>WOXC01003808.1:102500-358495 GCA_011680675.1 Gymnobelideus leadbeateri | reverse complement strand
GAAGAGATAAAACAGAAAGAAAATTATAGACCAATCTCCCTCATGAATTTAGACGCAAAAATTCTAAATAAAATATTAGCCAAAAGACTCCAACAACTTATCACAAAAATAATACACCCTGATCAGGTAGGATTCATTCCAGGAATGCAAGGATGGTTTAATATTAGGAAAACCATCAATATAATTGAGCATATCAACAACAAAACTAGCAAAAACCACATGATCCTCTCAATAGATGCAGAAAAGGCTTTTGACAAAGTACAACATCCATTCCTATTAAAAACACTAGAAAGTATAGGAATAAATGGAGCCTTCCTTAAAATAGTTGCTAGCATCTATTTAAAACCATCAGCAAGTATTATATGCAATGGGGATAAACTAGAAGCCTTTCCAATAAGATCAGGAGTGAAACAAGGGTGTCCACTATCACCCCTCTTATTCAATCTGGTACTTGAAACGTTAGCAGTAGCAATTAGAGAAGAAAAAGAAATCAAAGGAATCAAATTAGGCAAAGAAGTGACCAAGCTGTCACTCTTTGCAGATGATATGATGATATACTTAGAGAATCCTAGAGAATCAAGTAAAAAATTACTTGAGACAATAAATAAATTTGGCAAAGTTGCAGGATATAAAATAAACCCACATAAATCCTCAGCATTCCTGTACATCTCTAATAAAACTCAACAGCAAGAGATAGAAAGAGAAATCCCATTTAAAGTCACTGTAGACATTATAAAATATTTGGGAATCTACTTGCCAAAACAAACCCAGAATCTATATGATCACAACTACAAAACACTTCTCACAGAAATAAAATCAGATCTAAATAGTTGGAAAAATATCAATTGCTCGTGGCTGGGTCGAGCTAATATAATAAAAATGACAATTTTACCCAAACTAAATTATATATTTAGTGCCATTCCAATCAATTTACCAAAAAACTACTTTGTAGAGTTAGACAAAATAATAACAAAATTTATTTGGAAAAACAAAAGGTCTAGAATATCAAGGGAATTAATGAAAAGAAATGCTAGGGAAGGTGGACTCGCTATGCCAGATCTTCATCTGTATTATACAGCAGCAGTCATCAAAACTGCTTGGTACTGGCAGAGGTGTAGAGTAGTGGACCAATGGAATAGATTAGGTGCAGGAGACCCAGCAGTTAATGAATATAGCAATCTATTGTTCGATAAACCCAAAGACCCCAGTTTTTGGGATAAGAATGCACTATTTGACAAAAACTGCTGGGAAAACTGGAATACAGTATGGCAGAAACTGGGCATAGATCATTATCTAACACCATATACCAAAATAAAGTCTAAATGGGTGCATGATCTAGGTGTAAAGGATGATACTGTAAGCAATTTGGGAAAGCAAGGAATAGTTTACCTGACAGATCTGTGGAGAGGGGAAGATTTTACGACCAAACAAGAATTAGAGAGCATTATAAAATGCAAAATGGATAATTTTGATTACATTAAATTGAAAAGCTTCTGCACAAACAAAGCCAATGTAACCAAGATCAAGAGGGAGGTGGGAAATTGGGAAAGAATTTTTACAACCTGTGTCTCTGATAAAGGACTCATTTCTAAAATTTATAGAGAATTGAGCCAAATCTATATGAATACAAGTCATTCCCCAATTGAGAAATGGTCAAAGGATATGAATAGGAAGTTTTCAGAGAAAGAAATTAAAGACATCTATAAGCATATGAAGAAATGCTCTAAATCACTATTAATTAGAGAAATGCAAATCAAAACAACTCTGAGATACCACATCTCTCCAGTCAGATTGGCTAAGATGACAAAACAAGAAAGTGACAAATGCTGGAGAGGTTGTGGGCAAATTGGAACGCTAATACATTGCTGGTGGAGTTGTGAATTTATCCAACCATTCTGGAGAGCAATCTGGAATTATGCCCAAAGGATTATAAATAATTTCATACCCTTTGACCCAGCCATACCACTCCTAGGGTTATATCCCAAAGAGATCATAGTAGTGGGAGGAAGAACCATATGTACAAAAATATTTTTAGCAGCCCTTTTTGTGGTTGCAAAGAATTGGAAACTAAAGGAGTGCCCATCAATTGGGGAATGGCTAAACAAGTTGTGGTATATGAATGTAATGGAATTTTATTGTGCTATAAGAAACGAGGAGGTGACGGATTTCATAATTACCTGGAGAGACTTATACAAACTGATGCTGAGCGAGAAGAGTAGAATCAGAAGAAATTTGTATACAATCACAGACATACCATATCTGTGACGACCAACTATGACAGACTGGACTCTTTTCAGCAATGCAGTGATATAAGTTAATCCCGAATGACTCAAGAAAGTGAGAAATGTGCCATCCAGAGATATAACTAGAAAGAACTGAGCCTGAATCCTGATGGAAGCAAACTAAATGATCTTGTTCTTCTCATTGTTTGGTTGTACTTCTTCCTTACCATCTTTCATCCCACCTAGTACTATATGCCTTTGTAATTGGAATAATGTTTAATATGAATGCATTTGCAGACCCTATACTGTACTATATGATGTCATGAGGGGAGGGGGGAGGGAAGTAAAGGAAATTTGAAAATCAAGGAACTATGGAATTGAATCTTGTCAACTGAAACTAAACTAATAAATTAATTTAAAAAAAAAAAAAGAAATAGATAAGAGAACTGGTGGGGGGGGGTTGGGTATAGAAATGAGGAAGATGCAAGGAAAGTATGAAATGACAGTCAACAGCCTGGGAAAATAAGGCCTTAAAAAACAGACTAACTCAAATGGCAAAAGAGGCTCAAAAAGGCAATGAGGAAAAGAATGCCTTAAAAAGCCAAATGTGCCAGATGGAAAAAGAATCTCAAAAGCTCACTGAGGAGAATCATTCCTTCAGAATTAGACTGGAGCAAATGGAAGCTAGTGACTTTATGAGAAATCAAGATGCTATTAAGCAGATCCAAATAAATGAAAGAATAGAAGGCAATGTGAAATATCTCATGGGAAAAACCACTGACCTGGAAAATAGATCCAGGAGAGACAATCTAAAAATTATTTGACTACCTGAATATGATGATCAAAGAAAGAATCTAGAAATCATCCTTCAAGAAATTCTCAAGCAAAATTGCCCAGATATTTTAGAACCAGAGGGCAAAATAGTGGTTGAAAGAATGCACCAATCACCTCCTGAAAAAGATCCCCAAAAGAAAACTCCTAGGAATATTCTAGCCAGGTTCCAGAATTCCCAGATCAAGGAGAGAATATTACAAGCAGCCAGGAAGAAACAATTTGAATATTGTGGAAACACAATCAGGATAGCACAGGATCTGGCAGCTTCTACATTGAAGGATCAAAGGGCATGCATTCTGGATGGCAATGGAGCTGGGATTAAAACCAAGAATCACCTACCCAGCAAAACTGAGTATCATGTTTCAGGGGGAAATAGGGTCATTCAGTGGAATAGAGGACTTTTAAGCATTCTTGATGAAAAAACTAGAGTTGAATAGAAAATTTTACTTTCAGATATAAGAAGCAAGAGATGCTTGAGAAGGTAAACTGGGAAAAGAAATCATTATGACCTAATCCAAGTTGAACTATTTACATTCCTGCAGTGAAAACGGTAACTGTAACTGATGAAACTTTTCTCAGTATGAAAATAGTTGAAGACGTGTATATGGGCGAATACATATGTGAATGTGTGTATGTATGTTTTCAGGTATACACAGATAGAGGGCAGAGGTAGAATTTAAGAGGAAGGGATGATACTTAAAAGGTGAAATTAAGAGGTGAGAGAGGAATATATTGAGAGGAAATGGGGATAGACAGAATGGGGTGAAATATCTCATACAGAAGAAGCAAGGGAAAATGGTTACAAGGGCGGGGAAGAACAGGAAGGCAAAAAGACAAAATCTTATCCTCATTGAATTTGGATCAGAGAGAGAATAACATACATACTAAATAGGGTTTCTCACCCTACAGGAGAGTAGCGGAGAAGGAGATGAGAAGGGGATCAATGGAAGGGAGGGCAGGGTGGTGGGGGGGAAGTTGGAAGCACCCACTATTGAAAAGGTACAGGATCAAAGTGGGGAGTGGACCAGGTGGGAGGTGGGATGGGAGGGAGGGAAATATTGTCAGTCTTTTACAATATATCTACATACAGTGTATACTGAGTTGCTTATCTTCCTTTTAAAACTAAATTTAAAAAAATATATAAATACTATGATTAATACCATTGTGCATATAATTGGGAGATAAGATGTGCAGGCATTGGGGAATGAGGATTCACCTTGCCCTATTGGAAAATTTGAAAGGGGTATGGAAGAAGAGATGGGAGAGAGCAGATTGGATGAAGGTATATCCTATGGGACTGCTATTTATTCTGGGGTGGTGGTTAGGAGAAAAATTGGGAAAAATTGTAACTAAAAATCTTATGGAAATAAACGATGTAAACCAGAAGTTAATAAAGCATTTGGAAAAGAAAAAAATGAATAACACAGTGTATCAGGAAATGTTCTTAGATATTTTTCTTTGTTTTTGACTTTCATCCAAAGAATTCCTTTAGTTGTGGTTTTTAACATTTCTTTTTGTCAGGTTCCTAGCTGATTCCCAAAGGTATGTCATACCCAAAATATATTACTAATATGAAAGAAACTTAGTCATGTAATTAGAAGATATAGATTCATGAACTCTGTCACTTATTATCCATGTGACCTTGGGCAAGTTCATAGGAGCACAAATTTATAACTAGAGGGAATTTTGGAAGGGTATTTTGGGGCATCTAGGTGGCACGGTCAATAGAGCACCAGCCCTGGAGTTAGGAGGACCTGAGTTCAAATCCAGCCTCAGACACTTAACACTTACTAAGCTGTGTGACCTTGGGCAAGTCACTTAATCCCAATTTCCCTGCAAAAAAGAAAAAAGTTCATCTCATTCAATGCCCTCCTTTTAGAGATAAAGAAAATAAGGGCCAGAGAAGTTAAAAAACATACTCAATATCACACAGAGAGGAGGTGTCAGTCAATGAGTGTTTATGTGCCTAGTATGTGCTAGGCTTTGTGATAAGCACTGGAGAAGCAAAGAAGGCAAAAGACAATCCCTACCCTCAAGGAAATGATGATTTAATGGGGATGCCAGAGCCAAGATTTGAAGCAAGTTCCTTGAACTTAAATATTCTTTCTACTCTGTCATGATTTACCTCTCCAAACCCCAATTTCATTATCTGTCAGTCAGATGTGATAATACTTCCACCTACCTAATAGGGTTGTTTTGAATAACGTACTCAAGTGTGGGATTATTATTATAACATCCAAAGTATATAATACTGTATTTTAAAAGTATAATGCAAGCAATTATGCTGGTGTCTGCCTAAGCCTAAGCTTTCTTTCTTTAAAAAATAAATGGAATAGCCTGTGACTTCAACTTTAATTTCAAAAGTAAAGAAGAAAAATAATACTTTTAAAATTTCAAAAATTTCATAAACTTGGAAGTATTAAAGATGAAGTAATGGACCAAATCAGCCAAAGGTGGGCTGATAAATGTTTAACAACTGACTTTCTGGGGGAAAATTGGGACAGGATATACCTTTAAGTTAAATTTGCATTACTTAAGTGTTACCCATCACTTAAGTCTAGACCAGAGATTCCCAAACTTATTTGACCTGCCGCCCCCTTTAAAAATCATTACTCAGTGCCCCACCCCTCAAATCTACTTTCTTTAACCCTTTAATGTTTTTTGAAATTAACATCATTTCAAAAAAATATATAACATATACATTTTAAAAGTAAGCATCTTAAATTTAATAATTTATTGTAAATTTGTGTTTTTTTTCCTGCACTGAAATTTTGATAGTGCAATATTGCATCACATAACCATATAGTATCATATTATAAACATTCATTGCATGCACATATTCCTGCTGAAGGATACTGGACTTACTGATAATGTGCTACACATTCACCTGCTGACACTTGCTTACTAAGACCTATCAGTGGACTTGAACACTGATTGGTTATAAGTCCTGTGTTTATGTGGAAAATAATGCAATCACTACCCTACAGCTTTAGCTGTGTTACACAACAGATGAAACATGTACGAAAGTAGTTTTTCAAAATTTTCTTCTTTTGTTTCATTATTCTTCCACCCCCCTTTATTTTTTTCAATGTCCCGCAGTTGCACTTGAACCTACTACCACTCACTTCTGAATCATTCAGTGATATCTCCCACTCTGGGAGCCTATGGTCTAGATAATCACAGAAGAATAAACCCTAATGAAAGCAAATAAGTCCTGATTTGTAGTGTTTGCCAACTTTCAAGGTACTAATGTTAACACTGAAAGTTTAACAACCGGCTCTCTTGACCTAACTTGAGCTGGCTCCAACATACCCCCATAATCAGCCCTTTCTGAGTATTTGGAAGTATAAATTTCTTAACAACAATAAGGGAAACTATTCTCTCTCTCTTTCCTCTTTCTTTTGTAGGAGTGGCAGTGAAGATTAATGAGGTTAGTAAGATTTTAAAGTGACTAACTTCATTTTATCTATGATTTTCTAAAGATTTTTGTTGGAAATTAGACATGGAAAATGACATCAAAAAATCTAACTCTCTCACTGAATACAGAACTTCTATAACAAATGAGAATTACTTATCTTTTTAAAAATCACAGTAACCACTGCCCTGGAGACAATTATGGTGTCATAATAATATTGTGAAATTGTTTACTTTTGTTGTGGTCATAGTAGGATGTGGCACATATGCCCAAACCCCATCTGGGCTCTCTTTGTGGGATGAGCCTACCTAGCTCACCCTCTCTATTCTGGAAGGACAGTGTGATTACTTAGGTGATCACAGTTATATATTACAACTCCTTTTCAAGATCCCATAGACAAGACTAGTACAGAGGACATGAATCTAAACTCTTTAATGCAGCTTCTGAAGCCCCAACAATGTGCTTTCCATTTATGCAAATCAGTCTCAATAAAGCTATTAACTCTCAAACATGAAATATTTACTAAACACAAAGGTAGAAACAAACTTAATCATAACATTTACTAAAAAGAAGGCAAAAAATGAAATCAAAACAAAACTCACAAATCTGGATCATATTCTCCCTCCAACGCACACAGTGTCTGTGGAGGGAAAAAAGGGACAGACTTAGAGAAATGTAGCACAGAAGTACCCAATAGACAGATACATATTCCCAAGGGCCTCATGATTGGGTTCTACAGGGATGGAATATCTGTGGTCTTTTTAGTGAATAGTCTTTACAAACCATCATCTTATGGGTAAGGTTACTCTTCTTTTGAGATCCTTCACTCTCTCTTTTAGAGCTGTCTTAGGACAGAACTAGAATAATCCTTGGTGAATAACAGTTCCCCTTAATTCTAAGATCTGCAAAGCTTTCTGGTCTAGCTCTCTTTGAGGGTTCTTATTCTCTAAACACAGAGGACATTAATGACCATACAGGCAAGCCTTTGAGGGATTACTCTTTCTCAAGGTATTAATGGTGCTAGATATCAAAGGCAGCCTCTATTACCTGCTCTTCTTCCACAGCAGAGAATCATCCTTTCTTATAAGCAGATTTATCAAACAGCAACGCTTTCCTCCAATTAGATCATCTCTCTCTTCAACAGAAAAGGGTCTAGCCATCTGCCCTCATCTTCTATAATATGTGTAGCTTCAATGGTTTCTCAACCTTATACACTTCTGTGTTCTGATTTCTTGTGTCCAGGCTTCTGGGAACACCTCCTCTTATGGTCTTATGTCATTTGCTTCACTGTGTTCTTTTGGGGTTTCTGACACCTGATTTTGCTTCTAATTTGGCCTCTAATACCTCAAATCGGGGACCCTTTGTGAGTGACGAACCATCTCTTTTATTGAGAAACCCCAAATCCATATTTGGGTCAGACATGATATATTTCCCTTCAGATTTTTTCAGAACTTTCTCTAAGAGTTTTTCCCCCTCCCTCAGGTTCTCTCAGCAATGTTTTCATTCTTCAAATTGTATTTCTTTGTGTTTCACACAAATTGTTCTTTTTCTACTTTTTGAGCAAATAAAAGTCCCACATAAGAAAGAGGCAGTACCTCTCACATAAAGAAAGTTATATGTGCCTTTTCCATCTCTGCTATCCTCTCTTTGAATTTGTTACTCTTTTGGTGCCTTTGTGTGACTTTCTTTTAGCTGTAAAGACAATAGACTCTTCAAAGAGTCTAGGGACTGGATAAAAATTTATGCCTGGGATCATAAGTGCATAGGGTCTTGAGCTTCCATGGTTGGTAATTTCAATTATTTTAAAAGTATTATCCCTTCAATTAAAAGAAAAGAAAAAGAAAAAAAGAATATTTTAAAAATAGCATGTCTTGGTGCAGAGTGGTCCCTAACCGTTTTTTAATTGTATGACTCATCAGTAAAAAAATTTTGAGTATATCCTCCAATTTGTAAACATTTATTAATTTTCATACATTTTTACTATTCTACTATGGTTAGGCATAGCAAAAACTTAATAAGGTAGGAATTTGAAAAGATACTATAAAAATTAAAAAATATATATTCACTTCTAGAGTCAGAAAGTCATCTTTAAAAAAAAAAAACTTTGATAGACCTTCCCTTCTCCCCAAGCTGTCATCCTGTCTTTCTTTCTTTTCTTAGTGAAACTCTTTGAAAAAGCTATCAATATTCAGTTTCCCTTGACTCACCTACAATTATTTTGCAATCTCTCTTTTGAAAATCTCTTAACTGAAACTGTTCTCTCCAATTTTACCAACAATATCTTCATTGACAAACCTTATGTTTTCTCAATACTTATTCTCTTCGACCTATAAGCAGCATTTTACCCACTTGGATAGTCCTAGAAATTCTTCATATGATGATGTTCTATGAATCAAACTCCTAGGACTGTATAACAATAGTTATAAGTCATAGTAAGACTTTGATAATGTACACTTGTGAGTTACTGTGTGTGTTACCATTTTTATGTGGAAGAAATAAAAAGCTGTTTCATAGCTGATTGGAGAGATCTTGGACCTGAGCTAAATCTCAGCTTTAAATTAATTTTTCTGGGGATCCAGGGTAGGGACACAAATAATAAAAGATTAAAAGAAAATGTCTGACTCCTCTTTCTAGAATCCAGACTCTTGAATAGGAGTGAGTTTATGCAAGGAAGGAGAAAGGGCAGAAGGAATGGGAGAGGAGGGGGGAGTCAGAGTGCTCTACTTCTCACACACCTAGCAGCAAGTTTTTATTGTTGCATTATATATCATTTTCCATGTCTTTATTTCACAAAGTGAAGAAGGAAAAACATTCTTCGGTCAGGATATTTGGAGGTGACCTATTTTATTCTTGCAGTATTCCTGTATGTAAGCAGGTAATACTAATGAAACAAAACAAAACAAAAACACTGAGCTTTAGATGTAGCATTGGGTTTAAACAATCTTCCCAGCTTTCCCCGTTCTTATTTTTATATTAGCTTTAGTCACTATTGGC
The DNA here is from genome assembly GCA_011680675.1 of Gymnobelideus leadbeateri. Taxonomy (NCBI): domain Eukaryota; kingdom Metazoa; phylum Chordata; class Mammalia; order Diprotodontia; family Petauridae; genus Gymnobelideus; species Gymnobelideus leadbeateri. The sequence goes on along the minus strand of WOXC01003808.1, from coordinate 349,030 downwards.
AACATTAAATATCTCAGAGGCAGAGGCAAGACCCAATGATGGGATCCAGTAAGTTTTGAGATAAAATATAACAAAGAAAATCTGATTCCATTTTAGTAACTCGATAAATGCTAAAAAGTGTGATGACTTATACCAAATCCCAGCTAGAGTTTAATGGAAGAAAACAGAGTTTACTTTCATTGTAAAATCCAATCAAATCTTTTGACTGATTTACCCCCACATTTAATTTTCAGCTAAAATTTTGTTAGGTGCAGATTCTGGAAACTTCAGAATCAGTGTGGTTGATCAGAATCAATGTAGCTGATAATGCTCAGCCTATTCTGGGTTGAAGGAAGAGATTATCCAAAGGCAAGAAAATCTAGGATTATTTTTTCTTTTTTTTTCATCAATGAACAAATAATACAAACCAGCTGAAAAGTAATGTGTATCTGACACTTCCTTTCTCATGCTTTCAAAACACACAATAGCAAGCTTGAGAGTAAGCCATTGTTCAAAGGATCAAGACAAAGTAAGGTCTTTCTTTCAGCTGAGCTAAATGGAAGAAAGCATTGAAATCTACCCTTGAGTCAATATCATTTAGGGCATTCAAGATTGCTAAACTTTCCAGTGAAAGCTGCCTGAAACTAACAAGTTTCAGATTGGGAATATGGAAATTTGTGAACTAAACTACATCAAAAAGGGACAAGAGTAGTTGGACATGAAAGAAAGGGTGTTAGGCTGCCAGTTCTCATGCTTTTGCATTCTCTAATCGAATCAGTTTTCAGTAGACTCCCATGGAATTGAAGGTAAAGGTCAGAAGCCTGAGATCATCTACTATTTCAAAATACTATCATTACAAGAACTCCTCAGTGTTTTACACTGATATCCAGACAAAGTCCAGATGGATCTTCCTGCACAGCATGGTTAGGTGAAAATGGCTGTGAAAGTCTATGGAAGATAGTGAGAAGAGAAGCAAAAATGAATTCCAACTTTACCCATGCTGGTTTTAGATTGAATAAACGAGTGTTTCCTTCTCTGGAGCTGGCCTTGTTGTCTGACTATCTCCTTCTACTACCCTCACACACTATTGCAGAGCTTCTAGGGAGAAATATGAGTAAAATAGGAAGAATAATCTGATTTCCTCTACAATTTTTCTTTAAAATGTTAAAAAAAAATACTCCCCACTTCCCACCCCAACCTTTATTGATATAGCATTGCTTAATTGACATTTTGAGATCCAGTAAGGCTTTCAAGGGAAAGCTTCTTATTGAAAAAACAAAAGCTTAATACTGGATGGGACTTTTTAAAAAAGTTTGATAAATAGATTAAGTGATTTGGAAAATGTCATAAAAGTACATAGGAGCAGAGCTGGCTTTAAAACCCAAACCTCTTCCTTGTCAGTCTAGGACTCTTTTTAGATCCTATCCTGGATTATTTAGCAATAAATTAATAGATCTTTGATGATTGAATGAATGAATGAATGCATGGATTTTTCAAATAATTTATTAAGTCCTTACCAAGTGCTAAACACTTGCTAAGCACAAGAGATATGGGATCCAGTAAATAAGATAACCCCTTCCCTCAAGGAAGTTACATTCTAAAAGGACAAGACAACTCTTAAAGGGAACTAGAATAGGGACATGAATAAAGGTTGGAAATGGATGGAAAGATGAATGGTGCACCTGGGACTGGGGAAGATAAAGGTAAAAGTTCACTAATCAGTGTTCAAGGTCCAAGATATGGGAAAGAAAAGGAAGCCATAGTCTATGCAGAATGACTTGGAGATGACTAGGATCAAAGCCTGGAGTATCTTCACTGGAAGTTCATTTTATAGTCTGAAAATAGTTAAATCCACATTTAGCATCACTAAATACATACTTCCTTGTGTTTATCCAATAGTCAATTTAATTAAATTCAGCAAACATTTATTAACATCTACTATGTTCACTACAAAGTGTTAAGCTCTGGGGATACAAAGAGAAGAAACAAACAGTACATGCCCTTCAAAAACTCATATTCTACTCAAAGTGGGATAAGAAATCAAACATGTTTGCATGTATGTATGTATATGTGTGTATGCATATGTATGTATATATGTATGTGTGTATATTATACACATTCACAAAATAATTTAAAATAATTGAGGGAGAGCAATGTTTGGTAAAGACTATGTTTTAGAGATGGCGTCTGAGCTATTTGTTCATTGAAATATAGGAGGTTGCGGGGCGGCTAGGTGGTGCAGTGAGTAGAGCGCTGGCCCTGGAGTCAGAAGGACCTGAGTTCGGATCCGGCCTCAGACACTTAACGCACACACACACGCAAAAAAAACCTAGCCGTGTGACCTTGGGCAAGTTACTTAACCCCAATGGCCCTCCAAAAAAAAAAAAGATAGGAGGTTCCAAGAGGTAGAGGTAGGAAGAGAATATATTCTACATACGAGGGACCATTGCTGCCAAGACATGGGATAAAGATAGGATGTATGCAGGAGACAACAAAGGAACAAGTTTGACTCTAATAGAGAGTCATGGGGAGTGGAGGGAGGCAGGAGTGGCTAGGTGGAGCAATGGAGAGACTGATGCACCTGGAGTCAAGAATTCTGAGTTCATATCTGGCCTCAGACACTTACTAGCTATGTGTCTTAGCTATGTGATGCTGCACAAGTCACTTAACTTTGTTTTGCCTCAATTTCCTCATCTGTAAAACAATATGGAGAAAGAAATGCAAACTATTCCAAAACATCTACCAAGACAATTCCAGATGGGGTCACAAAGAGTCAAATGCAGCTGAAACAACTGGGCAACAGCAACAAATATAAAGGGGGTGATAATAAATGATACCAGAAAGGCTATGTGGTAGTTATATTAGAGATGAGTTTAGTTGTCAATAGATAACATCCTAGAACTAGTAGGTTGGGAGACATGGGCAGTTTCTGAGTAGAGTAGTGATATTGTCAGATGTTGTATTTTAGGAATACAAATGTAGTTATATGAAGTGCTCAATCTATTTTCCAGGTACTGGTGTCCAGTGGCAAGAAAATAAAAAGTAAGAATAACTAGTAATGGCCAGGATGCGGTGGATGACCTTAGCATCTTTGTTGTTTGACCATATTCTAAGCACTTCAGAGCTATTGCTGCAGACACCTTCATGACCATTGGAACAGTGTATTCTCATCTGCCCATTCTGCAAGGGAAAGTCTTCACATGCTTTGGGCAGATACCCTGCACCTCTAACTTGCTGACAAGTTTGAGGCCTGTTATTTACTTTCAACCTGGTTTAGCCCATCTTCTGGTAGGGTAGTAATCCAGGTATGGCTTCTGTTCATGCTACAGCTTCCTGGAGCCATCAGTGAGACTTAGGGGAAAAGTGGATACCAAAGGTGGATGAGAAGAACTGAAATAGGCTCAGCAAGCCCTCACACAAGCAGTGCTAGACTTCCCTTAACACCTCATATATCCCTAATGCTATGGTACATTCAAGTGAAAATGCCCAACAGATAGTTCATAACACAAGACTAAGATTCAGCAAAGGGCATCATATGTAGATCTGGGAGGCCCCTGAATTAAGATTATAATTGAATCCATGAGGACTGTTAAAATCTCTAAGATAAATGATGTTGAGATGGCAGAGAGGCATTCCACGACAGAACCTTGGAGAATACCAAACATTGTACTAGGTGACATAGTAGATAGATCACTGAACTTCAAGACAGAAAGATCTTAGTCTAAATTCTGCTCTAGGCATTGAGCAGAATTTTATCTTGGACAACTCAGTTAAGCTTCTAGGCCTCAGTTTCCTCATGTGCAAAGCATGGGTAACAATAGCATCTTCCTCACAAGGTTATGGTGAGGATAAGATTTTACATAAACATGTATAAGTTTATGTACATATATATGCATTTTTACATACACATACATATATGTGTGTTTGTAATGGCAAGCAAAGAAGTACTTAACACCTTGTTTCAGCTATTTAATTATTTAGCACCTTATTTCAGTTCAAATTTCTTTTAAGCCTTGACCATGATTATATCGAGTCTTTGTTAAGAAACAGAACTTGTGAACCCCAGATCTTGTGAACCCTTGTTGCTGATGCAATAGGAAGGGGAGGGGCTAATGACCACATATAAGGAAAAGTCCACTCTGGGAAAGAGCAGAACTGAGAAGAGTCCACTTGTGGTGGCAGAGTTGAGAAGGAGAAAATTTGTAGTATCCTGGCACAGTTTGTTCTCTTTGTGTTGATTTTTGTTTGTGATACTTTGTACAGAAGCTCTGGGACCTTAGTAAAAGCCCTGAAAGAGGATTTTCTTCTTGTCCATTTACAAAAGTCCTGGAGGAGAAATTCGGAAGTCCTGGGACTATACTGACAATTTGTGTTGAGTTCTGAGACCTTGTATGTGGGTCTGGGTTGATTTCACAGGCAGATAGCGAAGTGATGATGGTGCCAGCAATGTGGATGAATGTTATTTTGGCTTTGTTAAACTTTGTCTTCCCAGAAACAGAAACTGTGCAGGACTTGAGGTGGACTAGACATTGTGAAGTTCAGTGTCGAATGAGAACTGGACGAGGAACTGGATGAAGAGCTGGATGACGAGCTGAGAGCTTTCTACCTTTGAATCCCAGTGACAGTTGGGTAGATTCAGGCAGGAGCTGGACCCATGGAAGAGGAACCATGGAATATGAGAGCCAGCTTTGAGTCAAGATGAAAGGCCTTCTCCTTGGGTACCTAATGTTGACTGAGAAGATTATGATTTACTTTGACCTAGGGGTGGAGAACCATGATTTTGTACTTTGTGTCCCTTAAGGCTCCTTAAGGATGATTGAGTTAAGGACTTACTGAATGATATATTTTATTTAAAACTATGTGGCCACTTTGGTGAAAACTATGTGGTTGGGACAGCTAGGTGGAACAGTGAATAAAGAGCACTGGCCCTGGAGTCACAAAGAGCTGAGTTCAAACCCAGGCTCAGACACTTAACACAAAAACTAGCTATATGACCTTAGGCAAGTAACTTAACCCCAATTGCCCTCCAAAAATAAAAAAAAAGAAAACTATGTTGTCACTTTAGTGATAACTTGTTATGTTATAACATTGCGAATGATGTACTTTGGTTTCTGTGCATGTTTTGCTTTAATTTACTGCTGAATAAATAGAGAGTTCACTATACTATTTAAACAGAACCTTAAAGCTGTTCACAGCAGCAGTCCTCTGGAAAGCTGTTCATGTTTGGCTTTACAGTGTTTATATGTATACTTTTACATTAAACATAATTATTATTCATACTGCCATAATAACATTATAATATTAATTCAAAATCAAAACTATTATTATATTAACAAAATACAGTATATTTTCACATAGTATTACATATCATAATATGTCATATTATAAAATTATGATAATATAAGTTATACATAATGTTATTACATAAGAGTATGATCTAATATTTATAGACATATTACAAATTTATATATTTCATATAATAATAGTTAACATCCCAAATAGTACTTTACGGTTTACAAAACACTATATCCATCCATCCATCCATCTATGTATTGATGTATCTATCTATCTATCTTCATATTTACCTAGTATTTTGTAAACCATAAAGTACCATAAAGATGCTAATTATCATTATTAATGGGTAGCAAGAGGAGGATCCATCAGAAGGAAACAGGGGAATCATCAAATAGATATGAGGATGCTCAAGAGAATGCAGTAAATAGAAGTAAAGGGAGAGAAGAGAATGCTAAGGCAGAGGAGGTGGTTTGACAATATCAAAAGTTTCAGAGAGTTCAAGAAGAATGAGGACTGAGAAAAGAGCAGTATATTTTGAAGAATTAGGAAAGGAGATGGATAATGTGTGTTTGAACTGTATATGTGGTCCTCTAAAATTCAGAGAAAGTGATGTGCTCAAGGTCAGTTACTACAAAAAGAATAAGCTCTGGGGTGGCTAGGTGGCGCAGAGCGTCGGCCCTGGAGTCAAAAGGACCTGAGTTCGGATCCGACCTCAGACACTTAACACACACACAAACAAAAAACCTAGCCGTGTGACCTTGGGCAAGTTACTTAACCCCAATGTCCTCCAAAAAAAAAAAAACCAAAAAAAAAAAAAAAAAAGAATAAGCTCCAAGGATAATTTTTGAAGAAAATTATTAAAATACATTGCCCACCCACTGTTATTTGTTAATTATCATTTTATTTTGAGGATTAATTCTAATGATAATTACCAAAGTTTTTTTTTTTCACACACATTTCAGGATTTAGTGAAAATCATTAGAAAGGCAATTATTATTTTGTAATTGTTACCAAAGGGATGCCCAGCCACTAAAATTGATTTTTTTAAATGTTTCATATTTTTAAAATTCAGATTATATTTGTGAAGTCATTTTGTCAATACCAAATAAGTTTACATAGATTGCAATTGTCCATTGATAAACCTTTAATTTACCCTGCCTCCTGAACTCTGGAACTCAAAGGCATTTTTTTTAATAGAAAGGACATTAGTGATAGACACTATGACTTCACACATATGTAAAAAGAACAAAATTAGAGTAAAGAAAGCATAATAATTTAATTAAAATATGTAAAAGACCCTCATATGATATGAAATAAACGATGCTGGAACCTTTTTAAAACTGTTACATCTGTAGCACAGTGAAAAGAACATTGCATTGAATCAGAGGATTTGGGATCAAATGCATTCAAGTCCCACCTCTGATGTTTCCTCTCTGTGTGACCTTGAGAAAATCAATTAATCTCCCTGGGCCTCAGTTTTCTCATTTAGAAAACGAAGGAATTGGACCAGAGAGCTTCAGAGATCTTTTCTAGCTACATCTAGCAAAGGAGAATGAGGGGAGAATGTCATACATTTTATCTTTTTGAAATGCTTCCAAGTATAAATTATATTTTCCAGTGATCTATGCTTTAATAATAGCCTTATGTTCACAGGTATGTCCTGTCTATAGATCTTATCACTGTCCAGATACTTTTGATAAAGGGCACATTTAGGTAGATTCCATATTCAATTTTACATTGTATAAAACCTATGATGATCAATTTCAGAAGACTGTCATTTTTTATCTTAATGGTAATATGATTTTAAAGGTCAGCTTTATCCAAGTCATTAAATGCGGTATGCAAGATAGAATTGATTCAATAAGTTAGATATCCATTTAATTTTTTAAAGTAAAAATTTTAATAATAACATACTAAACAGATGGGCTTCATTCCTCATCTTGTTGTCTCCTAGTGGAAATGATGGACCATGGAAATTAAATTGACTTGAGTATCATACCCATAGAGAAAGGAGCTAACTAGGAGTCATGTCCATGAATGACTCACAATTGTTAGAGTGTTACAAAATATGTAGGCATTACCAAAATGACATTCTTGGTAGTGTTAAATTGGATGATCTTCAAAAATAAGGTCGAACAAATTTTTATGACATTGGATCATGAGGATGTATTTTCAGGCATGGTTGATCATTATAGCCAGATAACCCCACAGGCTACCAGGTAAGTACTGTCTATCACAAACAAGACCATGCTTATCATATCTACTTATGTGGAAGAATACTTGACAGGAAAGCAAATAACTTTCTTGTTCACTCTTTGAGAACTTTGTTCATGATTTACACGTGTATATAATATCAATATTTAACTTTCTCATTCACTCTTTGAGAAATCTGTCCATTGTTTACGCATGTATATAATATCAATATTTTTTGTTTATTTTGTGCTTCCTTCTCAATAACCCTGTGAGACAAAAAGAAAAAAAAATATTATTATCCCCATTCTAGAAATGAAAAATTTGAGACTTTAATATCTTGCTTATGGTTAATGATCTAGTACAAGTCAGGATTCAAGCACTAGTCATGCCTCACTCAAAGTAAACATACTTTCCATTCCACCATTCCATCAGTCTCATCCAATAGCTTATTACGGCATGGAGACAACTCTGTTTTCCAAGGTTATGCCAGTAAAGTAGAAGTTCTCAAAGTTCTTACCCAACTAAAAATTATTATCGTCTTTGTGATGTTTTCATTTTTTCATCCGAATATCATCCCATTCCAGTATGGAAAATGTCAGTGGGCTGTTAGCTGATAAACTAATTTTACCGCAGTAAGTATTGTACTGTGAAGGAAATTGTATTCTGCATCAGTGTAGTATCACGAAAAAGGTACCTGATCTGGAGTTAGGGGATATCTGGATTCACATACACATCCTTAAAGGTACTAGTTATTTAACTATAAGAAAATCACTTATCATCTCTGAATTTCAATTCTCTCATCTGAAAATGATTAAAATAACCTTTCTCACAGATTTATATTATGATGTTGAAAAAGATTTGAGTATAGGGGCGGCTAGGTGGCGCAGTGAATAGAGTGCCGGCCCTGGAGTCAGAAGGACCTGAGTTCGGAGCCAGCCTCCGACACTTAATCCACACAAACAAAAACCTAGCCGTGTAACCTTGGGCAAGTTACTTAACCCCAATTGCCCTAAAGGGGCGGCTAGGTGGTGCAGTGAGTAAGAGCGCCAGCCTCGGAGTTGGGATGACGTGAGATCAGATCCGGCCTCAGAAAATGAGCACCCATGCATAAATCAAATGACTAGCCGTGTAACCTTGAGCAAGTTACTTAACCCCAATTGCTTATAAAAAAAAAAAAAAAGATTTGAGTATAATTTAATCATTTTATTAATAAGGCCAGCAGGTTACCAATAAAAGGATGTCTCTCAGACCAAATACAATCATGATTGTAGGCTTACAGTTTATCATATACCCTTCCAAAAATGGGGTGACATCACCCTCGGAACAGCGAAAATATCTCTATACCAGACCACTCCCAGACTTGGACTATCTAGACAAAAAGATCTATCTCTGTCCTAGCTAGAGTAGAACACAATGGACTTCCCCACCTTAGATTTAATTCCTTGCAAGTTTGGGTGGGGTCTGACCAAGATTGAAGGGAGTTAATGTCATCTAATTATCGGTAATATCCTTCATCAAAGCTGAACTTTTTAAAATGGAGAATTTAGGAAAAGTGGAGATCTCTGAATCCCCCCAAGATATTGGTTATCATTAATCATTTCTCTCAATATGAAGATCAAATAAGATAACATAACACAAAGCACCCTCCAAACTTTGAAGCATTATACAAATGTTTTTAATATCACTATCAGTGGAGAAATGCCTATACCAATGAAATGAATAATCCTTTGAGTATTTATATATTAAGTATTGAGCATTATCCTCTCGACAGATAGTATGACTGATGATAGTCACAAATAGTATGCCACTTCCCTTTGTCATCCTGCTAGCGTTGGTATTGTGTATTGTGTAAGGTATTGTGGTAAACAGCAAATCACATTGTAAGGGCTCTCCTTTGAAAGAACTACTGCCAAAAATTGCCACCACTTTGATTTCCATCTCCCTTTGGACCTCAGTGGAGACACCCCAGGATCCATGGCCCAAGGATCTCAGAAATTAAAATGCCCTGCTTATCATTGGTTCTGTTTTCAGTTCACCCCACTTCTCAAAACCATTATTGAGAGCAGCAATCCAAATGCAGAAGGGACCCCCTAACTCTCTCACTACCCATGCAAACTGCTAACCAATTTCTACTAATGGACATGTAAGTGTAAAAGCAGTGTACTTCCTCTGAGATGAACAATCCTACTTCTAGCCTGGGACCCTACAAATGTCATCCGCAGCAGCAAATATTGTAGAGAGGGTGCCCATTATCCTCCCCACCACTACTGACAATTGCTGACCAAATGCCACAAATGGGAGCAGGCAAGTTATCTTAATTGAAGCTTCAAAGAGAGATAGAATGCAGTATGTGCCAGTGGACCAAACCACCACTAGAATCTAATCCTCCAATTCCCCTTGTACTCTATTTACTCTGTAAGTAGCCCAGAACCCCAGGCCCAAGAATTTCAGGAACTGATATTCTCCTTCTCTCCCTACCATTGGTCTTGTTTCTAGCCCCATCTCCACCGACATCATCAAGGGGGTTAACCCTTGTAAAGATGCAACCTGTCACTTTTCTACAGTTGCTGCAGCCCCTTCCTCCACATCAGCCATAAATAAAGATCCTGGAAAGAAAGGCTCAGCAAACAGTTTTTGGCACTAAAAACATATATGTGTTATCTCCCCCTCTTAGAAGGTGAATTTCCTCTCACCCTTGAAAATGGGGACTGTTTTGGGTTTCTGTTTATATGCCTAGCTCTCAGCCCAATACTTTGTATATAATAAGTGTTTTTTTTCCATATATTTATTCATACATAGCTGCTCTTTAAGTGGAGCATCAATCCACCTCCAACCCCAAAGAAACCAATTGCCAACCACTCATTCTTTCCTCATGCTACTGCTTCTAACAGCAACACAAGATCCAGTTCATAAAAGTTTATTCTAGTTTATTCTAGTTTATTCTACCACTAACATAAAATACTCTGCAGTCAGTTATTCACCACCCATTGCTAGAAGGACTAAGTTACACATAAAAAGGTATTGAGGTGTCATGGTAACAACTTGAATAATAAACTCAAGCCTCTTCAAAATAAGTAACTATTAGTAGAAGGAAATTTCTTTCTAGCTCCAGTTATTTCATACACACACACACACACACACACACACACACACACACACACATCAGAAGAGTACCATTGGCATATTGTAAATATACTTTAATGCAAAATAAAGGAGACAGCAGCAGCTCTTAAATATTTTTTGTAGATAATTTAATATAGGGTTTTTTACATGTCACTTTAAATAGACAAGATAATAAGATTTAGAGCTAGAAAGGGCCTTAGAGATTAACTGAACCAACCTCATCCTTGTACATATTAGTAAACTAGACCAGAGTAGGACTTATGCAAAATACTAGTAATATCTATTTAAAGAAATTTCCCAAAATTCCCTAGTATGAATAATTTTATCCACTGGCCATATTGGGGAAATCATTTTTAACCTAGGAGAATTATATTCTCAAAGATTAATTTAGAAATTCCTGTTTAAGTAATTATTGTCCTAAAACTTTCACTCATAAAGTCATACTTGAGCAACTTTCATAGAAAGATTTTGTAGTCAGAAGATCTAATTTAAATCATGCCTCTGCACTGTACTTCTTATGTGTCCTTGGGCAAGTCTCTTCTGATCTTTGGGTCTCATTTTCCCTATTTGTCCAGTGGAAGGTCTAGAACATATTAAAGACAGAACTCTGGGTTTCAAGTCAAAGGACCTAACTTTAAATCATGAAATTGTTGGGTTATTTCATTTTTCTGGGACCCAGTTTCCTGTAAAAAATAAACCAGGTGGATTAAGTGACTAAGATACTGGCTTTCAATCTATGAATCTCTCCTAATTGGGTTTTATGTACCATAGAAGACTTCCTACTGTGCAGGATATCTACCACTGCCTTCTGCTACCTCATAGCGAGCCTCCTTAGGTGAGAAAAGGAGCCAAATATTCTTCTGGCTACCCTCATCTTGTGCCTTCTACCTCCTGCTAGGCAGGTGCAGTGTGTCCTCTGAGGGAAGGGGCCAAGCATTTTCTTTCTACCACAAAGCAACAGCTTCCATCTCTGCTAGCACAAGGCAGCTGCCACTCCTGCTGCTGGTCCCATCTCCCTTCCGGGAGATGCATCTCCATTACAGAGAAGAGCAACCTCTCCTTTGACCCCAGGCCTCCCATCTCCTGCTGCACCTGTCCTTTGATTGAATGGTGGGTAATGGGCCTTCTTTCTCCAGCTGTGCAAATTCAACTTCCATCTCCAGCTGTGCCCTTTTCTTGCTTCATCTCTAGCCTTTGGAGTGATGAAGAGGTGTAAAGTGAGGCCTCCAATCTAACCTTTTTTTTTAACATACTCAAATATCAGTTCTTCCCCAGGGTGCTTTTATTTTATTTGTTTTTTAATAAAAAATATTTGTGGTAATATCATAGATTTTTGTTTACACATTAAGTTGGGCCATTATTATGCTACAGATTAGTTTTCATTTGAATCATATATCTTTATAAATGAGTAAACTTAAGCACAGTGACCCTAAGTAACTAGCCCAAGGTCACATACAAAGCTATGATTAAAACCCAGGTCTCCATTATCTTCCTAAATCTCATTTACTTTTCACTTGACAGTGAATCAATTTTCTAACTTCATTGCTTTTTCAAAAACTTAAGTGAAGCAATAAGCACTACTAAACAAATTGCAATTAATTAATTAATTTTAACGTAATTAAAAACCTATATTTTTTAAATATTTGAGTCACTGTCAACTTCCTGATATTGGTTCCTATCCTCTGTTTTCTCAGTGAATCATGTGCTTGCATTATTTACAATTCAGTTCAATAAATATTAAGCACCTACTATGTGCCAGATATAGTGCTAAGTGCAGATCAGTGAATAAGGCTATTTAATTTTTAAAATTATCACTTGGAATGGAGACAGAATAAATTGCTGTGGGTATAGGTTGTCCTTGGAATTAGGAAGAGTAGCATTCACATCCTTCTTCTGACACATAGTAATTATGACTTTGAGGAAGTTGTAGAAGATTCTAGCTCTTATCATTACTACCTTGGCAATGTCATTTCATTTTTCTGGGCTTCAAGTCATCATCTGTGAAATGGAGGGGTCAGAAAGTTATACTAGATGATCTCTAAGAATCCCTATCAAGTAGTGGTGTGCTGTTAAATGTTTAATAACTGCTGTTCTCCACAAGAGAAAAGTATTCATGAAACACTTTTAAGTTTAAGATATCCTTTTAGCTGTCACTTTCTGAAGTCTAGACTAACAAAACAATAAATCAAGCCCTGATTTGTGGCACTTGCAGATTTCAGAGGTGTAAATACTTACACAAAACATTTAACAATCAGTTTTCCAGATCTAGTTCATGCTGGCACATCCCTGTTTCCAGGAATCCTGGGTCTATGATAATATGAGTCATGCTCTCTGAGTGCTGCTGGCAACACTCTAAGCCCCCCACCCCCAAATACAGATTTTTCAGGATGGTATTATGGAAATAACAGTGCCTTTGTGATATGAAATCCTGTGTTCTACTCCTGGTTTTAGTATTTCTTGTAAACTTATCTAAGACATTTAATACCTGTAAAATGGGGGAGGGACATGGGGACAGACTGAATGATCTCCAATGTTCTTTCAAGTTTCAAATGAGTATCTTAAGTGACAGATGAGCTGCTTGTCTGCATCTTCCCTATGCTGATTTTGAGAAAGGTTTTTTTTTTGGGGGGGGGGGGTTAGCCAAGGATGAGGACCATAAATTGAGCATCCATAAATTGAGAGTGACAAAATAGCAGGGGTTTTTGTTTGTTTCACAATATATTAGAGTGGGTAACAAAGAGTTAAAGAAAGGGGTAAAAAGACTGATACCTTTCTTTATAGGGGGAATAGAATAGGGAATGAGAAATTTTTTTCAAGGCTCCAGTGTTGTTTCACGCACAAGCCTGATTTCTGTGTCTGGCTTTTTGACAAGTGAAGGTCTGTGTGCTCTGCATGTATGTCTCTATTATGCTTTTTTATAGCCTCTGATCTAGCACTGGCAATAAAGCTGTTTGGAAGATATTCATCTCTATTACCAAAGGTGCTGTATCCTCAAAGCAAAGCCTCAAGCTGGAGCACAAGTTAACAAGAGATTTAAAGAAGGAGCCAATGGAATAATTAGAAACTGGGATGCAGAAGGGGCCAGGCAGATGATTCCCCAGATATCACCTGCGTGGAAGATACCTGCTCCCCACCTACTGTCTTGTGCTCAGCTGTTTTTCCTCTTCCTTTGATTAGAAGGCTTTATGATGCATAAAGATTGCTTTCTCTCTTCTCTGCTCCTACAACCAGAGGATTCATTTGGGAGGGGGAATTGCTGTGGCCTCCCATTTTCCTCTCAGTCCTCCACCTGGGTGATATTGATTCTCATTCTTAGCAGTTTGCAATTTGTTATTTAGGGTCAGCTTCCATTATAATGCAAAGGCACAATCCCTTTTAATCTACAAAAGGATAAAGCCAAATTAAAAAAAATATTAAGCACGCAAGATACGATAACTATAGTCATACCCCAAGTCACTGAAAGGTAAAGATTTGTCCCAAGGTAATTCATAGCACCTTTAAAAGTGGACAGAAAGAAGTGATAGGAAACTTGCATATATTCACCCAGGGCTCTGATCTCAAATGGGTGATTCTGGGTAATTGGCTGTGAACCTACAAACTCTGGGATGAGGCAAGGGGCAAAAAAATTCTTTTTTAAAAAGATCTTATCTATGGTTGTAACTGTTCTAAGCAAGGAAATGCAATTTCCTGATTCCTGAGAAATAGCCGAAGTAAATTGTGGTGATATATTTAATATCTTTGCAAATGAAATATGTTTTTGTCATCTCTGTAGTTATTCTTGTCTTGGCCACATTATAATTCTGACATGTTTTGAAAGTAATTTCTTGCTTTTGAACATTAAGTAGCTTGCAGAAAGTTAGGTTATGCTAGCTCCTTTATTTTCTGTTGGTTGAAGGTGGTTATGGCCATAGATTATTCATTATTATAAAGTTCATTTATGTGCCCTTAGCTAGGGAATTTGAATGAGGTTATGATGTACAAAGGGCTCAGTAAAACTTATCTGATTCATGTGGGCTACAAAGCAGAATACTGCTCTGCTATGACTCAATTCATGAACAAGAATAATCTGGTATTTCAGAAGAGCTGGGTTCAGATTCTGATTCAAGTACTTAATACATCCCCTTTTAGAAGTAAGTTATCTTCTCTGGTTCTCACTTTCCTCATCTATAAAATGAAAGATTGGACTAGATTCAATAAACATTAATTAGGTATCAACAGTATACAAAGTATTAGGCACTAGGGACAAAAAGGCAAACAAATAACAACAAGAAAACAGTTTTTTTTTCCCCAAAAGTCTGTTTATTCTTGTGGGGGTGATGGGGAACAGGGAAAGTGGGGTAAGAGGGAAGACAATATGTGCATACATAAGTCAACAGAAGACATGCACAAATACTATTAAGTATTTTCAGGAGGGAATGTGGACTAAGAATGGGGCCTCATGCCTTTTAGGTATCATCTAGACCATATCTTGGAGGAAACTAGGAATTCCAAGAGGCAGAAGTAAGGAAAAAGTGTTTCTAGACATTGACAACCAGGTATGAAGAGGAATGGAATGACATATTGAGAATAACAGGTAGGCTAGTTTGACTGGAGTGGAAAGTCTATGAAAGTCAGTGAGAAGTAAAACTGAAAAGGGAGGTGGGAGGCCAGGTTAATTTCCAGTTTTAGACCCACAATCCTATCATATCTCCCATTAAGATACCTCAAGGTGCATATGTTTCTGGTATTAGAAGTTAGGATACAATTTGGAGCTATTCTCAGGGATTCAAGTTCATTGCCACAAACGCTGACATTTTATCTCCTACTTGTTCCAAATTGGGCTCTCTGCGGACTTGATCATTTTTTAAGTTAGAGCTAAGAGCAGAAATTATTTGTATCAGATTTGATCTAATAATCAGCATATGGCCTATAGGTTATTTGTACAATATATTGTACCTGTCTTTCCCTGGATATTAGCTCAAAGGGTGAAAGAGAAGGGGAAAGAGGAGGAAAATGATATTATGTGGATTGAATAGTTGATGGGTGCAAGTTCTCTGAGAATGAAATAAAACACAGATTTTCTGAGTCTTATCTGTTTCATAAACATCAATATATTTTAAATGGCACCAGATTAATTTCTTTAAAATGAAAAAAAAAGACAACTTAGTTTTTGGCTGGTACGCCTATGGAGCACAAAGTGAAATGGAGAGTTGATAATTCTCTCTAATGAAGTTGGGGCCACATGAATATTAGATGGATTTTTTGTTGTTGTTTTGTTTTGTTTTGCTTTTTGGAGGGCAATTGGGGTTAAGTAACTTGCCCCAGGTCACACAGCTAGGTTTTTGTTTGTGTGTGTTAAGTGTCTGAGGTCGGATCTGAACTCAGGTCCTTCTGATTCCAGGGCTGGTGCTCTACTCACTGCACCACCTAGCCGCGGCAATATTAGAGTTTTGAAAGTCTCAGGAAAAACTCAACTTTTGGGAGAGCAAAGGGTGCATATTTTTCTGGTGACTTGTTTCATGCTTAAAATATTTTTTTTTCATGGGGGAGAAATGATTGTCTTATGGATTTTTAAAATGTTAATAAAATATTCGAAATCATCACTACAATGAGCCATATTAAAATGCACCAAATCTCTAATTATTAGTAAAGTGAAAATTAAAGCAAATCATAACCATCAGATTGACAAAGTTTATGGAAAAGGAATATGGCAAATGTTAGAAGGACTATTTGAAAGCACAGGCACTCATATATGGTTGGTAAAGCTGTGAATTGGTCTGATCATTCTGGAAAGCAATTTGGAACAATACTCCCTAAGCTATTAAACTATATATACTCTTTGACCCAACTATACCATTAAGGGGAACAACAGTACTTCTTCAAGAAAGAAGGATGATATATGGAATTCCTTGCCCTCTCAATGACAGTAGGTGAGAGGGAAGAAGAGAGAGGATGTGGAACTAAAAGATTTAAAAACAAATGTTCAAAATTATTTTTTGCATACAACTGGGAAATACTATATACAGGCAGTGGGCTATATAAATCTATGTTGCCCTACAAGAAAATAGTAGGGACAAGAATAAGAGAAGGGGAGAGGGTGAGAGAAGGGAGGGCAGATTGGGGGAGGGGCAATCAGAATGCACACTGGGGTAAAGGGAGGGGAGAGATGGGGAGAAAATTTGGAAATCAAAATCTTGTGGAAGTGAATGTTGAAAACTAAAAATAAATTAATAGTCATAATAATAATAAACAGTTTATAAAAGAATGAAGGATGAATAACAAGAAGAGATCTGAAAGAAGAAAAGGAATTATAAAAATATATACAAAAATATTTATATTAGGTCTTTTCCAAGCAACACAAAACTGGAAATGAAAGGGGTATTCTCCTAGGGGAAAATGGCTAAACAAATTATGGTATATGAATATAGTGTGATATTATTATGCTACAAAAATGATGAAATGGGAAGCATCAGAGGAAAGTGGAAAGATTTCTGTGAAGTTGTCACACTAAGATTTATACAATAGCAAAAACATTATGGAGAAAAATAACTTTGAAGGCTCTAAAAGTATGATCAATAGTTATGATCAACTAATAAATTTTGAGTTCGGAGACCTGAAGATGAAACACACCACTTACATCCTGACAAATAGGTGATGGGATTAAAATGATGAAAGAGACATGGATTTTTGGTTATGACTGATGGGGGGGATTTGTTTTGCTAGGTATATATCTATGTTATGAAGATTTCCTATTTTCTTATATTTAACTGAAGAGGAGCAATGAAAAGGTGAGCTAAGAAATGACTGTAAAAACTAATTAGTTAAAGTATATAAAATCAAAGCAAGCCTTTCTATGTAATTACCCAAGATTTTCTCCTCTAAAATGATTTATGAAGTTAAGCACTAGGTAGATTTTTATAGAGTACATTTTTTTGTGTACTAAAAATGAGTATCATTACTCCATTAATAAATTCAAGACATAAATTCAAATTCATTTCTGCCTCTGGGTGCTGACCTTTTTGCAAAAGAGTTGAGAAAGATTAAGGACTTTTTGTTAGTAGGGCTCATTTCTTTTTTTTTTTTTCTGTCTTTCCTTCTTTCCTTTCTTTCTCCCTTTTTTTTTCTTACAGAATGGGAAATATTTTGAAAGATTTACAGGGACAATTCTACAACTTGTGTCAAAGGTGCCTCGGCCCAGGATACTTTGAGGGATTTCTCACATCTTTGATCCATTGCCACCACCTAGAAAATATGGGTGTGTTCTTACAACCATTTCTGGAAGATATGCAGTTTACACATTTCAAAGAAGAAAAAAGTTTATGTATAGGTTGAAAAAATAAATGGGAAACCTGACACATGAAACAAAGGCCTGCATCTTTTCCCTTCACTTACATATAAATTTGTGGTTTCAGCTGGTATACCTCTAATGAATTAGAGTATAATTCTCTTTTTGGTTTCTAATTGGTAGTATCCATTGTCTTCCTCTTCTGCTCCTCACTGCTTCCAACAGGTAGTATAGGGGCTTCTTCAGATTCCCTTGAAATTGTTCCATTACAACCTAAACTCTAGGACAAACTAGGATATTTCTACTTTGAAGTCTTTTCCTTTCCACTATGGCTCCTGTATACCTATGCTTCTTTAAGCACTTGCCTAGAAGTCAGGAAAAGAGCATCATTTCATGTTTGAACACCTCACCATCATTCATTTGATCCATTGATCACATTAGGATGAAATGATAATCTAAGGTCCACAGGTGGAGGTTTGAAAAACATCAGTTTTCTATCAACCTTCTGTCTAAAACTGACCATCCATCCAGGAACAATTTGTATAATTTGGGATTATACAAATTGCTTTAGACTGCTTTCCAAGGTGTCTAGAGTAAGGATATGAACTGAAAGAGAGGTGGGTAGAGAAAAACAAATCATTTTCTGTCATTTTTTCTTGATGGAGAGAGAACCATTTACAATTGTCCATTACTCTGACTACTGCAGCCAAACACCAGCTATCTGAATCCCTTAGGCTTTTGGAATAATTCTGAACTAAATGTGGCCCCAAAGTCTTATGGCCAAATCTTAGAGGCAAGAACGAAACAGTCTCTACATCTTATAGTGGATCAAGGTGCCTTGTAAAGTCATGAATTTCCTATCACCAAAAGTGTGCCAGCATAAGCTGGGTGAAAAACAGTCAGAGATGTTGAAATGGGATACTGTATTAGATGGTTTCTAATGTTCTTCTCTACTCTAAGAATTTATAGTTTCATGATTTTGTGGATGTATTATTATCTTCTCTCCAAAACCAGCTATTATATTCCCAACTTCTGTGTCTCTATTAATGATGTCACAATTTTTTTTCTCCCAGTCATGTAACATCAAAACTTTTAAGTCATTAAGGAAAAACAAACAAACAAACAAACAAACAAAAAATATCTCTCCTTTTCCACTATTACCACCTTTTTTCAGTCTCTCACTTCCTGCCTGTATTACCACAGTAGCCTTCTATGTAGTATCCTATGTAGTATCTAGGCTCTTTGCCCTCCAATATACAATGTATATTGCTTACAGATCCATATTTAAAAGTTTGTTGATCCTTCCTCCAACAGATCTTTGCTGTTTCCTAATTTGCTACTGCACTGAGTTTAACTTCTCTGCTTAGTTTTCAAGACATCCAGTTATGGGGTCATACCTTCCTCCATGCAACCTAATTTCCCCATCATTCATGAACATTCATGGCCTTTTTCAGGCCATTTTCCCCATTGTCCTACCAACATTTCCCATTTTCTCCTCTGTGGACCAAATGATGTTGTATATATCTGTTTTTCTCAAAGGTTTGAACCAGGGGTGGGGAATTTATAGCCTTGAAGCCTCATGTGGCCCTCTAAGTCCTCAAGTGTTGCCCTTCGACTAAATCCAAACAAGGCCACATATGGCCTCAAGGCTGCAGGTTTCCCACACCTGATTTAAACAATGCACATTAAGTGTTTAGTAATTAGGTATTCAATGATTTTTAAGTCATTTATTGTGATGGAAAGAAAATATAAATTAACAATAATAGTAATAATAGCTAGCATTTATGTGGTGCTTCATGGCTTAAAAACACTTCATGTTATCTCATTTGATCTCAAATGCTATTATGATCCATTTTGGATGGATAAGGTAAGGAAACTGAAGTTAAGGGAGGTTCCTTCATGTAGCCAAGTTAACCCTGCCATGTTACTGAGGTAGCATTTGAACTCATGTCTTTCTGAATCCAAGACCAGCCCGACATACACCATCAATTGTTAGTTGCCACTAAAGAATTACTGATTAAAACCTCTAAATTCTCTCTCTATTTCTTGCTATTTATTTGAGAGTTCCCTTGGTCTTTGAGTCTATTTCCTCAGCTCTGAAATGACAATATTCTACATACCTCACCAGATTTTAGTAAGAGATCACTGAAATAAGGTATATCAGAGTATCTTCTGTTAAGTGCTTCATAATAGTAAAATACTATTATTGTTATTATTCAGTTGGTAGCATCTAGGTGATTCAGTAGATAAAAGATTTGACCGAGAATAAGGAAAAATTGAGTTCAAATCTAGCCTCAAACATATATTAGCTATGTGATCCCAGGCAAGTAATAATTTCTCTTATTTCAATGCCTTCATTTATAAAAAGTGGGGATAGTAATATCCCCTTCCTCTCAGAGTTGTTGTGAGTATAAAATGAGATATTGTTGTTCATGATACCATGAATATTTTGGCATCCATAAATATTTTCTACAAATATTTAGGGATTAGTCACTTAATGAACATTGATCAAGTATTGAACGGGGTGATGAGAACAATTTGTTCCACATGCCATGGGAGAGGTTGAAACAGGCACTGTGGAGCACTTAGAGCTTGGTCAGACATCAAAGACTCCAACGTCATCCACTGTATTCTGGTCCATCATCAGTTGTCCTGACTTTTGTCTTGCCACTGTATCTTGGCAACTTTGGAAGACAGAGTGAGGCTGATTACTTTGTGTAATTCTGCCTCACTTAAATCCAATTCACATGCAAGTCAAAACATCACCCCATGATGTAATCGGTCCTCTTCAAAAATCAAAGGATGAACACCAACAGCAACTGTGTCCCATGCACTGTGCTAGGTGTTGGGGCTATAAAGGAAGGCAAAACACAATTTAATGGGGGAAATACCTAACTACAAACTATAAATAGATAGGTGGGTAGGTAGGTAGATAGCCAAACATATATACATATATATATAAATACATTTATAAATGTATAGATATCATATGTATATATTTTATATATGTATATACATACATACACACAGACATTGTATATATACATATATATATATACAATGAAAATTATAATTAATAGGGATAGTTTTGATATTAAAGATGATTTGAAAAGGCTTCCTGAAGGAAGTGAGTCTTTAGTTTTGATTTGAAGGAAGTCAAGGAATCAAGGAGGCAGAAATGAAGGTGAACATTCCAGGAATGGAGGACAGTCAGTGAAAAATGCCTAGAGTTGGGAGATGGAGTGTTCTGTGTGAGGAAAAGCAAGGAGGCCAATGTCATTGAATCATACATGACTTGGGGGTGACTAAGGTGTAAGAAGATGGGAAAGGCAGAAGGGGGAATGATTATGAAGGATTTTGAATTTCATACAAAGGATTTTTAATTTTGATCCTGGATGGGATTGGGAGTCACTGAAGTTTATTGAATGAGGTGGGGGTGGGAGGAAACATGGTTAGATCTGCACATTACGAAGATCAGTTTGATAGCTGAGTGAAGGATGAACTGGAGTAGAGAGAGACTTGAAGCTGGGAGACCAATCAAAAGGTTATTGCAATAGTCCAGGCTTGTGGTGATGAGGGCCTGTGCTAGGTGATAGCAGTATCAGAGGAGAGATGAGGACATATTATAAGAGAAATGTTATAAAGGTATAATCGATAGGACTTGACAAAAGACTGGATTTGTAGAGTAGGAAAGAGTGAGGAGTTCAAGACAACATTCTGTCCATGGAGAGAGCATTCCAACTATGGATCTCTCAGATGTTCAACAATTGGTTAGAGTAATTTTCAGAAAAGATAGATTTTTTTTTTCTTCTGGAGAGGGGAGGGCAGAGCAATTGGGGTTAAGCCCAAGGTCACATGGCTAGTAAGTGCTAAGTGTCTGAGGCCACATTTGAACTCAAGTCCTCCTGACTCCAGTGCTGGTTCTCTATTCCTTAACCCACCTAGCAGCCACTGAAAAGACTGAATTTATAGTTTCCTTAAGTAGGTACAATGAATGCTCTGAACTGTCCTGAAATATACTAGGAGCTAGGTTTTTTGTGCATATGTGAAATACATTACATGACAATCTTCATCTCTGGCTTCCTTAATTACCCACAAAATCTAATTTGGAACAAGGGGCTAGAGGAATGTGGACACACCTCTTCTGCCACTCAAATGCAAAACCAAGCCATAATTCAGGAAGCAAATGGCAAACTGAGCTAAGTGTAATCTGTTTTAACACAGAAGTCTATATTTGAGTTGGGGAGTGGGGGCGGGGATATGGCTACCAAAATGGTCAGGCCAATAAATCAATGGAAAAATCTAAAGATTGCCAAGTTGATGAAAATGGAAACTGTTATGCAGCTGGCAAAGAGGCTTATAATGACTCTGCTGTTTAAAGCTCACATTTCAGTCAATTTGGGTGCAACAAAAGATATGAAAAACAGGGAATATTTGCAACAGTTGCATCTAGTTAATAGGCTGACTCTAAGGAAATGTTTTTCAAGTTAGCTCTTAAGACTTTTCCTTCTCCTCATTGAATCACTTCAATTCAAAAAGTTAAATCCTGGTAACTATAACCTCCTATTCGACTGAAAAAGAAGACTTGGGGACAGGAGGAGATGGGAGCAAAGGTGGGTGGACAGTTCAGCACTCTGGGCCCATTACACTGTATGCTGTGTTGTGTCTAGAATTCATCCAGGGGAAAACAAGGAACAATAGCATTGGATTAAGAAAACATATGAGAGGGAGGGAGGGCAGGGTAATATTGTGAACCACTGTGACAACAGCTGGTCTGGTACATGGATTTCATTCTTTTGTGCATTCTCCTCAAAACTTTACCACGGCCAGAGGCTTAGAATCTCTGCAGACCATTGCTGTCTTTCTTTAGAATAGCAAGTCATAGGATATGTAGGGAAAGGGGATACTTTTCCTGTTTGCCCCAATATTTTCTCTCTTTCCATCCCTTCCCCCCTTTTTGAATTGCTCTGAATTGTCCTATACCTACAAAGTTCCTCTTTTAGCTACAGGAGCCTGCCTCCCTCTGGCCCTACCACTACCAGCCTTTCATCTAATTCTATTACTTTGACAATGAGCCCATTGGAGTGTAAAACAAGTCGGGGCCCACTTTAAGGGTGGTCCTCTTTCAGAAGCTACTGTACTGCTGGAACTCAAATGGCCTCCAGTGGATTCTATTGGTGATGGCAGCAGCATCTGAAATAAAGGCCCATTATAAATGTTGAGGTGTGGAAGGAAATTGCTTGGGGGGGGGGGGGGACTGGCAAAGGATTAGAGGAATGTCTTACATGATTAATTATCTTTTCTCATGGCAGAATGAAAATGGAAAATTTTCTATTTTGTATTACAGGTATTTGGATTAAAATGGATCATAAATTATTGGAAGGAAAACAAACTTTGAGAATGTAGTTTCAAAAGGAGTTTGATAAAGGAATGGAGAGGGGGATTTTTCCACCATTACTTCCCATTTTATGACATTGTGCATCTAAATTTAGATCTGAGATTAAATCCTCCATCAAATAGAGGAACAACAGAAATTTAGGCAGAGCCCAATTTAGTTTGACTTGGAAACATCAGGTTCTTAGCTCCATTCCAATCCTTAGGCTTTGCTTTACTTAGTGAAAAAGTTACAGTAGTTTATGAAGATGGCAGGAAATTACTTCTTGTCCAGATTTTTATTCTAGACTGTGGATGGATATTTTATTCACTGAAGCCTTTTCACAATCAGTTCATAATTAATGTATTTAAATCAGAGGTTCATAACTGTGTGTGTGTGTGTGAATGTGTGTGTGTGTGTGTGTGTGTGTGTGTGTGTGTGTGTATCATGGACTCTGGTGGTCTGATGAAGTCCGTGGGCCTCTCAGTATAATGTTATTATGTGCATAAAATAAAAAAATATATATAAATTACAAAAGGAAACCAACTATGTTAAATACAATTATAAAATACATATATTTTAAGTTCACCAGTTCCTGGTTAAGAATTCCTACTCAAGATGTTAATATGCTGTCAAGATTTGGTTTGGTTGCTTACCAAGGACTGTTTACCAATGATTTGGTTCCTAGGGAGTTCCCCTCTAGAGTTCAGTAAACAGACAATTTACTAGAACACATTCATTGACAAAATGGCTTTCTACACTTCCGAGGACTTCAGTGATTGATTTGTTGGTCTTTAACACTCCTCTCTGTTTGCCAATGCAGGATTGCTAAATTGTTGTAAGCTTATCAGAGAGCGCATGCAATTGATAACTGACAATGACAATAGCAAATGTAAACCTAAAGTCTTCTGAGAAACAAGCAAATGAAGTGTCACCTGACAGAAGGAGGCCAGACTATTGATCTAGGAGAACTGATAGGGTACATTCTGCCTGAAATCAGCCATGTCACTTGCTGAAAGTGGGAACAAAGATGCCTGCTGAGGATACATGAAAAGTTTACCTTAGTGCTCAGACAAGTGAGGAATTTTCTGTAAGTAGGGAAATGGTTTGAGCATAAAGCATCTGTTTTTTTACTTTCAGCTTTTAGGAGCCAGAGAGAATGTATTTGATTTCACTGAAGTAATCTATAGTACATGAACTGAATATAGTTAATGATATCACATTGTATATCAAGGACAGTATTGTAATTTCTCCCCTCCCCCCAAAGAATTACTAGCTGAAATAATTTCTCATACAGAAATTTTTTCCTCAGTGACTAATTGGCTGTTTTTTCTCTCATTTTGGAATTTTGTCTCTATGACCTAAAGCTATTTTCCATATATAACTACATTGAGATGTCACTTTTTCCAAATTTGAAGGGCAGACTTTGACTTGCCAAACATTCATTTAATTCATTCCCAAACAAGAATTTCCAAAGCTGGGGCAACTTACTAGAAGCTACTTTTTATAATGTCACCTCTAGCAAACATCTTTGGTATATCAAAAGATATGTTTATATTTGTCAAATAACTAAAGATAATTAGTCAATACTAAACTGAAATATTTGGAATGAATCCCAGCCCTTTAGATACATTCCATTTTTTACCTTCTGAAGTGCCCTCTATTCTTCAAAGCCTAAATCGGGTGCTATTTCTCCATGAAACTTCCCTGAACACTGCTAAACTTGAATGAAAATTATCCTTCTTCCTTCCATTCAATTCAGTTTTACAAGTGCTCTATTAAGTGCCTACTATGAGCCATGGTTGTAGCTATGGATGATAAATGAAAGAATGTCATCCATCAAGAGATTTATAGTCTTTTTCCCATTGCATTTTTCCTATTCCTCCCCTTTGAACTTCATCATAGCTCCACTTAAAACATAGTTATTTGTACTCCTCCGCTGTGATAATCACATTAGATTCTCAAGCTATTGCTAAGAGTAGTGTATGCCTTAGTTTTTATGCTGTTATATTCAGTGCCGAGCAGTGTTTTACATATGTTTCTTGATACCTTATTTTCATTCATGTGGGTAATTTCTTCACTCACAGGGATCACAACTCTTATCATGCTGTGGTAGGACTGATATCCTGATTCCTTTCCCTATGTGAGGATAGTTTTCCCTTATAAAAGATATTAATTGATAAAGTCTTTATGTCTTTATTAGCACAGGGAACTAATGGCTTAGAATATTTACATCTTTACCTCATTGTCTGAGTTTAAGAAAATATAAGGAGAAGAAGGTGCTCTCAGATGTTTGACTTGTGGATCACTATGAATAACATAATTCAAGGGAATTAAAGCATAGTGTCCTCAGTGTTCGACTTGTTAAATAGACTTCTCTTACAATGGTAAATTAAACCTATGAGTGTCTTATTTTGTTCCAATATTGAATTTAAATTACCAGGGTTTGGGGTTGAATCAAGCCTATTCTGAAGCAATTGTCTTGTAAGACTAGAACATGAACATAATGAATTGGAGGACAGGTGGCTTAGAGGATGAAGAGCAGGGGTTGGCTTTCATGATTCTGACTATGCTTCTAGAATGAGGGTTCCTTACTATGAAATACCCCCTCACTTCACACACAGACACTTCTGGGAAATTAGAAAATGAGCTATCTTTGACCATTTGACAATTAGAAACAGTATATTCTTTATTCTTAATTATTTATACCTTTATACCTTGGATAGAGTGTGGAACCAAGGTGGCAGAATAAAGGCAGGGACTTTTCTGGAATCTCTCAAATTCCCCTTCAAAGCACTTTAAAATGATGCCTCGAAATGAATTCTGGACCAGTAGAACCAAAATAAATAAAGAAGTCTTGAAACAATTTTCCAGCCCAAGGCAACTTAGAAGGTCATCAGGAAAGGTCTGTCTCACTGGTTGAGAATGTAGGAAAGAAAACAGCAGGCCTTGAGTGTAACTGATTTTGCAAGGGCAACTTTCAGAGCTCTCAGTCCACAGACCATAAAGAAATAGGGCAACTGCATAGAAGGGGATGATAGGGGAACCTTTCCTGGCACAGGATGTAGGACTCTATTGCACTGCCTATATGCAGATTTTGTTTGCCCTTCCCAGGGCAAGGAAGAGTACTACCATACTAGAGTATATAATCATAGAAGAATAGAAAACTTAATCAGTTCCAGGACATAAAAGAATGGTTGTCGTCATTTACATATTAGATTACAGGTCAGGAGAGTAGTGGCTGCATCTCTCCTTAGATCAGAATACTTTAGAAGAACTGAAAACCTATAGACCCACCCCAGAACTAGTTCTGAAAATAGGAGCATAAAAAAACCTAAAAGCTTGGGACAATACTTCGCAATTTTAACAAAAAAAAAGTTAAGAAATAGGCTGGAAGAATGAGCAAACAGCATAAAAAGGATCTGATCATGAAAAGTTACTATGGTGGCAGGGGAAGATCAAAACACAAACTCAAAAAAACAACAAAGTAAAAACAGCTACATCCAAAGCCTCAAAGAAAAATGTGAATTGGTCTGAAGTCCAAAATAATTCTTAGAAAAGATAATAAATTATTTTTAAAATCATATGAGAGGGGCAGCTAGGTGGCACAGTGAATAGAGCACCAGCCCTGGAGTCAGGAGGACCTGAGTTCAAATCTGGCCTCAGACACTTAACACTAAAACTAGCCGTGTGACCTTGGGCAAGTCACAACTCTAATTGCCCTCCAAAAAGCAAAAAAACAAACAAAAATCATATGAGAGATAGAAAAAATTGGGAAAAGAAATGAGAGTGATGCAAGAAAATCATGAGAAATCAAGAGAAGAATCAGGAAAGAGAAATCATAAGGGACTCAATAGGGTGAAACTGTTTATATTCCTACATGGGAAAGTGATACCTGTATGTTTTAAGAAATTTATCGGGGCGGCTAGGTGGCGCAGTGAATAGAGCGCCAGCCCTGGAGTCAGAAGGACCTGAGTTCGGATCCGGCCTCAGACACTTAACCCACGCAAACAAAAACCTAGCCGTGTGACCTTGGGCAAGTTACTTAACCCCAATTGCCCTAAAGGGGCGGCTAGGTGGCGCAGTAGTAAGAGCGGCCTCGGAGTTGGGATGACCCGAGATCAAATCCGGCCTCAGAAAATGAGCACCCACACATAAATAATGACTAGCCATGTAACCTTGAGCAAGTTACTTAACCCCAATTGCTTTTTTTAAAAAAAAAAAAGATATTTATCATTATCAGGACAATTAGAAGGAATATAGACAAAGGGTGCAGATGCAAGTTGACTATAACATCTAAAAAAATTAAATTAAATTAAGGCCTGAGAAAGAAGGAGGCACTGAGAAAAGGGGGAAGGAAAAGGGAGGATGGCATAAATTATCTTACATAAAAGAGATGCAAAAAAGCTTTTATAGTAGAAGGGAAGATGAGGAAGTAGACAACACTTGAACTTTACTTTCATCAGAATTTACTCAAAGAGGGAATAACACATACACTTGGCTGACCATAGAAATCTATCTTACCCTACAGGAAATTAGGTGTTGAAGGTGATAAAGAAAGTAGGAGCACTGATATATGGGAAGGAGGATTGGGGGAGGTAGTAGTCAGAAGCAAAACATTTTGGAGGAGAGACAGGGTGAATGGAGAGAGAGAGCAGGTTAAGATGGAAATACACAGTTAGTAATCAAAATTGTGAAAAAAAATATAGCAAGTTTTTTCTAATATAGAACTTATTTCTCAAATATATAGAAAACTGAGTCAAATTTATAAGAATACAAATCATCCCCTCAAGTGAATAATGGTCAAATGGTATGAACAGGCAGTTTTCAAATTAAGAAATAAAAGTTATCTATGATCAAATAAAAATGCTCTAAATTACTATGGATTAGAAAAATGCAAATTAAAACAACTCTGAGGTAACACCTAAAATTTATCAGATTGGCTTATATGACAGAAGGGAAAAATGATAAGTTTTGGAAGGAATATGGGAAAATTGGGATACTAAAGTACTGTTGTTTCAGTTGTAAACTGATCTAACCATTCTCGAGAGAAATTTGGAATTATTCTCAAAGGACTATAAAATTGTGCAAAAAACCCTTTGACTTAGCAATGCTACTACTAGGTCTATATCTCAAAGAAATCAAAAGAAAAGAAATGAAAAAAGGACCTATTCATACAAAACTATTTATAGAAGCTCTTTTTGTGGTGGCAAAGAATTGGAAACTGAGGGGATATCCATCAGCTAGGGAATGACTGAACAAATTGTGGTATATGATTCTGATGGAACACTCTTGTGTTAAAGGAAATAATGAACAGAATCGCTTTCAGGGATAAACAAAGCAAAACAGGTGATTCTCAGCCAAGATGGCGGAGTAGAAACAGCTCATCCAAGCCACTCTGCCCGCAGATTCCCTCCAAACTATGTAAAAGGGAACTCTGAACAACTTCTGGAGCCCCAGCACCCACAGAATGACACAGAGAAGCTAACCTCCCGCTGAGGACAGCCCAGCAGCCCTGCAGGAAGGACCAGCGCAGCGGTCTGGGAACCAGCAGCGCGCAGTGCTCAGAGTGCGGGGAGCCGAGCCCAGCCGAGCCAAAGCCCAGGTCCGGCGTGAGCCGAGGTTTTAGCCCCAGGGTGGCAGGAGAGACCCCAGAACACCAGCAGCTGTGGCAACTCCAGAATTATCAACATAGACATGCCTAGGACAAAGTGAGAGGTTAGTGCCCTATGGACTTTGGGACCAGTATTTGGGGCTTCCTCCCCTGGGGGCTAGAAGCCACTGAGGAGACACGCCATTTTGTAGTTTTCAGTGGCACCTCCAGCTCCTGGCCTGTGAACTGTAGGGAGATCCAGCGATCAGTCTTGGAGGGTAATCACTCTTGCTATAACCCCCCTGGATCTGGATTGTGATCTGGGGTGGAAGTCGTGGGTGGGTTTACAGCTTGCCAGAAACGGAAGTTGCCCTCCCACACGTTCGGGTCAAAAATTCCCCTATCTGTCGGCAAAGACATACTGTGGCAACAAGCCCAAAAGTCAAGTAATTAAGTGGCAACATGCCAAGGCAAAGGAAACAGAAAAATACAACCCTAGACTCCTATTTTGGGGGCATAGAGCGGGAAAAGGACTGTGAGTTCAGAAGTCCTGCTTCAAAAGCCCCAGGGGAAAACATGAGTGGGTTGCAGGCCATAGAGGACCTTAAGAAGGACTTTAAAAACCAAATAAGAGAAGTGGAGGAAAAATTGGAAAGAGAAATGAGAAGAATGCAGGAAAAGTATGAAATGAGGGTCAACAGCCTGACTGAGGAAAACAACACCTTAAAAATAGACTGACTCAAATGGCAAAGGAGGCCCAAAAGGGCAACGAGGAGAAGAATGCCTTAAAAAGTCGAATTTGCCAGATGGAAAAAGAATCTCAAAAGTTCACTGAGGAGATTCATTCCTTCAGAGTTAGACTGGAGCAAATGGAAGCTAGTGACTTTATGAGAAATCAAGATGCTGTTAAGCAGATCCAAACAAATGAAAGATTAGAAGGCAATGTGAAATATCTCATGGGAAAAACCACTGACCTAGAAAATAGATCCAGGAGAGACAATTTAAAAATTATTGGCCTACCTGAAAGCCATGATCAAAGAAAGAACCTAGAAATCACCCTTCAAGAAATTCTCAAGGAAAACTGCCCTAATATTTTAGATCCAGAGGTTGAAAGAATCAACTGATCACCTCCTGAAAAAGACCCCAAAAAGAAAACTCCCAGGAATATTATAGCCAGGTTCCAGAATCCCCAGATCAAGGAGAAAATACTATAAGCAGCCAGGAAGAAACAATTTCAATATTGTGGAAACACAATCAGAATAGCACAGGACCTGGCAGCTTCTACACTTTCGGATCAAAAGGCATGGAATATGATATTCCAGAGGGCAAAAGATCTGGGAATGAACCCAAGGGACACCTACCCAGCACAACTGAATATTTTGTTTTAGGGGAAAATATGGTCATTCAGTGGAATAGAGGACTTTCAAGCATTCTTGAGGAAAAAACCAGAGTTGAATAGAAAATTTGGCATCCAGACACAAGAAGCAAGAGATGCCTGAGAAGGTAATCAGGGAAAAGAAGTCAAAAGGAACTTATCAAAGTTGAACTATTTACATTCCTATGTGGAAAAACAATAACTGTGACTGATTAAATCTTTCTCACTATGAAAATAATGGAAGAAGGGTGTGTGGTCATATGAATACATATGCGAATGTGTGTGTATATGGTTACAATTATATATGGATAAAGGGCATAGTTTGAATTTGTTGGGAAGGGAGGATACTCAAGGGATGAAATTATGGGGTGAGAGAGGAAAGTGGCAAGAGGAGATGGGGAAAGACAGGGTAGGGTAAACTATCTCATGTAGAAGAAGCAAGGGGAAGTGATTGCAAGGGAGGGGAAGAATAGGAAGGCAAAAAGGCAAAACCACATTCTCATTGAATTTGGCTCAGGAAGAGAATGACATACATACTAAATGGGATGTCTCAACCTGCAGCAGAATAGGGGGTAGGGGGATGAGAGGAAGGATGATGGATGGAAGGGCATCCTTGCGGGGGAGGGGAAGTTGGAATCACCCACTATAGAAGAGGGACAGGATTATGTAGGGAATGGACCAGGTCGGGGGTGGGATGAGTGGGAGGGAATTATAAGCAGCCTTGTACAATATATCTACTATGATAATGTTTTGCATAGCTAGACATGTACAACATATACTGAATTACTTATCTCCCCATAGGGAATGGGTGACAAGGGAGGAAGGAAATGGATCTGAAATTCGAGGTCTTAAGATTAAATGTTTCAAATATATATAAATACTATTATTAATACTGTTTTGCTTGTAATTGGGAGATAAGATGTTCAGGCTTTGGGACACAAAGATTCACCTTCCTCTAATGGAAAATTCGAAGGGGGTATGGGAGAAGGTATGGGAGAGAGCAGATTGGAGGAAGCGATATCTTGTGGGACTGCTATTCTGGGAGGTTGGTTATGGGAATAACGGGGGGAAATGATTGTAACTCAAAATCTGGCAGAAATGAATGATGTAAAACAGAAGTTAATAAAGCATTTGTTTAAAAAAAACAAAGCAAAACAAAACAAAACACTTGAAAAGACTTACATGAACTGATGCAATGGGAAGTGAGCAGAACCAGGAAAACGTAGTAATAGCTATATTGTATGATGATCAACTGTGGATGACTTATCTGAGAAATACAATGATCCAAGATAACTCCAAAGGAATTAGGATTAAAAAAATGCTGTCCACCTCCAGAGAAAGAACTGATATAAATGAAAAATCAAAACACTTCTTTTCTTTGTTATCTCTCTCTCTCTCTTTTGGTCTGTTTTCTTTAACAACATGACTAATATGGAAATGTGTTTTGCATGCCTACTCATATATAATCTATACAAAATTGCTTGCCTTTTCAGTGGGGTGGGGAAAGGCAGAGGGAGAGAATACGGAACTCAAAATTTTAAAAAAGAATAGTAATGTTTAAATTGTTTTTACATATAATTGAGAAAAGTTAAAATATTTAAAATTGAATTGTACCTTGAAGATAATTGCAACAAGCTATACTTCAGGCCCTTCAGCTTTATAGGGCCTTCTAGCATTGGTAATTTAAACTTGTTCCAAGTTCTACTAGGGAATATCTTCAGAACTCAATTTTCCTTCTAAGCAGCTTGAAGGGATTGAATTTGGTGGGACGGAGAGTGATTTTATAAAGAAGACGATACTCAGGCCCCAGGAACATTTCTTCAGTGTCGGGGGAAATAAATACTGTTTGCACATAGAATTTAGAACACACACACAGGCCTAGTGGAGCCTTTGGCTTTGTTGCTTTCCATGTTGGTTTGGGTTTTTTCCTCAGCATACCCCAGAAGTAACAGCGTCTACAATTCTTTTATTGAATCCAGGAGAGAAGTGACCCCCATGACTCTGAGGAATAAGTCCACAGCAGTGGCAGCAAAATAGTCTTCATGCATAAAGAAATACTGTATCCCAGCATAGAGCTGAAGAACTTGGGCCCTAGGAGGAGCAATTACCTTGCTCAGGCATACGGGACAGTAGTTGACCATGGCGGAAAGGGGAGCAAGCAAGCAAAAACTCTGGTAGCAGGCACAGGCACCATCCCCTTTAGTAGTCCATAGCAGTGGACAATGGGCAAAGATATTAGCAGAGGAGAACAATTTGGCTTCCAGCAGTAGTAGCAGCCCATTGGGTCTGTGCAGTGGCAAAAGGTAGGCCCATTATAATCCATTACTTACTTTAATGTAAAACTGATTGGCCACTCTTCATCTTTGCCAGTATAAAACTCAGTGATCATTATACTTTGTCCCCCTTGGAAGTGTTTAGTGGACACGGGGTGGATTTATTGGGAGGGGGCTTGCTTTATGACAATGAAGAGGACATGAAATAGTCTATCTAGTTCTGGAGAGAAAGGAGGGAGTCCCTAAGAGTCTTCTCCCAGCTCAAAGATTGTGTAATTCTCTTGAATTCCTTAGGAGAAAATCCTGGCTGGTAGGACTAGGAACATTAAGTGAGAAATGGTACAGGGAAGGTTTCCCTGACCTATGATGAGAATCAGTGCCTCAGAAGGAAATATTTCATCTTTGCTATAGCTCTAATAGTCCTTGTAGGGGCAGCTAGATGGCACATTGGATAGAATGCTGGACTTGGAGTCAGAAAGACAGAGTTCAAATCCAGCCTTGGATACTTACTAGCTATGTGATTCTGGGCAATGTACTTAGCCCTGTTTGCCTCAGTTTCCTCATCTGTAAAATGACCTGGAGAAGGGGCAGCTAGGTGGCTCAGTGAGTAGGGCAGCTAGGTGGCTCAGTGAGTAGAGCACCGGCCCTGGAGTCAGGAGGTCCTGAGTTCAAATCTGGCCTCAGACACTTAACACAAAAATTAGCCATGTGATCTTGGGCAAGTCACTTAAACCCAATTGCCCTCCAAAAAGAAAAAAAAAAGTGGAAAAAATGAACTGGAGAAGCAAATGGCAAATGACTCCAGGATCTTTGCCAAGAAAACTCCAAATGGTATCACAAAGAGTTGTATATGCCTGAAACAACTGAACAACAATGTGCTATTCCTGCTTGTGGCTATCTTTTTGGCTTGAGGGGTACATTTTGAGTTGCAAATATTTGGTATCACTCGCCATATGGACCTGGTTATTAGACTGGAGATTCAATCCATTCTTGCACTCTTCCAGATTCAGCTACCTCTTCGGGGAACTATTTGTTTGGTTTTATTATATTTTTATTTAATTTTTCTTTTCATCCATTCATGTTGCTTGTATTATACTTTTAAAATACTATTTAAATGACAGAAGATTTTCTAGACCAGTGGTGTCAAACTGAAATTAAAACAGGAGTTACTAAACTGTACATAACCATTCCTTATTGGGATTCTAAATCAATATATGTGGGTCATATAAACATTTAGTTTTAAAATGCGATGTATTATTGTATTTTTATTTATTTTGTTAAAGTTTTCCCAATTACATTTTAATCAGGTTTGGGCCATACTTGGGAATGTTGTGGGACACATACAACAGAAAGGCTACATGTCTGACCCCTCTGCTATACGAGACTTTAGGGATCTAACCACAAAGGAATAGAGGGACAGTATCATACCCCCTTCCACCTACACTCCCCCAAAGCTCATACAAGTTAGACAAGTCCACTGCTCCAATATCTTAAATGGAAATGAAATATCCCTTGAGATTTTGTTGACTCTGAGTACTAAAATCAGAGACAACTGATTTTACTTCGTCATCATGGGAAAGTGAAGCAGTCATGTAGAGCGCCAAGAGCACTCTGATGGTGGTTGGTGGATCACTATGGATAACTCCATTCAGCTGAATCAAGGCTTATCCTTTGTTGAATATCCTTCTCATGTTATGATTAAAGCAATTTTCTTTTTATTAATAATTTAAATACCTATAAATATATCATTTTGTTCCATGGTTGAACCTCAACTTTTATTGGACTGACCTGAGTAAGACTATATGTCTTTGTAAATTATATTTATGAATTGTTGGAGTCAAACAAATTTATCAGACAATTGGTTAATGCCATGTCTAGAAGGTACCCTAAACTTGGCTAAACTGATTCCCAGATCTATATCTGGGTAAGAAACTCTGAGAATCTGAACAAGTATGGGGTCTGAATAGAAAGAAAAATCACCTACAAGAGGTGTGGGAGAAGGAGAAATGATAGGATTTGGAGAAAAAACACACAAAAAAACTTGTTATGTAGGATGAGGGTTGAGGAATTCAGGACAGCAAGAAAGTTACAAACTTAGGAAGTGGGAAAGATAGTGGTGCTCATGACAAAAATAGGAAAATCTGGAAGAAGGGTAAGTTTTTTCAGAAAAATAATGAAATACGTATATCAGATTGTAATCTATCTATCTCTGTTAATTCTATGTGACTTGTTCTGTATCACTGAAAATAAAAAGGTAGAGAAATCTGACTCAATGTTTATTGCCCCAGGGTACAGATCCATCCAAGGGGCACCTGCTAAGGATGTGTGATTATCTAGTGCAAAGAATATGTGTATGCAGGGACCAGGTGGAGTTTTTCTTAGTGGAATTGTGCAAAAGCTACAGACTGAAAGTACCTAGGTCATAGTTAAGTTATGACTTTCCCTGAGGGATTAGTCCCTATTGAAGATTGATGGAGAGATAGGTTAGAATAGGGCAGTGTTCAGTGGTCATAGGTGAAGGCAATAGTGAGGTTTTGTTGAAAATATACCCCTACATCACTACCAAGGGAAAGGTAAGATGCAGCCCATTTCTGAACCCTCTGATAGATTACATACCCTCCAGGGACATCATAAAGTTGCCTGGTAGAGTGTACCTTAGAGACCACTGCCCGAGAGAAGGAGAAACGAGTTGAAAGAAGGGATTTTTTAGTTCTTGAAATTAGGATGCCACTGATGAAGACTATTCAAAGAAATACAAGAATAGTGTGGACATAGGGATTTGTAAACTATTTGTTAACGTCTTATCTGTGCTAAAGCATAGAAATTTCATGTATATATAAACATATATATATACATATATGTATATGCATATATGTATGTATGTAAATATGTGTATCTATATCTATATTTATCTATATAATAGCAGCAACAGAAGACTAAAATTAAGGAGCAGAGTGCTACAGAATGAAGGAATAAGTATATTTGAACTTATAGATAAAGCTGGGGAGGAAATTCTTCAAGCAAAATACTATAGTCTCCTAGGATTTATTGACAAAAAAGGCTAAATAATAACATAGCAATTTGGATCTGGACTGGGACAAGAAGTTAAAAAAATGGTAAATTTGTGTGTGTGTGTGTGGGTGGGTGGGTGTGTGTGTGGGGGGGGGTGGGGGATGAAGAATGGGATTAGATTGTTTCAAAAAAAAAGAAAGTAAACATTCCTAATGGAGTTTTGAGATATAGATGATACATATATGTAATGGAAATGCAAATTTAAAGATCTTCCCTGCCCCTAGCTTAAGTGCACCTGGAGCTTGTGGTGGGAGGCTTGTTTTTCAGGAAAGCCCACACCTTGATACTTTGTGATTGGGCAGTGGGTCCAGAAGGTTGTTACAATCTCTGAGCCAGGAGAAGGCTATATAAGCCCTGAGGAGAGGCTTTGCTTTGGGGCTCACTTTGAGAAGTGTTGTGTGATTTGACCAGATGAGACTCTGGGAAGCCGTTGTTGAGAGCCCCCCGGCTTTGAAAACCCAGATGTTGATGCTTCCCTCTCTGGTAACTGTGATTTGGTATTGATATAATGGTTGGACAGTTTGGAAGCCTGTCAATTTGATCTGTAAGTTCTGTAACTCTGAAGTTCGGGGTGCTGACCTTTTTCCCCTGAACTAGGTAATGTATGTTTGTTTGATTAAAGTAAGCTTGTTAACCCATTTTGAGTTGCTTTCCTTTTGAAAAGCAGATCTAAGAACCTGTGTTGGCAGTCACCCTGGGGATATTGGGGTGCTTGCTGCTACAATATATAGGAAAGACTACATGATGTGGTGGATAGAGTCAAGGAAAAAATGTGTTCAGTTTCTACCACTTCTACATATTAGGTGTATGACCCTAGGCAAGTCACTGAACCTTTTAGTGTCCCAGGGAAATGTTGAGGACCAAGTTTCAAAAAAAGGTATGATCTGCTTTGGTAAATGAAGTTTCTTCACTGAGAGTTCCCTGTATCTTTGAAATTACAGTGCCAGTCTAAAAAATCAAACAAATAAACAAAACAACCCCCCCAGATATCAATATCAATGCATGTGTTTCTTACATGAAGTAAATTTTTGGATTGTGTTTCAACATTTATTCAACAAAATTCTTCCCTTTTGTAGGTAAGTTCATCCCATTAAAAATTGACCTACTCATTGTTAAATGTTTTTTCCTCCCTACAAATTATTTTATAATATCTGGTTTTGATGGAGAGAAAAACAAATTCAGCAATGGGCAACTTGAATGTTAATGGAATGTATTCATCTAAAAAAGGGCAGTGTTCCAAAATAAAATACAAAATGAAATTTTCTACATAAAATAACCATACTTAAAACATTATATTCCCAGAGTTAAAAATTCAGAAATGGAGTAGAGCACGATGCTTCATTTGAATAAACACAGTAGGAATAGTTAATAATGAATTCAAACAAGGAAAGACTAAAAATGGATATCGTTCAAAAAGGCAAATAGGGATGCCTAAAGTTACCACAGATAACAATTCCAGTATTAAATAAATGGGTGACCAATGTCTTTAAATCTATATATCTAAAAGAAAATGAATTGCATTAAGATCTATATACTTAAGATAATAATACTAGTTATGATAATGCCTTTTGGGAAATTAGAGAAATCTAACTGACAAGTAAGGAATCATAGATTTGAACATGATTGGGGATAAAAATATGTGTGGTACACTTAGGGTGATTACTTAATGGGTATCAGGAGAAATATACTTAAATTTCAGCATTAACACCATAACCCAGTTGAAAATGTCCTGTTTCTGAAAATTGCATTGCATGCAAACATTTCAGTTGTAGTCACATATTCTACAAATCCAAAAATCACATAAAATAAGCCTGTGTAAGAAGCATTATAAGCACTTTATTATTATTATTGTTATTATTATTGTTGTTGTTGTTATTGTTAAACTATGTTATGGAAATAGGTGTTTTATCCCATAAATTAAAAATAAAATAAATTTTAAAAAATAAACTGATAGGTAGACTACTTAGTGCCTTTATTACTTAGTATGGGGTGGTTCTCCACTAGTATTCTATTTTGTATTTTCCTAGGACACTAACAGATCACTCTAATCCCCCTGGGTGAAGTCCATGAGATTGAATCTCTGTGTTGTACCATTGCAGTAGGCTCTCTCAATTTGCCTCTAAGTTGAGTGATGAAATGATCATATATGTCTAGATATCTCTAATATTGCAGATTCCAAAGAACAAGTCATTAGGAAACCATTACTTGTAATGAAACAATAAGTATTCACTAATGTCTATGTCTTCCTGAGTAGAATTATAGGAAAGAATTAGAAGGCCATAAATTGACCCTTCCAAGCCTTCTGCTCAAGCCTCAGGAACTATCACACATTCAATAGTATGTGATTAAAATGTTCTCTTTGTGGGACATCTTAAGAATGATATACATAGTTTTAGATTCCTTGTTACCGACAACACCAAAAATTCCTTGAGTATCTAGCTCTCAAAATTACAGCTGAGATCACAGTAAATCATGGCAAGTAAATGATAAACCAAACCTTACTCCTCCTTTAACGCTGACCCCTGTGGAAGTGGGATACATTATGGTTAAGATATGCCTGGATATACTGGCTTAAGTGATCTATTGTGACTAGGATGTTG
Source organism: Gymnobelideus leadbeateri (assembly GCA_011680675.1). Lineage (NCBI taxonomy): Eukaryota > Metazoa > Chordata > Mammalia > Diprotodontia > Petauridae > Gymnobelideus > Gymnobelideus leadbeateri. The sequence continues at coordinate 310,889 of WOXC01003808.1, read as the reverse complement.
CTTATATTCCTTCAGTTGTCCTTCAGAGAACTGGAACCTCCGAAGCTATTCTCTAGCTCCAAAAGTTTCCTGTTACCTGTTTCTTATAAGTCTCCAGGTAAACAGCACCTTTCTTTCAACATCATAGACACTTCTTGTAAACATCCTTTCCAACTTAGAAAGAGCAGAACCTCTTGTACACCGGATAAAGAGATTTTCTTGACACAAGTATCCCTAGTCATCACTAGACATTTTCTTGCCATGGATTAATAAACTTGGAAAACTATTTTCTCATAGATCACGTATGATTGGCTATGTACTGGTCCAATAAAGTATTGTATGGTAGAGCTTCAATTTCCATATCTACTCAACTGAGGTATATCTTTAAGGGAGTTCAATCAATTCCCCAGTATGTCCATCTTGGACAATATCACTGTGTATAGATTCTTATTCTGCAGCTGTGCTTGTTACCAGTTGTCTATGCTCAACCTGGGTAGGGTGGATAGTCTCAAAGCTATATGATTTATTTTAACTGAATGCACAGTCTTCGGAGGCAATACCAGATTCTCAGCTATGCTAAGCTCCATTCTCTTCACACCACAGATAGCCCTCATTCCTTCTATAAAAACCACCATGGTTTTTGTAACACAGGGCTGGGGGCAGATGTCTGCCTCTATATTGATTCACATTGGTCAGTAACACATATAAACTCATAGTTAACCTAGATTACTACCCTTTCTTGATTGGAGCACAAAATTTAGCACTTATTAGATTTTAGGTCAATTGCAGTCTGTCTATAACTGAAATTATGTCCCATATATGTATTCTTGAAACTACAATAACAATTCACTTTTAGGCATGGAGCTTTTTTGTCATTGAATCTATTTCCTATAGAGAAAATGTAGTAGGATTTTGGTTACTATTTTCTTCTTCTAAAAAATTGTCTCTATGTCATCTAAACTAGTATCCAGCGCTTGGACTGGAAAAGTCCCAAACTGGGAATGTGTGAGACAGCTGTTCCCTAAGAGCTGGGTCATACTTTTCATCTCAGTGATCTCCAAAACGTTCTAGGAGATCTAGTCCAATAAATCAGCCAGTGTTTATTAACTATCTTATGAGTGCCAGGCACTGTCCTGATTGATCTTCTTAGCCACTCTGTCCATGTTTGCTCTCAGTCCTACACATACATATACATACACACATGCACATACATATACACACAGAGACACATGTATACATGCATGTATGTACACACATGCATATATACATATCCACATATACATACATTTAAATATATAGTATATATGTGTGCGTATATATACACATACACATATACTGTATAGTTCTTCATGGATCTTAGTGACCATTAAACTCCAAAAGTAGTATCAACTCTTGATAATTCTTCAGAAACATCCAAGTGATGAATATCTCTAATTTTTCAGTGCCAGTAAGTAAGCAATCTCTTAAGATTCTCTACAAACCAAGTGTTCAACAGAGGGTTGACAAAGCTGGAGCCTATCAGTTTAACTGCTTTACATTCGCTGCCCTCTATCCGTTTACCACCTTTAGTTTTTCCTCATGTTTTTCCACCATTCTCCTAAATGTTATGAAAATATCTAAGTAAATTTATACCTTTAAATAGTTCATATAACTAACTCCCTTTTTCATGAACTCCTAAAAAACGGAGAGAGCCCAGAGATCCCTTGGGGCATAAGCCAACGTGGTGGGTCATCCTGGGCTCATGAAAGGTGACTTATCTTCATCTTTCTCTACAATAGATACCTAATAGTATGAACTATGCAAGTCAATAATTGCCCAGAAGAAAATCCAGGGTATCCTAAAGATGAAAGATTGCATACTACTCTAAGTTGTTAGTGTACAAATAGCCTTATCTTACCTGTCTTTTCATATCCACACAAAACATGAGGCCTACAGACCTTAATAAGATTGTGATGATGGAGGAGCTCATAATTTTATAGTCAGAAGGCAATTCAATACCCACCAAAAAAGGAATTCCCACTAACACATTATACACAAGATTGACTAAACAGAGTGTGAAACTTGGAGTCAGGAAGGCTTGAGTTAAATCTGATATCTGACCCTTCACCACTTCATAATAACTGACATTCCCTCAGTTTCCAAACATCAAGGCATTTTTCATTCTAACTATACTGCCTCTCTCTCATTTATAAACTGGTATTGTTTTCTTGTTTTCAGCATTCATTCAATGGCCAAAGAGATAATTTGCAGGATATACTCATGTTTCCAGTTACCAGTAGATAATATCTTGATATGCATCTATATTGAAGAGAAAGGCTACTTCTCAACCCTGGATACTTGTTTGAATGCTGTATCTTCTCTAAACAACTATCTGCCTTTCCCTGGACCTCACCACCCTAACAGAGGTCAACTTGGCGGTCCCTTCATGCTCTGAGATTTTTTATTCTATTAATGAAATCCATGTGTTCTCACTCCTGACTTTGCCCTATTGAAAATATGGGCGTGACCACATAACTTGATAATGAATCATGTATGTGATGAAAAGGTAGAGAAGAGCATAAGCATTTATATGGCACCTATTGCATTCCAGGCACTTGTAGTAGCAAGCACCCCAACATCCCCAGGGTGGCTGGCAACACAGGTCTTTAGATATGCTTTTCAAAAGGAAAGCAACTCAAAATGGGTTAACAAGCTTACTTTAATCAAACAAACATATATCATTTACCTAGTTTCTGGGGGAAAAGGTCAGCACCCCGAACTTCAGAGTGTACAGACAATAGTTTCAAAACAGAGAAACAGACAGATCAAGCAGAAAGGCCTCCAACAGTCCAACCATTATGTCCATACCAAATCACAGTTACCAGGGAGGGAAGCACCAACATCTGGGTTTTCAAAGCCGGGGGGCTCTCAACGACTGCCCAGAGTCTTATCTGGGCAAGTCACACAACACTTCTCAAAGTGAGCCCCAAAGCAAAGCCTCGCATCAGGAATTATATAGCCTTCTCCTATCTCAGAGAATGTAACCACCCTCTTGACCCACTGCCCAATCACAAAGCAACAATGTGTGGGCATTCCTGAAAAACAAGCCTCCTGCCATAGGCTCCATGTGACCACATTCAGCCTATTGGGGGCAGAGTATATTTTCAAATTAAAGAAGGTTCTCAGAGTCACTTAAGGCTATCAAAGGGCCTAGGGACAGGGAAGATCTTTAAATCTGCATTTCCATTACAGCACTATGTAAGGACTTTACAGATATTGTCTCATTCTATCCTCACAACAATTTTATAAGTTAAGTAGTATTATTATCCCCATCTTACAGTTTAAGAAACTGAGCCAGATAGGGGTTACTTATCTTGCCCCACCAAGATCACACAAGTAGTAAGTGTCTGAGGTTGGATTTGAATTTAGCTCTTTCTGACTTTAGGCCCAGCACACTATCAACTGTGCCACCAAATTGCCTCTGAGATTGAGAACCTGACTTGCAATAAAAGTATTTCAAGTCCCACATATGGGGGCTAGTTTAAAAGGCTGATACCTTTTTTAATTAGTGAGTCTTCTCATTGGTGGGGGGTTTTCTGTAAAGAGATGGAAAAATCTTACCTGTTGAATCAGACAACTTATCCCAATGAGGAAAACAGGTAGGGATTCTTGTGAGTCCGATTCTAGTTGAATAACGTTGCATTGTGCTATCAAGAAACCTGTCTCATAGAAAAAATTAAAAATTAAAAAAAAACCCTGTCTCATCTATTCTACCCTGAGTATTTCAGTTGCCAGGTTAAGGTCCAGAGTAATTGGCATCTCCCTTTTGCACATGCAAACCATAATTACATGGTATCCAATACTTGGTAGTTGATTTTTTTTATTTAACAGCGGAGATTTCTTGGTAAGGTCCCAAAGCAGAGCTGATGGCATCTTGTGTGTATTAAAATCTAATCCAAGGCTTCCTATTTTAATTAGCATGCTGGGCAATAGTAGCAAAACACAACTAGCTTTAGAATGGTGGGGAAGATGGGACACAAGCATTCATGAAGCACTGAGCATAGTGTACTAAGCACTTTAAAATACTATCTCATTTGATCCTTACAACAACCCTGAGAGGTGGGTGATATTATTATCCCCATTTTATACTTGAGGAAACTGAGACTGAGAGACATTGTGACTTGCCTGGGATCACATAGCTAGAAAGTGTTTGAGGCTGGATTTGAATTGAGTTCTTTCAAAGTCCAGGCCTAGCACTCTGTCCACTGTACAACCTAGATACCTCTGGATGAGGAGGAATCTTATGTATCCATACAATATATAATTGCTTTCTTCAAATCTGAATCATCTTTAAGAATTTTAATCACACAGTGTAAAAAACATTATGATCTGACTTTTTTACAAGGTAGAGGGACCTTAGACTTGTGATATAGTTAGTGTAGGGAAATCTGTATAACTGTTCTGCAACCCATAGTCCTAGACTTACTAGAGTCACAAATTAAGTAACTTGCCTAGGGTTACTCATCAAGCATGTGTCAGAAGTAGGATTGAATCCAAGCCTTTCTGTCTCTGAGTCCAGCCCATCTTGATTGCAAGGCCAACATTTTCTCCATTAAGTCATGCTGCCTTCTAATGATGTGACAGTGGGATATTAAAAAAAAAAGTTGATTTCTTCTGCCACTGCCCATTTCAATCTTTGGCTAAAACAATGATTTCATTTTCAGACAAACTCTAAGATGGTTTCTTGAAATATACCAAGTGAAGTAATTCACTCCCATCTCCTTCCCCAGTTTTTTCTTTGTGTTTGACAATATCAACATTCTCTTTGAGAGATAGAGTGCGGTTGTCCACAAAATAGTTGTTGAAAAATGCTGTTTTTCTTTGGTTAAAAACTACCAAAATACGACCTAGAGAAATTTCAGGAAATAAAAATATATCCGATATGCTTTCATCCTCACTTCTGCCATGAGATGCTGTGATCTAGAAGGTTAGTAAGAATAATGATCATCAGCTGCACATTTTCTCATTGCTTCCAGAGATAGCAAAGCGAAAATCTCATCCAGGCTTTTCCTTATTTTAAGCAGTGGCTAGAGAGTTAGGTCAATAACTTCTATTATTTAGGTTCCATCCCTCAATGACATAGCTTTTGCTTGTGAAAGAACACATACACACATACATACAACAAATGCAAATGAGAAACCAAGGGGATAACAACTAAACTGTTATATGGGAAATAATAGGTTTTATTCAACTATATGTTCTCACTAGCAACAGCAGAAACAAAACAGAATTTGAGATTTGAGGGTGGGTGGATAATGGGCTGTTATGCCATTCATATGATTGTACAGGCATTATGCAGGTGGTAGAGGTTCTTTGTGCCCTATGGTTTCAATACCTCCCCTTCCTACTGATTATAATATCCAAGAACATAATCTTTAAACAAAAAAAAAGAAAGAAAAAGAACCCTAGGGACTCCTTTTCCTCACTTCTTAGATTTACACCTCCATTTGCAACAAACACAATAAATCTTAAAACATTGCAAATGTAGACTTTTAATTAAAATAACATTCCAATTCAGGGGCACTTCTTAAAGATCCTTCTCTGATGATAATTGTTAAGAGGAAAGAGAAGGTATTACAGAATCCACGTACCACTTCTTTGGTACTTTAAGAGATCTATGACCTAAATGGTGTGGAGTCCCTTCAAAAATGTAGATCTCACCCCTCTCCAACACATCTCATAATGTGTCATCTTTACCCATGTGTTTCTGCTAAATACCACATCAATTCAGGGTGATAAATGCTTTCTTCTGGTACTTTAAAAACAATGGCTATGCAGCACTTAGAATGTCCACTTTTTTATTATTTATTCTTGGTACTTAACTGGCCCACCTTCCTTTCCAAGCAAACTTATCCTTGATGATATGTCTTATTTATACAAAGGTCTTCTTCCCTACTGTGGAGGTCAGACCAGTGAGGGTAAAGGTAGGAATTACAATCAGCTCATTCAACTGTTTGAGAAGCAATCTGGGTCATGGAACTGTTAGTAAATGGCAGGTATTTCAAGCATGTTGAGCAAGCTGAAGACCAGATTATAAGTGAAAGGGAAATAAGAGTCCTTATTCCGAGGCTTATCCTTAATGTTAACATTAAAGTTGATGTTAGCATCATCAGAAGATATATTTGAATACAGGCATGCAGCTAACATCAGAGAATAATCAATGGTGAATGCATAAGATAATTACAGCCAATGCCTGAGTACAGGCAGTTGGAGTTTGTTCTTTGTAAAGAGAAATAGCTCTAAGCCTTAAAATACTCAAGGACAAATCTGAAAGCTAGGACCATATGTTTAGAAAGAGATGAAATTCTTAAGATAATGGAGTTGAAACATTTCCCACAGGAAGACACATGAAGTCTCTGTGGCAGTAGGAAGACTGTCATTTCTATCATTGTGCCAATGACAACCAATATGGTATCTAAAGCCTAGGACTGGGTTTTAGCTAAGTCCATTATCAATTCTTGATAGCTAGTGCTCATGATGTCAAAGCTTTAGGAAGAGCTAAAGTAGCCATGCCAGTTTCCTACAGAGTTCTTAATTAAGACACACGCACACTTAATGTGTCACTGGCTGACGTGTATAAACTTGCAATCATTAAATTTCCATATAATGTCTCAAAGTACAGTTGTGAATAACCTGCCAGGCTATTATGATAGAGGGAACAACTTTGACTGAGTATTTCCAGGAGAAAGAAGAACTGAGAGTAGGTGAACAAGATTACCCCCTCACCCTAAATAATGAGCCTATCCAGGGGTGGGGAACCTGAGGCCTCGACGCCATATGTTCCCCATCCCTGGCTAACTTGTAGTGCTATTTGGGCAAGTCTGAATGTAATGTTCCACCATTATTCTTCATGTACCTGGTCTTTGTGACCTGGCTATGATTGAGTTTTTGTGAAGATCATCGTGAGTACATATGACCACCATTGTGACCTGTTAGAGAAGAATTCCTCCCGTAATTTATAGAATAAGGCAAGGCTGCTCAGTTTTCATGCTCTGAGATACAGGGAATGCAATAGGCCATTGAATTCATGGTGATTTGATCTACCTTTATACATGGTCTACACAGATTGTAGATTTTCATGATTCTTTGAATTATAATACAGGTGCTTCAAAACTTTGAAAGTGACCTAATCTATAAGGGGCTCTTTTTCTGGATAGTCTAATGTTGCTCAATTGGGGCTAATTTTTAGAGGTTGTACCCCCATGACTTTGGCAGGTTAGAGGGACTAGCTCATTGTCAGAAGAATGTGCCGGTTATAAAGTTCAAAGGTTTTGTTTCCGTTGCAAAGGGAGAATGTAGACAGAGCAAGACTGATACTAACACAAACTGATTTTGGAGTTCAGAGAAGGAAGTTTCTGCCTTGTGCAATGACTGGAATGTTCTTAAGTGTTTTAATGTTTCCTTAGAGACATGGCTGTCATGAATAACAAGTAGATGATAGATATGGTAGTATCTTAAAGCCTAAAACTGATTTACATTCTTGATCTGGAGCCAGGGAGACCTGAATTCAGATCCAGCCTCAGGTACTTATTAGCTGTGTAATACTGGGCAAGTTACTCAACCTCTCCCTGACTCAGTTTCTCATGGGTGAAATGGAGATAATACTAGCATCCACCTTCCATTGTTGATGTCAAGATAAAATGAGATAATATTTGCAAACCTGAAAGTGCTCTATTAATACCAAGTATTCTTAGTGTCTACAGGGGGGATTTTAGGCAATATTGCAACTTCTGCTTTCATCTACAAACCAATATTTATTCCCTGATTATCGTATAAAGTATTTCCAGAATTACATTTCTGCCTTTGGGAATGTATTTTTACACAGTTTGGCAAGTGATCATTGTTGACATCAATGTTTAAGGACTATGTGTACTATCCACATGGAGTATCCTGAGCAAGATCCTTGGAGTCATTGAAACTGTCATTGCAATATCAATGTGGCCTAGAAACACATGGTTCATAAATCATTGTAATACTAAAGGCACATTTCATAGTTCAAATGATACAATAGTCTATCCATTAGTCATACAGGGTCTGAAAGATGATCCTCCCCTTTTCCTCATCTTGATTCTTTTTTAGCTTGTGGGTTCTCTATGGGTTCAGTTTGGTGAATGAAACATTTTGTTTTAATTGATCCAGGAAATGAGGATTTGATTAGTGGTTAGCATAAATATATACATACATATATGTATACAAACATATATGATGGTATTCATAGAGGAAGACTTATGACAAAGGCAAAAATTCTGATTTTCTTTTCCAATATGGACAATTCAGAGACCCAATTATACTTGGTATAAATTAATTTCTAGAAATTCATGGAGACCCCAGGTCACTAGTCTCATATTCATTTCTCTAGGTTAGATTAGAGGCAGGTTAAACCAGATGGCGCTCTAGTACACTTTATTGTGTTGAAGAGATGCAAATTCCTTCTTAGATATGGATTAAAGTAGGTGATTTCCATAGTCTTTTCCAACTCTGAGATTCTATTTTTCTACGTTCATAACAGTGAGGTACTGAATAATGGCTTAATAGTTTCAGCCAAGAAAGTATTTAGAGTAAGAAAAGTAGAATAGTTGAACTCCAGCTTATGAATAAGTTGTACTAGACCAGTCATTATTTGTCTCCATCTATACAGAAACAAAAGAGAACTCGTAATGTTCTGGGTGAGAAATTCGATGTACTCTTCTACTAGAGCCCATAGGGATTTGGTCTCATGTGTGCTATAGCTAATCCAGATGTTTCCCCTAAATTATATCCATGACTACAGTCAAGGGAAGTTCTAGCTATTATCCTAGGACCACATGCAAGAAATTTTCAGATGTGGCAATATCCACAAGAATTTAGATTCATAAAAACATACTTTTTTCCTCTAGCTCTAGCTCCAAAGGCAGAAGAAAATGAGTCGTGGAAAGGCTACAATCCTTGAGGGCCTTGTAATGGGAATGGGAATTTGAGGATCTTCCCTGCCCCTTAATAGACCTAGGAGGAATTTGAAGACCTCAGACTGTTTTGACAATAAACTCTGCCCCCTAACAGGGTGAATGTAGTCACATGGAGGAGTTTGCTGAAAGGAAGCAGAGCCCATGGGAAGCTGGTTCAGAGCTAGTCAGACTCTGGGGGGAGAGGACACTTGTTAAGGAGATAGAAAGGTGATCTTGTATTGGTTTGTGGGAAGGCTGAAGTATACTGTGGTTCTCAATGTTATTTTGGCTTCCAAATATCTTTGGTACTATAATGGAATTGGCTTAACTGGTTTTGGGATACGGTTTTCTGGTGTCTAAATAAATCCTTCAGTTCTATCCTCTATCTAGAGAACCTGATATATTTTTTTTTAAACAAATACTTTATTAACTTCTGTTTTACATCATTCATTTCCACCAGATTTTGAGTTACAATCATTTTCCCCCCATTATTCCCCTACCCAACCTCCCAGAATAGCAGTCCCACAAGATATCGCTTCCTCCAATCTGCTCTCTCCCATACCTTCTCCCATACCCCCATCGACTTTTCCATTAGAGGAAGATGAATCTTTGTGTCCCAATGCCTGCACATCTTATCTCCCAATTATAGGCAAAAGAGTATTAATAATAGTATTTATATATATATTTGAAACATTTAATGTTACTACCTTGAATTTCAGATCCATTTCCTTCCTCCCTTGTCACCCATTCCTTCTTGGGATATAAGTAATTCAGTATATGTTGTACATGTCTAGCTATGCAAAACATTATCATAGTAGATATATTGTGCAAGGCTGCTTATAATTCCCTCCCACTCATCCCACCCCCCACCTGGTCCATTCCCTACATGATCCTGTCCCTCTTCTATAGTGGGTACTTCCAACCTCCCTCACCCCAAGGATGCCCTCCCATCCATCATCTCTCCTCTCATCCCCCTTCCCCCTATCCTGCTGCAGGTTGAGATATCCCATTTAGTATGTATGTCATTTTCTCCCTGAACCAAATTCAATGTGAATGTGGTTTTGCCTTTTTAGCCTTCCTTATTCTCCCCCTCCTTTGCACCCACTTCCCCTACATGAGATAGTTTACCCTACCATGTCTCTCCCCATCTCCTCTTGCCACTTTCCTCTCTCACCTCATAATTTCATCCCTTGAGTACTCTCCCTTCCCAACAAAATCAACCTATGCCCTCTATCCATATATAACTGTAACCATATACACACACATTCACATATGTATTCATATGACCACACCCCCTTCTTCCATTATTTTCATAGTGAGAAAGATATCATCAGTCACAGTTATTGCTTTTCCATATAGGAATGTAAATAGTTCAACTTTGATAAGTTCCTTTTGATTTCTTTTCCCTGATTACCTTCTCAGGCATCTCTTGCTTCTTGTGTCTGGATGTCAAATTTTCTATTCAATTCTGGTTTTTTCCTCAAGAATGCTTGAAAGTCCTCTATTCCACTGAATGACCATATTTTCCCCTGAAACAAAATACTCAGTTTTGCTGGGTAGGTGACCCTTGGGTTCATTCCCAGTTCTTTTGCCCTCTGGAATATCATATTCCATGCCCTTCGATCCCTCAGTGTAGAAGCTGCCAGGTCCTGGGCTATTCTGATTGTGTTTCCACAATATTGAAATTGTTTTTTCCTGGCCGCTTGTAGTATTTTCTCCTTGATCTGGGGATTCTGGAACCTGGCTATAATATTTCTGGGAGTTTTCTTTTTGGGATCTTTTTCAGGAGGTGATCGGTGGATTCTTTCAACCTCTATTTTGCCCTCTGGATCTAAAACATCAGGGCAGTTTTCCTTGAGAATTTCTTGAAGGGTTATTTCTAGGTTCTTTCCTTGATCATGGCTTTCAGGTAGTCCAATAATTTTTAAATTGTCTCTCCTGGATCTATTTTCCAGGTCAGTGGTTTTTCCCATGAGATATTTCACATTGCCTTCTAATCTTTCATTTGTTTGGATCTGCTTAACAGCATCTTGATTTCTCATAAAGTCATTAGCTTCCATTTGCTCCAGTCTAACTCTGAAGGAATGAATCTCCTCAGTGAACTTTTGAGATTCTTTTTCCATCTGGCAAATTCGACTTTTTAAGGCATTCTTCTCCTCATTGCCCTTTTGGGCCTCCTTTGCCATTTGAGTTAGTCTATTTTTTAAGGTGTTGTTTTCCTCAGTCAGGCTGTTGACCCTCATTTCATACTTTTCCTGCATCCTTCTCATTTCTCTAATTTTTCCTCCACTTCTCTTATTTGATTTTTAAAGTCCTTCTTAAGGTCCTCTATGGCCTGCAACCTACTCATGTTTTCCCCTGGGGCTTTTGGAGCAGGACTTCTGACCTCACAGTCCTTTTCCCGCTCTATGCCCCCAAAATAGGAGTCTAGGGTTGCATTTTTCTGTTTCCTTTGCCTTGGCATGTTGCCACTTAATTGCTTGACTTTTGGGCTTGTTGCCACACTATGGCTTTAAGGCCAGATAGAGGAATTTTCGTCCCGAACGTGTGGGGGGCAACTTCCGTTTCTGGCAAGCTGTAAACCCACCCACAACTTCCACCCTAGATCACAATCCAGATCCAGGGAGGTTAAAGCAAGAGCGATTACCCCCCAAGACTGATCGCTGGATCTCCCCACAATTTGTAGGCTGGGAGCCGGACCTGCCTCTGAAAACTACAAAATGGCGTGTCTCCTCAGCGGCTTCTAGCCCCCAGGGGAGGGAGCTGACGCATTCCCCAAATACAGGTCCCAAAGTCCATAGGACACTAACCTCTTACTTTGTCCTAGGCAAGTCTATGTTGATAATTCTGGAGTCTCCACAGTTCCTGGTGTTCTGGGGTTCCTCCAGCCGGCTGCTGGCCCTGCCGCCCTGGGGCTAAAACCTCGGCTCACGTGGACCTGGGCTCGGCTAGGCTCCTGCGCTCTGCGCGCTGCCGGCTCCCAGACCACTGCGCTGGTCCTTCCTGCAGGGTGCTGGGCTGTCCTCAGCGGGAGGTTAGCTTCTCTGTGTCGTTCTGTGGGTGCTGGGGCTCCAGAAGATTTTCAGAGTCCTTTTTTACATAGTTTGTGGAGAATCTGGGGGCAGAGAGGCTTGGAAGAGCTGTTTCTACTCCGCCATCTTGGCTCCGCCCCCCTGGTATATTTTTCAATCACACATTATGTGGTACTTAGTCATGTTCTTTATTGTGATTGTGGGTGCTGCTTCATATTTTTTTAGAGGCCCTACATTATGATCTTTACTTGCTTTTCTCACTCTGAGCTGCAATGTCACTTGGCAGTTTAGATAGCTAAAAACTGTCTTATAGCCTACAATAAAGCAACATCTCTAAAAGGTACTTTGGGTTTACTAAGGGAGAGTCATCACTCATATACACTCCACTTCTCCAACACACACACACACACACACACACACACACACATGCTTTCTGATGTCTATGGTAGTAGAGAAATGAGGAGGTCCAGAGTGGAGGAGAGTGATGAAAGGTAATAGGATGTCTGAGGGAGATGCAACAGGGTTAGGGTTAGGGTTAGGGTTAGGGTCTAACAGGCCCTAATCTCAGCTAAATTGAATTTCTACCTATACTACCAAATGAGCTCTGTACATTGCTCTGTGGGCCGATTAGTCTGCAGTTTTGTCAGGCAGCCCCCTCCATGAGCTAGTTAATAAGGACTGGCTCTTTCTAAATTCTTAAACCATAACACTGAAGCACTGGTCTACTCTTTTTCCATCTCTTCTCATATTGCAGCTAAAAGATTGAGTAAGTGCTGATTCATTCATAACGGGGGTTACTGAAAGGCCTTGAATATAATCCTCACATTAGCTCTGCTATTCTTGATGAGATAAGAGATTACTCACCTGGCATACATGAAGTTGAACCATACTCAAAGCCATGACGACCATTTGAGGCCCAGTCTAAATGGGATTCTTAGGGTCACAGGACCACACATAATCTGGTTTGGGTTTTTGCTTGGCCATAAAGCTTTTCAGACGGATTTATCATTTTTTATCTCCTCAGAAGTTCTTAGATTTCACAGGATCTGTGAACTTAGGTAGGAATTTGTTTCCTTTGTCATCCCATGTATTTTTGGCTTTTGAAAACATTCTGATATAGCTTCATACCTTTCATGAGATTATCAAAGGGTTTCATAACCCGCCAAACATTAACAACACCTAATCTAACTAGACTTTTTTCTGATTCTATTTGTTCCATGCCCTACATGTAGAATTTTCATTTGAGAATAGTAAGATAGTATGCCCAAACCCCATATTTCAAATGTTGTAATCAAAACTTCTCACAAGAGAGGGTAACTTAATCCTCTCTACCTTACACAGTGGCAGGCACAGTGTCCCTTCCCATATGCCTAGATATTTTATTGCTGTAGGCAGATGCATTTTATGACCTTTCCAATCTCCCATTTAAATTTTAGTAGTTGATTTTCTGAGTGTGATAGGAGGTGTCCACAGCTAATCATTGACCCACTTAGGTGAGTTTCTACCCAAAATGTGTGATATAATTGGTTATACCATTGACTGATCATGAGGAGTTATTTGGAAGTATTGCATATAACATAGATCCAATCCACCAAATGGTTTGTTTGTTTTTCTTTTTTTAAGAAATTTCACCCCCTCCCTTGTTGATCTCATTAGGAAATTTGCTACAGAGAGAATTTATCTTTATGTGACCAGTGTAGAGATGTTCTTTTTAGTCATTTCAAATGAGACAAATAACATTCCCCATCTGGATTTTCTTTTGGCTTTCCCCCAAAAAGTAAATCTTCTGTGAGCTACACAAAAATCAATGAAATTCTGCAAATAGAAAAAACTCTACATTGGGTTCCAATTGATCACACTCCAAATAACCATTATTCAAGTCATTCCATCACTTACTGTTCAAGTTTCTCATGCAATTTCCCAAATTATTTGATGGTGAAAGCATGCTCACCCTAAGACACCACTTTGGAAAAAGTAACATCCCAAGTAAGTCAAGACCAAAGCTCTCTTACCATCAGTTTAAGGTTTTAGTTCTCACTCACAGTCCCTCCCCATTCTCTTCCTAATTTCAGTGGAGGAAAAAATATTCTTTAGTGAAACCTCTAGGTCAATGACTGTTTTTCTCACCTACAGCCTATCAGTCTCCACAGCTACTATTATCTACCCCTTTACTTATGAATGGAAAAAGTGAAACATCTCAGCCCATAACTTTTGTGGGAGCAAGTTGGAATTTCGATTTCACCCTTTCCCCCTCTACCACATCAGCATTAGGCCCCTACAGGAGTCTTTTGACCTCCACCCTTGTTTTATCAGCATTAGGCCCCTTCAGAGGTTTTTGACTTCCACCCTTGCTTGTGACCTTTTTCTCTTACTTGCTTTAGCTTCTACCAAAGATGGACATGAACAATACCTTGGCTCCCTGTCCCACCTCCCAGCCAATAGGAGATAGTTGTGGGCTTCTTTGTTATCCACCATTGGGTTACATTTTGCTCCAAGACTGAGAGCCCGTGTCAGCCAACGGGAGAAGGGACAGCTGGGAGGGGAGGAGGGAGTTTGACTGCGTTAGGGTATAAATGCTTGCTCTGGGATGCCCTTTCCTTGTGAGAACTGAATAAACTTTCTGTTCCTTCCTCAAGATACCTCTGACTTTTAATTTTTCTGGGTAGGGGATTTTTGGGGTCCCCATACCCCACACACTTATGCCTACTATGTCAATTAGCTGTCCCTCTGCCTTCAAGATAAAATCCTTGAAAACCAAAGCACATTCTTACCTATTATCATGATTGAATGAAGTTTGTTTTCATATTCCTTATGCTGATCATCCTGTTTTTCTAAAACTCTTAACAAGATCCAGAGGTTACTAGATCATGTAATACCTTTACTCTTCTTAACAACCTCCTTAAGCACCCGATAGGCTAATCCTATTGGGTTAGTAGAATCCCTCTCTGTATCACTTTAAGAGGGCTCCCCATATATGGCTAGAAGCACAGAAATTTCACAGTGTAACAACAATCCTGAGACTTCCTTTCATCTGAATCACCCTTCCCTAGTCCTACTTAAACCACTAGGTTATCCATGGGGTCATTCTGATTCTATCTTATCAGCTAGAACAAACGTTCTGGGCCAGATCTAGCTCAAGGTAGTATAGTGATTTAGTCTTGGGATTTAGATTGAGATAGTCTTGGGTAATACAGTCGAACTCTCATGGACCATACAATTCTATACAAATAAATTTACTTGTAAGAACAGACTTAAAAGGATAGAATTACTAATTGCTTATTGAAATGTGCAATGTTCTTCGCTACCTGTCACCACAGCAGTAATAGGTCAGAACAACACAGGGCAGTGAGAATTCCATGAAATTTACAATGCATCAATGCCCCACCTGGGCTACATTTTATCTTTTAGTAAACAAGAATGCCATGTTAATGATTTAAATACTAATTCCCTAATCCAAATAAATCCCAAGCATGGCCTCCTTGCCTCCTTAAAGGTAAGTCAGTCTACTCTACCAAAAGTTGATACTATTCCCACTTCAGCAAGAAGGTTTTTCTTCTAAATAATATAGAGTTAGGGCAAGTTGGCTAAGTGGTTTAAACTTCAGTAGACAACCCTTGCAGGCTCAAAGCAAAGCCATGGAAGACTTATGAGTGAGTACATATTGGTGGCATCTTAGGCCATTGTATCTTAGCATATCAGAGAAAAAAGAAGACTGATTAAAATGAAAGAGAAAATTCCAAGCCTCATCATTAAGATCAAAAAGACAAATTTATCTGAGGACAGATACTAGATTCAGGAAGAAACCAAATTTCCAAGGAAAATGAAAAACTGAGATGGAGTAACCCACAAGAGGAGCTCTGAGGAGTTACAAAACCAGAGATGACACTTTGACTAACTTGCTGTTTCCCCAGCAAACAGCATCGACTTATCCTTGGGGAACATTGCCAGGTGCTTCTCCTAGCCCCTCCCCATACCTCCTTGCCCATCCTTCATCCTTCCTTCTTGAAATTCTGCAGCTGTACTATAATCTGTTTCTGACCACATATTTCTCTTCTGACTGACAGCATGTTCACAACTCAGGTCAAGATTTTGGCTCAGCAGATACCTTTGAGCAAACACTTGACCAAGAGGTCAAATCCAAACAACTTCAGAGGGGTTTTTGGAATTTCATTTGAATCAGAATTTCAGCTGTTCAGCTAGAAATGCCTGCTTAGATTCATGTCACTGGCTCTATGAAATCTGTCGAGTCTTGTGTGTTTATTCTAGCATTTGTATGCTAGCAACATGTAGGCTTAAGTGTGCATCTTGATCTATCCAACGGATGATGATTGGGCCAGGCAGCTGCCCTCAACTTTAGTGGAGAATGGATGGTGCATCTCTGACAAGATGAATTTCTAGGCTAAAATGTGTCTCAGAAGAAATTTAGAATTCTTCCTAAGAATGGCTGACAACATCTGCTCTAGTGACCACCTTAGAGCAGGAAGATTTTGGAGGATATTGAAACTTTTGGTAGGTAATAAAAACGATGGCATTCTCAATCTCAGGTTGTTATTGCAGATAATAATAATTATGTAATATTTCTAAATGTCTTGACCTTATTCCTCCCTTCCCTAGCATTCTTAGTATTCAAATGACAGGAAGTACAGGGATCTATATTTTTTCTAGGTGTACCTAAAACCACACTCCTTTACAAATTCAGGGGGGGAATAATAATGAATGAGCCTTTAGTGTAATGGTTCTTTACTTTTTTGTGTCTCATGGTCCCCTTTAGAGGTATGGTAAAGCCTATGGGCCACTTCTCAGAATGGTGTATTTAAATGAATAAAATTTTATGTAAAAGATTACAAGGCGATTATTATATGTTGAAATACAATTATTTAAACAAAGAAAAAATAAGTTCGCATGCTCTAGGTTAAGAATCTCTTCCTGAATGGCTTTGAAGTCTTGAGTAATAAACTCAGGACTTTGTTTGCAGAACTATATTTGGTCAGAGAATTATGCAGCTATAAATTATATTCTTTATAATCTATTGTTATTCTTTTTTAATTTTTTTTTTTGCTTTTTGGAGGGCAGTTGGGGTTAAGTGACTTGCCCAAGGTCACACGACTAGTTTTGTGTTAAGTGTCTGAGGCCACATTTGAACTCAGTTCCTCCTGACTCTAGGAACGGTGGAGTCATTGTGCTACCTACCTGCCCCTGTTGTTGTTCTTGTTGTTCAGTATTTCAGTCATGTCCAAATCTTTGTGACCATATTTGGGATTTTCTTGGCAAAAATACTGGGTTAATTTGCCATTTTATTCTCCACAGATGAGGAAACTGAGGCAAATAGGGTTTAGCAACTTGCCGAGGGTCACAGCTAGTAATTTTAAACCCAGTTATTCCTGACACCAGACCTGGCACTCTATCCACTGTGCCATCTACCTGCCTATCATGTGGTCTATGTGTTATAACTATAGTCACATATGTGTATGTATATATATCTACACACATACGTATGGATATGCATATGTGTATATATGCCCATATACCATATATGTAATTCTATATATTCTATGTGTTTTAATTGCAGCAGCATCTCAGATTTTTAGTAAGCAACTAGTTGTTACAGTGCAAGAACACTGAATGTAGAGTTAGGAAAGCTTGTTAGTTCAAATCTCAGCTCAAAGACTTACTAATTATGACTCTGGCTTGGTCAGCTTACCTCTGTCTGAGTTTCCTCATCTATAAAATGAGTTCCCAAGGCTGTTGGGAAGGTAAGACAAGATTCCATTTGTAAGATACTTTGCAAACCTTCAACTGGTTTATAAATGCTAGCTGTTGGTCTTATCATCATTACCTCAAAGATCATCTAATATAGTCTACACCTAGTGGTTTCTCTTTTTCTCTTGGTTGAAAGTTATGACTTTATGAGGGAAAGAAGGAGATAGGAAATAATCTGCTTGGTTACATAGATGGTGTTAAGGAACTGAATTTGATTTTCTGAACCATGACTCATGGCAATGGAATGATAAATTTCTATCAGGGGAAAGAGCATTGATTGCAAGAACACCGGTAAGAACATATTCTGAAGGAAATTTACCCAACTGAACAAGACATTTGAGAGGCAAGGAGAAAATTTTCCAAGTAAAATTTAAAATCTGAAACTAAAGGATAACAAAATACTTTGAATAAAAAATAAAGGAATAAGGCAAGAGGGGCTTAATTACTCTTAGTGGAAATAAGATTCATGAATTCAGATACTTATACATAAATCAGGAGAGAATGAGTATGCAAGTGAACTTCACAACTTAACAAGAAAAGGTTTAATATGATCTTACAGATATTATCAGATTTTTTTTTTGTAAAAAACTTATGACTGAAATTACCTGTTCAAAGAGTGATTACTTTGCAAAAAAAATTGACAGCAAAAATAGTGACAGTACCATTTATATTTGAAATGCTTTTGATTCAATGTCAATAACTGACTGATCTGTCTTTATACCTCCATTTTTTTATTTTTTTATTTTTTTTGCTTTTTGGAGGGCAAATGGGGTTAAGTAACTTGCCCAAGGTCACACAGCTAGGTTTTTGTTTGTGTGTGCATTAAGTATTTGAGGCCGTGTCTGAACTCAGGTCCTTCTGACTTCAGGGCCTGACGCTCTACTCACTGCGCAACCTAGCCACCCCTGTATACCTCTATTTTCTTGTGGTGTGAGTTACACTCACAATGTGAAGGATGATTAGAAAGTGGATATGTGATGAAATTCAGCTGCAATACTTTCAGAAATTTCTGATTTAAGATTCAGAGGGAATATATACAGGAGAGAGACTGGACCTATGATTTCATATAAAGAGAGAACTTCCAGCTAGGAAATTCCCTCTCTCAAAGCAATAAAACAAAGTCTTAGTGTTTTGGAGAGCATCCTGGAGCACTGACACTTAAGTGACCTGCCCAAGGTCATACAGGGAACGTGTTTCAGAGGTGAGACTTATACCCATCTTTGAGACAGTTCTCTGGCATATCTAACTGTCCTCCTTTTCTTCTCTAATACTTAAGACTCAACAAACTGTGATGAAGTAGAAAGAATGCTGGGTTTGAAGTTGTAGGACCTAGATTCAAATCCCAGTTTTGCCACTTTAGTAAATGTGTGATTTTGGGCAACTCACTCCATTTGTCTCTTTAGGTTTCATTTTCCTCACCTTCATTACTCTCCCAGAGGATCACAGGCCAGTGGGACTCTGACCCTGATGGTTGAATAAGCCATCTCAGCTAAACAGGCCTGGATTGGTTCCCCACCCCAAAAGCATTATATTCTTGAGATAAGTGTGCTATGCACCACCACCACCCCTTCCCTCTCCCCTCCCCACTGGAAACAGGGAAGCACAAAAGTGTTCTCAGGTGATAAACATAATGTAACCACTGTGAAGGGGCGCCCTTGTGCTTGTGCTTGGGATAATAAAGTCAGCTCTGTTTTCCACCACTCTCACAGTCCTGTCTCTTTTGTGCCTTCTCTCAGCCTCTGGGTAAGCAGCTCTTTTTCAGCCCATATTCCCAGTTCTGTTTCTGACTTCCTGATCTCCAAAACCATGTTTATTCTACCTATAACTCCTCCTGGTATGTTCCTCAGTACCTGAGATCTCCTTGCCATGGACCAATTTCTCATCTCTGCAGACTGCTCACCCTGGAATGTCCCCCTAAAAGGTCCATGCCTCTCCTCCAAGTGATGAGATCCTTTTGGAGGTTCCATCTTGTGGAGTGACTCAGGCTGGGCTGTCTTCATCCTGACCCTTCTAGCCTTCCAGACTTCAAAATCATATCTTTACACTAAGGACCTTTTCTTCTCCCATTAGAATATACGCATCTTTAGGGCAGAGGCAATCCATATTTTTTATTTGTATTTGTACTTCCAGCACTTAGTAGAGAACTTGGCACATAGTTAGTACTTGATAAATTCTTCTTTCCTTCCTTCATTTATTTGTTCCTTCCTTCCTTCCTTCCTTCTTCCTTGTTTTCTTCTTTCTAGTTCACTTCTTTGTCACAATGAGGCATCAGATGGGAACCATATTATCTAAGTACTTATTCCTCCTCCTCTTTTCCTCAAAGATAGAGTTAAGTATTTTCAAGGTTATGATCTATACTTTAGTTAGGACCTAGTACATTCACACACATCATCCAGGGTCTTAGTTACAAGATAAAATCCTCTGTTATCTGGAGGGAGGTCTCTTAACAATAGAAACCAGGGGAGAGAGACCTTGAAGAAAAGGAAGATTGGCTTGATTATCAAAAAGATAACTATGAATAGAAATGTCACTATTAGCCTCAAACTCCAAGGAAATTACCACTGGATTTGTAATTTTGTGATAATAATACCTGAATTTGAACTCTAACTCTGCTACCCACTGTCTGTGTGACCTTGGACAAGTGATTTCATTTTGTTGACCTTTGGTTTCTTCATTTGTTAAATGAAGTAGCTTGACCGAGAGACACAAAAGGGTCTTCTTCCATAGAGGACTAACCACCAAGGACAGACCCTTTCCTTGCCATGAACTGCAATAGCCATCCTGGTCCTTTCTATTCAGTTCTTTCTAGCCCTACTTCTCAATCTCCAAGAGCCAAAAGGAATCCAAAATTGTACCTTCCTTCCTGATTTACTTGGTGTGTTGTGGGTTGTACTTAACTGGGTAATGTAGGTAAAGAGTCAAGGAGGGGGAGAGCAATGTTTTTGAAGGTCTTTCGTCTTCAGAGCAGTGAGTGTTCAAATGCCTGTTTCTACAAATATTAAATTTCTCCATTTGTTTAGATGAATAAGCCTCCTCAAACGCCTTACCACTCTGAGCCTCAGTTTCCTCATCTATACAATGGAAATAAACATTTACACTACATTGTTACCAAAATTGTTACAAAAGTTTTTACTTTGGTTTTTTTTTTAATTTAAATTTATCTATAAACATGAGTTTCTGTTTTTAAAACTGTGTTAAAGCTCTGGTTTACTTTCATTAAGTTTGAAAACAGCTTATGTTGAAACAACATGTGTGAAGAATTGGCATTTTGATTTACTCAAATGGAACTATCTGCACCAACAGAAATGGCAGCATCTCAGTGACTCACATTGACCTTTAGAAAAAGTTTGGTTGAAGGAAACAAACAAATAGTAATATAAAATTACATTATTTATTCATTATTCCCTTAAGGCTAGCAATACTTGCACAAGGAGTGTAGGACTAAAGTCCTGAGTGATAAACAGAGGAATCATACGACTTTTTATACATTTTCAGAACCATCCCATGTGACCATGTCACAAAACTTTATGACTTTCATTTGTTACCATCTATATGTTAAAAAGAGTTCCTTGGTTGTAAATGCAAATTGACAAGATCAGAGCAGGACCTATTTACATTTTATGGTCTCACAATGTAGTAAGTCCCAAGATGAGGGGAATTTCACCTATGGTATTTGAAGTTGCTAACAGGGGGAAAGGCATTTTAAAACCAACCAAAGAAGTTTGTTTGATTATTTCAGACTTTGGCCAAAATATGATTTTTAAATGATTATCACTCAATAGCATGTCTATAAGTGTTGCTGTGGTTAGAAAGAAAAAAAAATAAAATAAATCAACCTATGGCCAATCTTGTGTTTCCAGATCCAGGAAGGTCATTTTAGAACTTGTTCCTACTTGTATAGTCTTCAAGAACTCAAGGTTACCTTCATTATGATGAATTATAGAAGTGAATTTTAGTGGTGGAAAGAATTTCATAATTCATTTAAAATAGATCCTGTGTATTCATTCTGATGTTCTGGATTTAGATGAAAGAAAGAGCTATTGAAATGCCTTCAGACCCCATCACACACACTTTAACATTTTCAGTGAATCTCTTGTACATGTCTCAAAATCAGTGGGATTAGATTAAGCACCTTTGTATTACTACAGCCAGACTGAAGTTTGATAACAATACAAACCTAGTTTAAGTATACTATTCTAGGTCTATTTCTACATCTCTCTTCCCCACTCTCCACTCCCCACATACAAAATGGTTTATGAAAGACCCTCTGTGGAAACACCATCTATTTTGACAGCTATATAAAAAGCAGGAAACTCAGTGTGCTCCATTCCTCCCCTCAGCAAGATCCCCCACTGAGCTCCTGCTTCTTCCCTTCTTTGCCTATATGAGCATGACAGAAAAATAGAAGGTTATTTATGTTCTGTGAGGAAATACCAAATAAGAATCAGGCCCCTTGCTGACTTCTGCAGCCTCCCTCAACATTTCTCACAAACACTTATAGAGAATTTGGCTCTACTCATGTTAACAATAAGCAAAATGGATTAAGTGTACCTGTTATAAAATAAACCTTGCCTCAGTGAATATTCATAGTAACTTTTTCAGTACCTCAGGGTTTTTAGTATGGGGAAGGGGATTAAAAATTTAGCTTCCACAATGCCAGAAACATAGGACTCAGAGTATTTCCATATAACCAAATTCAATTCAATTCAGTTCAACTCACCAAACATTTATTAAGAAATCACTGTGTATTTTACTTTGCTACCTTCAATGGAAGATTCAAGATTTATCTCAGACATGGTCTCTGCTCTAATAAAGCCAGGAATTCTATAGAATTCAAGTGACTTTCACTTAACCCCAATTGCCCTGCCCTTCCCCACAAGCAAAAAAAAAGAGAGAGATACTTTTTAAAAAGCAGGTTATTCATATAGAAATAATTGCTACTTTGTTGATTACATAATTGATTAAAATCAATAAAAAATTTTGAGCATTTATAATAAGGCATTTTCTTAGGTAAATATGATACATTCCCCAACCCAAATAATCTTTCAGTTTAGTTGGGTAGATAAGATGTGAACACATAAAAATACATCTAATAATTCAAGGTTTTAAATGGCATATGCCTATAGTACACATCATTTGCATCTCCTTTCAGAATTAATGAAAGGGTGCATTCAATTCTCATCACTAGTGAGAAGATGCTTTTGTTTTGTTTTGGCTGATTGTTTTCTTTTCCCTCTTCCCTTCTACTTGAGTTCAGCACCCAGAAATAACTTGAGAAGGTCAAATGCAAATGTTTCTGCCAATTGTTCTAAAGTGCTTACCTTAATGCTCCATGTAAATGTGAGTTATGATGATAATGATGATGATGATGATGATGATGATTATAAAGAGAAACACAGTTTCATCATGAAGCTGCAAGGCATGGGCCAAAGTCTCGATTTTAATGTATGGTAGCTATGTGACCTTGGTCAAGTCAGTTTTCTGAGTTTCATTTCTTCTTGTCTATAGAAATAGAAAATAGTTATACTATATAACTCACAATTTTGTTGTAAACAAAGTTCTTTGTAAACTATTTTTAAGGACATATAATATGTGGATGAGGGAGCCTCATCTAGCAGAAGGAGCCTTAGGAATCAGGAGACCTGGAATATGGTCTCAACTTCACATTAACTAGTTTCATCACCTTGGACAAGTCACATGATCCCTCTGTGCCTCAATTCTTTCATCTATAAAATGAAAACATATGGAATACAAAAATTCTATGAATAGCAAGAAATCTTGACAAGAGGAAGAAACTAGCACTTTGAAGCTGATATTTTGGGATCTTATTTCTAAAAAGTAAGATCATATTCTGAACCCTACCTCAAATCTGAATTCCTTTATAAGTATTTCTTTTATCTTTGTGGGATTTAGAAAACTGAAATGTTTTTAGCCATTTTCTAAGGAGGGACTGAACAGTTATTTGTAGAAGGAAGGAAGGAGGAAGGGAAGGGAAGGAAAGGGAAGGGAAGGAAGGAAGGAAGGAAGGAAGGAAGGAAGGAAGGAAGGAAGGAAGGAAAGGAAGGAGGGAGAGATGGAGACAGGGAAAGGCAAAAGGAAAGAAAGGAAGGAGAGAAGGAGGAAGGGTGAGAAGAAATGAGGAAAAGGAAGAGAAAGAATGAGGAAAGGAGGGAAAGAAGGAAGGAAAGAAAGAAAGGAAGGAGGGAGGGAAGGAAGGAGGGAGGGAAGGAAGAAAGGAAAAATGAACTGAAACATACTTTTCCCCAACTTTTTTCTTTGATTTGGACACAGTCATTCATTTACATTTGTCTAAAATCAGGTTTGATTCAGAGGGTTTAGTTTTTTTGTTTGTTTGTTTGTTTTTTGTTGTTGTTGGTGGTGGTGTTGTTTTTTGTTTTTTGGAGGGGGAAAGGCAGGGAGATTGGGCTTAAGTGACTTGTCCAAGGTCACACATGTAGTAAGTGTTAAGTGTCTGAGGCTGGATTTGAACTCAAATTCTCCTGACTCCAGGGTTGGGTGCTCTATTCACTGCTCAACCTCGCTGCCCAAAGGGTTTAGTTTGTGTAGCCCATTTTCCCAGTCTACTCTGGAGTTTCTGTAGCTCACTGATTTGAATGTAAAGTATTTTGGAAATAAGAATACTTCAATTGACTTAAGTACCCTGATCAAGTAGGCACTTCTAAAATCACAGGAATACACTAACCTACAAATAGTCTATATTTAAAGGTATAATATTTCTCAGGATTGCTCCCCCAATAGAACATAAGCTGCTTGAACACTAGGGTAATTTCATTTTTGTATCCCTAGTCCTTGGGATAATTCTTGGTACATTGTAAGTACTTTATAAATAGTTGTTGATTAATTCAAAATTAAAATAGAAAGAGAATAAAAGCTCAGACCATATGCTCAAGAGAGCGCATATTTGTGTTGTCTAGCCGTAAATCAGAATTTGTGTCCTGAAAGGTCCAGGAAGACAGCAATCAGGACTTGTTTTAGACAACACTGCTAATATCTTGCTAAAAGTTTGCAGTCATCCCTCTGATTGATATTATATATATATATATGTGTGTGTGTGTGTGTGTGTGTGTGTGTGTGTGTGTGTGTGTGTGTGTGTCACTATCCAAAGAAAGCAGGAGAATGAAAATAAGAACTGAACACAATTGTGATACTCACTTCAGAAATACATACAGCCTGGGACTCCAGCCCCAGAAGTGAGTAAACAAAAAATAATATTCTTATGATAAAAACTTATTCTCATTCCAGAGATGCATCTAGACACAAATCTAGGAGAGGAGAATAAATGAGAGAAAGAGAGAGAGAGAGAGAGAGAGAGAGAGAGAGAGAGAGACAGAGACAGAGACAGAGAGAGAGACAGAGACAGAGAGAGAGACAGAGAGAGAGAGAGACAGAGAGAGACAGAGACAGAGACAGAGAGAGAGACAGAGAGAGACAGAGACAGAGACAGAGAGACAGAGAGACAGAGACAGAGAGACAGAGAAAGACAAAGATTAGGTCCAAGGATATTTAAATTTACTAGAAGAATTGGAGCAAGAGTTTTATTTTACCAAAATAATAAATAAATGATATAAATAAAATGAGAACAGTAGAGGCAAGAAATGGAAAAGAAATTAGAACTATGAGAAAAAATCCACAAATTGGATTGAAATCTAATCCAAATAAGAGACCCCTTAAAGCTATGAATGGATGATACTGAAGTTAATGGGGTCCATGAGACAATTAAAAGTATTAAAACAAGGTCAAAAGATAAAAAAAAATAGAAGGAAGTACTAATTATGGCCGCAGGGGGAAAATGGACTTCAATAAACAAGATAAATGGGAAACTATAGAATGCTAAAAGGTATCAAAGAACAAGGCCCAGACTGTTAATACTATATATATATATATATATATATTCAGATCAACGCTTTGTGTGTGTGTGTGTGTGTGTGTGTGTGTGTGTGTGTGAAATTACATCCAAGTAAAGGAAAAGATAAATGAGTTAAAGGAAAAAATAGTCAGCAGAACTAAAATAATGGGACAGGTGACAGAAAGGATAGATTGAATATGAAAGACTGAAAAGCAGTATAGTATCTCAACTAAACAGAGTGAACAGAGTTGCAAGGAAGAACACTCCCACAGGGGAAGAAATATGTAATATCAATGAGACATATATTTTGGTATGATAATTAGCACATTTTAAACCTAGAGGGGAATATAGTTATTCTTGAGAAGCAATTGGCTGCCTTTTCTTAGGCTTTAGGGATTTTATTTTAGATGAAAATGCTGAGTTTAGTCACAATCACTCTGAGACATCGGTTAGGGAAAATTAGTAATACCTAGGCAGAGGCTATGCTTTGTGCTTTGCTGTATGTTTACTTCCATGTATAGTTCATCCCTGCCCTCTTTGTGATTGAGACAAAATTATATTAATTAGAAATATTTGGATAAAGAAACAACAGATTATATTATAGTGTTAGTGTGTGTGAATAGTAAGGAATCAGAGGGGAAATTGGGAAAAAGGTCGTTCATGATACCCATATAGCTCAAGGACATTACTCTATATCTTTCTTCAGGGCCTCACATCAGTACTCCCTCTGCTCCAGCTTCTGAAATCTAGCAGTTCAGAATATCTTCTTCCTCATTTTTGTGTACCTTCTTCCTTTCACACAAAGTGCTTAAAGCATAACCAGTTTCTTACACTATAGCTTTGATTGATTCTAGGAGGTACACAAGTCCTCTTCATACTCGGTTATAATTGTTTGATGCAATTAATATATATATATATATATATATATGTATATATATATATATATATATATATATATATATATATAAGCTTTATTGTACCTAAACAGACACCACAGCCAAGTGGGGTGATTTCAATACCACTCTTGTAAAGATATGGGACCTTATGAGGTTTGTAACTTGGGAGTGCATTCTGAGGCCACTTTCTCTAAGACAATGTTCCATCTTCATGTATAATATCCTTGCCCAAGAACAGGGAATATATGAGATCCAAAGGATGATTGGCATATACTAAAAAGGATAACACGGAGGGCGAAGTGTAGAATTGAACCATTGAACATGGGTTTATTTCTATCATGTATGGCTGCTTTTATCCATCATTACCTCATGAATGAATACTTCTAAGAGCAAGACCCCCCCAGGAGAAAAGAGAGAGAAATGATTCAAAAGACTAATGAAGGCAGTAACAGAAACTGACTAGAAGAGGTAACACATATGATATATTTCAGTAGCTATAACACCATCAGGAATAGAGAGATATTTTAAAAGGAATTAGTAAGGGTATAGCCCCTAAATCACACACATACACAAAATTCAGAACAGAATGACTGGAAGGGAAGAGAACTAATGAAAAGAAAAATAGTAAGAAAAAAACTTCATAGAAAAAAGCAAAATAACACACACACATGAATTTGTAAGGGTTGAGAAGAATAAAAACGCTAGACTTGGAGTCAAGAAGACCTGAGTTCAAACTTTCCTCAGATGTTTATTAGGCATGTGACCCTGAAACACTTAGCCTTTCTCACTCTCATCTGTAAAATGTAATACTTATAGCCCTAACCTCACAACGTTGTGAAGATGAATTGAGATAACACATACAGGGCTTTGCAAACCTTAAAGTGCTCTATAGAAATGATATTATTATTGTTAATACTAATTCTTACAGTTATAATGACTCTGGAAAGGTTTGATTTAGAGGCTTAACTTCTTAGAATGAAGCATTTAGCATCGTTAAGGTGTCTGAGAGTTTTTTCTAGGTGACATCGGATATATTATGTAGTCTAAATTTCTTTTCAGTCAAGGCATTGAAGGCGAAGATGAAGGGTGCTCCTGCCACTGCCACTGACTAAAAGGCAAAGATATACCTAGGACGATTTGCTGTGGAGAACAAGATAGCAAAGTTTCGAGATGATACTCAACAGACAAATAGGCTTTTAATTTGGTTAAGATAAAACATTTCCCATTTTGAAAATCAGGTGGACTGCACTTAGACTTCATCCTGGGGCAACAATATTCAGAGTTAAATGAGATAAATATTTTAACTAGGACTGGGGCCAATGAAGATGAGCTGAATGAATCAGTGATCCCCAGTGAGAGGAGAAATGTAAATTACTATAGTCAGTTCTCTCTTCCTCTGTTTTTCCTTTCATTCAAACCCACAGTTTCAAAGAAAGCAGCCAGACTTGACCAAGCTCATGTTTTCTTTGGTTACATGAATATTGATTACACCAATAAAATATTTTAATAATAATTAAAAAACAAAAAAATGAACTGTCAAAACTGCCTGCTGGTTCCAATCTGTCAGTATGGCAATTATAGGTGACTTAATTCATGTATATGTAGGTGTCCAGGCTGTTAAGAGCTTTCCTCTACTTTCTTTGCTGGCTATTCATATAAATGTTCTTCCCAGTTTATGTCACAGAGAAAGGATTTCTGGAGTCTGAAGCCACATAGCCTGCTGGGCCATTGAGGAAAGGGCATAGATTTAAAAAGAGAAGGGGCCTTAGAGGCCATCTAGTCCAACGTGAAGGAAAAACAGCCTTATTATCAGAATATGCTTTTTCACTGAACTGTCATACATTTTACTGCAAACTAAATAGACAAAACCCTAATGAAATGTGCCTTTCCCCCCAAAAAAATTCTACTGTGGACACAAAACCTAGTTACCTCCATTCTGTTTAGGCTGAATACACAAAGCCCTGCTGTGCACCACTCCTTGGCTGAACACAGTCCTACAATGTTGTACCCAACACACAAATAGGGATTTTCTTACCAACTTCTTGTTAGAGACAGACTAAATCGTCCATTCAAATGCTGCAAAACACTGCTAATTAGCTATATACACAAGGCAGTCCTGAAAATGCTCTTTGGACCTAGGAAGTTGAAGTTCCTACCAGCAAGCAATCTTCCTTGACATTCTAATAAATTTCCTTTCTTTTCAGTTTGGATACACACTTTATTTGGCCTTATTTGTTCTTAGATTTTTATCAGTGAAATTCTTTCAGGCTCTCTAGAAATCCCAGGCTAAGAAAATGCAATTACAACAAGAGTCTGTATTTTTTTTAACACATAAAAGGGATCCTCACACTACAAAGTTAAAATAGTGGAAGATAACACACGTAAGAGAGTGGCAGACTGGGAGGGGGGCGTATTGGTCCAGAAAGTTGTTAGATTATGGACAAGACATCTTGGAAATAGACCGATTCACCTCTTCTAGAGACATTGGCACAGTTGAGAGTTGATTTATGTTTCAGAGACTGAATTGAGGTCAGGTAGAGGGAATACTTTAGGCAGAAAAGCAATTGGTGATGCTATTGAGAAGATGGCCAGGGATTAGAAAGCAGAGTATGACTGAGAATGGCTTGAAGTAGATGGCCAGGTACAAAACAAGTAATGGGGACAGCAGGTAGAGGTTCCAAAGATGAAAGGGTTAAAACTTCCAGGACAGTGTTTCCGGTCTTCTTAACAGTGACTTTTAAGATTGCTGAGATAATGTCTTTGAAATAAATAGGGAACAAGACCAATTCGTTATGAAACAAGACCTGGGAGGAGAAAATGGGGCCAGAAAGAGAAGAAATTGTGGGGAGGAAGGTCTTGCCTCATTTTCCCCCACAAACTGCATAAGAATGGGCGAATCATTTAACCCCTTAACATTTTAGGATTTGCAGATCAAGGGAAATGTGGGGAGAATTCACACCAGAAAGCTTCACACCTGACAAAATCACAGCTTCGGGACAGAAATAGCAGCGATAACAATTACAAGGTGGGACAAGGGCACCTAGGTGGTGAAGTGGATAGAGTGCCTGACCTGAGGTCAGAAGGACCTGAGTTCAAATTCAGCCTCAGACACTTACTAGCTGTGTGACCCCAGGCATGTTACTTCACCCATTGCCTCAGCTATAAAGATGAACTGGAAGAGGAAGGGGCAAACCACACCAGTATCTTTGAAACCACTCAAGGTATGAATAGGAGGAAAGGGAGGAGGAATTTTTTAATGACCTACTATGTACCAGGCATTGTGCTAAGGGCTTTAAAATATTATCTCATTTGATCCTCATAACAAAACTGTGTGATAGGTGCTTTATTATCTTTATTTTATAGCTAAGGAAGCAAAAGCCAGCAGAGGTAAAAGGATTTACCCAGGGTCACACAGCTAGGAAGTGCCTTGGGTCATTCTAACTTTTGACACAGCACTGTATCCACTTTGCCACCTAGCTGTCTCCGGGTTATTGTGAGGGAAACACTGCAGCTACATTCATGTATTTTACTATTTTCATACCATTTTGTACTTGCACAACACTCTTAACTTTGCAAAATCTTATAGATCCATTTTCTTGTTTCCTACCCATTAAAATGCTGTGAAATAGTACAAGGAAATTACCTTAGGTGACTTTCCTGGTTGAGACAAGAAGACTTAATGGAGATAGGCTGGAGTTTCCTTTGATATATAAAGGACTGCCCAAGCTTCCTCTGGTCCAAAGGGTCAAAGGAACACCTATTGTTTCACCCCAGGTTCTATAAATTTTACTGGGGCAGAAGTAAAAGGGGAAAGTTTCAGAGCTATTTCTACTTCCATGAATAAATAGAAAACCTGGGAAGGAGAAAAGATCAAGGCCTCCTTCTATTTGCATGTACTTTGAAGACAAGAATACCTACTGCTATAATCGATTAAAGCAATTTGTAGCCCTCCTCTTTGTTAATACCTTTGTTTGTGACACTAGTTATTTTGTCCTAGGGAAGGGGTACTATTTTTTTTTCCTTTTCCCAAGTGTAGCTGCTAAAGGGAGAAATTGGATGAATGGTTACAAGGGCTAAAGGAGAGAGACAGTCTCAGTGTATATGAAAGCGAGGCCTGTTCAACTTAAAGATAAAAGCAAATGCAATACAGGTTCTGGGAGCGTGAAATGCTACCACAGGTGGGTTTGACATCTGATAATAGATAACCCCACCAGAAGGTGGGACAGATAATATTGGCCCTATTTTAAATTAGGAAATGGAGGCATTTAAATTGGATGGCTTGCCTAAAGTCTCAGCTATTTAGCAGCAGAACCCCAGCCAAATACAGCTGGTATTCACCCATAAGTATAAATTGCCCACCACCCCCCCATGACAATATAATCACTAAGCATGTATTAAGTGCTTACTATGTGCCAGGTACTGAAGATGAGAGAGGGAGAGACAGAGAGAAAGAGACAGAGACATAGAGATAGAAGACAGAGACCAAGAGACAGAGAGACAGACAGAGAGAAAGCCAGAGACAGAGAGAAACAGAGAAACAGAGAGAGAGACTGAGGAGAGGATGTGTTTGACAGAGAGACACAGAGAGAGAGAGACTATCAAAAAGATTGCATTCTGTAGTGGGAGACAATGGACATATATAAACAAAAACTCATTAAATACAAAATAAATAGAAGACAGTTAAAAACAAGCAGGAAGAAATTGTACTATATCAATGTAAGTAATGTAAAGGAACAGAAAATGTTCATAATCAAATGGTGAATAAGTATATTCTATTGATAGAGAAAGGAGGAAAAGAGAAGGCAGTGGAAGGAAAGTAAAAGAAATCAAAAACTGGAAAGCAGAAAGATCTCAGGAAAGAAAACACAGAGAGATGGACAGCACTGTGCCCTGCACCTTTCCAATGCCCTTGCCGTGTATTGCTCAGCATCTGTTATCTGCATATATTCCTTCGTATTACTAGAATCTCAGTCTTAAAATGCAAGACTGTCTAGTTTTAGCTTTGTATTCTTCCCTTAAGGTCAGTCAGTGATCTGAATACAATAGATGCCTTATTTTTGCTTAAGGGAAAAAAGGAATTTATTTGAATTACATTTAAATTACCCAGTACCTAATGCATAGGGATACAGTTATGACCTTAGATTAAATTGTGAAGTAGAAAAGATTGGTCTCTGTTGCTATTCAAGGCTCTAGGCATTTTCTCCCCTTCCTCTTTTCTTTCTAGTTTAGGGATCCCATTGTCCTGTTGCCCTTTAGGCCGAATTCTGCCCTTGTTATTTAGGGCTTGCTATTGCCTGGTCCTCTTTTTTTGATTCTTATTAGAATTATCCTTTCACCTTCCAACATAAAATATCTATGCCTATTCACCCAATCTCACTTTATGTCAAATTTCAAGTTATGGCCTAGCTAATATGTGAAAGTGAGCGAGTACTATTTATATTATAAAGTACTCTCCAAGACTTATTCCATGTTTGTGATGACACTGCTAACAACTATAACCTTGAGAATTCCAAGCCAGGTAAATAAGAGACTCGCCCTTCCTTGGCAGAGGCAGTAAATTCTACCCTTAAATGTAATATCTTAATAAGACCCATTGGTTAGAGAAGATTGGAGAAATATGTCAGGGTCAGGGTGATGGGGTCCTTGGGTTGTATATATGTTTGTAACATCAATCTATGTAACATCAGTTTGTAATATCAATCTGTAACATCAGTCTGTAAATGGGGTGCTTTGGGATCTATGTCTGTAAAATCAATTTGTAAAAACAGTCTGTAAAGTCACACTTCCCCCCACCCCCAGTCTCAAAGCATTAACTCTGCCCCTTTCCCCTGCCAGCACTCTGCCCAGCGACAACTCATGAACTGTTTCTCTGCTTGAAACAATAAGCTATTTATGAATCCTTCACAAAACTATCTATAAACATTTTTAGCTTAGGCAAATGTTCAGTGCCCTATCTATAGGGTAACTCCTTAGTCAATTATACCCACCCTGTGTCTCTGATGGCCTTGGTCCCAACATCTATCTTGTCAAGCCTGACATTGAGGGGTGGCAGACTGGGCACTCCTTAGTGGCCCAGACCGAGGATTGATTTTAGTGACGTGTCAGGCCTAAAACCACACCTCCAGGTAGCTCCCCTCCCCAATTGGACTATTTCCCAGTGAATTATGGGCAATACGCCTGCGCAGTTGATATTAAAAGTGCATGTTCCTTTAAGCACTGACCACTCCTTAACTCCTCCCTGATCCCACCCTTACTCACCTAGTTACCATAATTGACAGCTGATTTACTGTCTTGACTCCATAAAACTATGCCTGTGACCCCTGGAAGTTTGCAGGTTCTATAAGAATCTAGCCCGCTGTCCTTGCACAGCGTAACAATAAACTTTACAAACTCGGCTTCAAAGTTTTCTTGAGCCTGGTGAATTCCTTCCAGACTGGATGCCAGGGTAGGTCCCTGGCAGAACCTCTTACTCTCTCCCTCCCCCCACCCCCCGCCTGCTCCTTATCACCCTTCCCTTTTCAAGAGCAAGGGAAAGAATGGGTCTGTGGTGTAGGACTGAGGGATCCAGAATGGGTAGCTTACAGGAGTGCAGGCATTGTCAATGACCATGCTGGGTCTGGAATGATAGCATGTTGGCATTACCATTCACAATTCTCCTTGGGTATTTATCACATTGTTTCCTCTCACTTATTTTTCTTCCCATCTTAATTATCAGATTCAGGAGAACAGGGATTATTTTCATATGGCCTACAGTATGCAGTGTAAATATAAAGTGCTCTCTTTCTGTCTCCCTCTCTCCCTCTCTGACTCTCTATTTGTCTCTGTCTCTCTGTCTCTCTCTCTCTGTGTCTCCCTGTCTTTCTTGGTATGTATGTATATATGTATGCATGTGTGTGTGTGTGTATGTGTGTGTGTGTGTGTTTCTTCATTTGTTTGCTTATTTGTTTATTTATTTAGTCACTCTTCTATTTTTAGAGAATGCTTCCAGGACTGGGACTAGATTTGATTCTAAAGGAGTTCAATGCATGGCTGTCCCAAAGTACTATCACGTAATAAAAGTATGTAGGACCAGGCAAAAAAGAAAAGTTCTAAGTTATTTGGTTTATTTTCCTTCACATATGAATTCAAATCAATTGCAACATTTTTTTTTTCTGAATATAAAATAAAATTCTAAACCCCGGTGAATTTTAAGTATTTCTTTTAAGAAGGAAAAAAAAAACTTTTGGAAAAAAATTATAGCATAGCAAAGGGATCTGGACTGTATTTTGGAATTATTGGTGATTGAAATTGATCTGCATGTATTAGACATGAGGGCTTGGGATTTGTTGGAATGCAGTGATGCACCATTCTTTCTTTCTACTTCTCCCACTACTGTATCCTTAAACCTACTTTTCCCATCTTTACAATCTCTGGTCCTTTGATTCCCACCTCTTATTCAGGTTTATCTCTGCACTTTTCTCTCTTTAATTTTTCTAAATAATTAACTATTTAAATAATATATTGTCTTTCCTTCTCAGTCCTTATCCCTTTATCCCTGCATGAAAAACCCTCAACTAATGTCCTTTCTTATATGATCTATTTAAGTCCTAATAGATTAAGTCATGAATGTGGTGAGTCCACTATAAATGTATGCTAACTTTAGTTGGGTCCCAGCTCTGACTAGATCCCACTTTCTCCTATAGAAACTTGCTCTATTTCTCACCCTTTCTTCCTCACATTCAATCTCTCCTTCTTCATCTCTAAATTTGTGAAGTTCTGTTCTAGATAAAAATCCTTACCTTGAGTTCGATACCACTTTATACCCTTATGTTTTATATTTCTTTCCCTTTTCTGTTGAAAGTAGTTCATACTTGGTATTTTAACTTCCTCACCAATGAACTCCCTGAAATCTGACTGAACTTTGTCCAAGTTCTCAAGTGTTTAATTCATTGCTAAACTCAAAAATCCTTCTATATCTCTCCGGACCCTACTCTAATATCTGACATTTCACTTTTTTTTACTGGGTTTCCTTATCTTGTCCATACTAGAACAGAAATGGCTACTCACTGTTGGACCAGACTGCTAATCCAAACAAAAATTTTGACCCTCTCCTATCTGATTGTTGCTGGTTTACCCTCCTTAGGCATCTTGGTGACCATGACTCTCAAGAGCTCACTGTATCAATGCTGAACTTAATGTAGTCATTTGATCAGTTTTAGCCTTACTAAAGCTTAAACTTGGGTGATAGACCAGCCTCAGACTCCGCAGCATCAGGGACTTCAAGCATTTGATACCACATCGGACTCTGACCATTCATTCTGAATCTTATTTACCTGTCCATGTTACCAATTCTACCCCCAAGTGTAGACATCCTCTAAGTTTCTCTGTTTAATCTTCTTTTCTTTTCTCGTTTCTCATCATCCGTCCAGTCAATTCCCATACCCAATATATATATTTATATAATATATATGCACATACATATACACACATAGTCTTATATACATACATATATACACACATACATATGCACACACATACATATGCATTTCTATGTATGAATATATGTATGTATATATACACCCATATATATATATACATACGTGTGTGTGTGTGTGTGTGTGTGTGTGTGTGTGTGTGTGTGTACACATGCTTAATCAGAGGTGAAATTGTATAGGGAGCAATCCACTGGGGACTATGGAATGGCATGGGATTACTTAAATATCTAAAAAGATTCCCTTTCCCAAAGTTAAAGGCCACCTCTTCGTGTCAAACAGAAGGAAATTGTGAGGGAAGTCATCTGAATATTATAAGATGAGGAAGAATGAATAAAAGGGGTCTCTCAGCAAATGGTCTAACTTTCTCAGGCTAATAGAGGAGAAAATGGTACAGGTATTCATATGTATTCAAATAAATAAAAAGAAAATCAATATAAATAAGTACAAGGTTATTAACCACAAGGTAAAAAGCCAGGACTTCACCCTGATGGTGCACACCCCAGATAATCCAAGACCTTCTCTTACTTTTGTGCAAAATTGTATGTTTATATAGTGGGTTTCAACATCCAGGTGCACTCTTGTTAACTGATGATAAAGCTTTCTAAATGAAAAGGCCCTCATCAATATGCTTCAGCCTTGTTATCTGCAAAGTTGGTAATATATAGGCCCCAGAATGAAGAAACAGGCATTTGCAGCAAGCAATATAGTAGGTGGGAGGATCGAAGAGTTCAATTTCCCTCCTGATTTGTCTAAATTACCCTTCCCAACATACCACTATTGCAACATTTTGTGCAGTTCTTGTGTTATGCTGCCACTCACATTTATGTATCACTTTACAAAATATCTTTATTGCAATCACTCTGAGGTCAAATTTGTATTTCATTTTGTTTGGATTTTTTATCTTTGCTTTCATTAAGCAGATTGACACAATGAAGCTCAGAGAATTGCTGTGAATTGTGAGAGCTCGTAAATCACATGTCTAGTAAATTTCAGAGACAGAATTTGGACTGAAGTATTCTGACTCCAAGTACAAAGCTCTGTCCATTATGCCATGACACCATCCTACTCCCCTAAGATGCTGTTTTTGAACAGTTGTCCTCCTTTGTGCGTATAATTAGCAACATATTCTTTTTAATTATTGTTACTTCATGCTGGCCACTAAGAAGTCACTGAACAAATCCGATGACCAACAAACATATAACAAATAAAAGGGAAAAAACACAATAAAGACTGCTTATATAGGTGGCCTGATGCAAGAATTAGTGGCTAAGTAGAAAGGTAGGATGAAATAGGATCAGAGTGAACAAAAAAACAATTTATTCGGGATGCTGTACCAAATTCCTTGGGAACTGAATGAGGAATATATGAACTGTATTAACACCAAATCATGGAATTTTAGTTGGAAGGAATATGTGAAAAATATAGATATGTCCATGTTATTATATTTCTGTTTTTACCTGAGATTCATTGCTATTGTTGAGTCAATGAATCAATGGCTGGGATTGGATTTTAAGTCAGGCCATAAAAATGTTATGAGCAATAGTAATAAATGTAGCTATTCATGCAAAGATATGGGTAAACCAGTCTTAGGTTCAGTGTTTACACTCTGATCATCTAAGGCAGGAATTGAAAGATTGCTTGCATTTTCAAATAAAGGTCTAAAGTGGTTCATATATGTTTAGTCTCTCTGTGAGAACAGTTTGACATGAAGTTGCTGAGCAAAGTGCTTGAATAAGTCATTTCAAAATGGTGCAGCCTTAGTGGGTGGTAAAATTACCATGAGGCAATGGAAGCATTGGATTAGGTGCCAGAATACTAGGGTTCTATTGCAATTCACTATTAACCTTACCAAGTCACCCAAATCATGTAATTTAAATTTTCTGAGTTTTTTTCCTCACCTTTAAAAGAGAGGTAATTAATAATACTCACCATATCTACTTCCAAGAACTGTGGAGAGAAATCAGATGACAATGGAATTTGAGTTCAGAGCTGCTTTTGCAAAGTGTTGTGAAAATATAATTGTGAAAACAATTTTTATTTCTATAGCTCCTTAATGTTTATACAGTATCATCCCTTCAGCAACTCTGAGAAGGAATGTAAGTAGAATGATCCCTATTTTACAGATAAGAAAAGTGGAGATCCAAGAAGTTATGACATTTCGATAGTTACACAGTGAAAACTATCAGGCTCCCAAGCCCTATTAAGCAGGGGTAGTTTCCCAAAGTTATTCACAAGAATGTCATCTTCAATCATCCTGAGGCAGGACTTATAGATCAACTTCACTGTGGTAAAATAGATGTCCAGACCTTGGGTAAATTTGACAATATAGCCATAGGCAAGTGATGCACCCTTGAGGACATACATTTTAGTTCATGCCTGCACTATCCCAAGCATCAGTTTATTTTTTTTCCCTTTCTCCAACTACTGGCTTCAGAACTTGTTCTGGGGATTTGAAAAGTTTCTGGTACTTTCAAGGTAGTGTGACCAGAGCCATGTTTGATGTTTGGCCACTCTTCCCTTGTAGCCTCAGGTGATACTGCTCCTCAGGGCCCTTGCTCCTTTGTGGTTACAAACCCTTCTCTTTGTACTGAAAACAGTCATGGAAGTCAGTATAGGCCTTGGGGCTGCCAAACAATGCCCTTTCTCCTTCTCAACACTAGCACAGATGTCACTTGCAGTCTCTTTATGACCATTTGCCTGATCCCCTTAAAACCTTGGATTCCAGAAGGGAAACAATCTGAAATTCAAAGTTTTAAAATAAAATGTTTAAATAAATAAATAAATAAATAAAATTATTATTTTACATGTAACTAGGAAATAGGATATATAGCACTGGGCATAGAGATCCACCATGCCCTACTGGAAAGTCAGAGTGGGGATGGGGGAAGATATGGGAGACAGCAGATTGAGGGAGGGGATATTCAATGGGATTGATGCTTGGGGTGGTGGGTAGGGGAAAATGGGGAGAAAATTTGTAACTCAAAATCTTGTGGAAATGATGTAAACTAAAAATAAACAAAATTTAATTAAAAAAAACCAACAACAGTCTTGGATTCCAGAGCTCCTAAGGCTTCTCCTGCTGTTGTTACCATCTCTCAGGGCCACTGCTGGTGCTGCTACTAAATTGGCTCCTACCCAGCTTCCACCCCAGTTTCACAGACTTCTCCTTCTGACCTCTGTAATGGTAATGGGAATTTGAAGATATTCCCTGACCCTTAATAAACTTAAGGGGATTTGAATATCTTCCTTGATTTGAAGATCTTCCCTGCTCCCTTGTAGGTCAAATGTAATGACATGGAGCCTGTGGTGGGAGGAGTTTGCTGAAGAGTGGAACAGAGCCCACAGGAAGCTGGAAGTAAGAACAACTTGATGGTGGGAGAGAGAGGATGCATTCAGGGAGACAGCTAGGTTTGTGAGTGTTTGCTCTCTGATGGGAAAGCTAGGCTTGAGAGTATTGGTTTATGGGAAGGCTAAAGAATGGTGTGACTCTCTGCTGTGTTCTATGTTCTTCTATGTAACTTCTATGTTGCTATTCGGTTTCCTGGTGTTGGAATTTGGTTTTTTGGTGTTTGAATAAATGTTTTGCTTCTGCTTTCTACATGGAGTGTGTTAAATTTTGCAATTGCAAACTATGCCCACATATTTACAGTCACT
The DNA here is from genome assembly GCA_011680675.1 of Gymnobelideus leadbeateri. Lineage (NCBI taxonomy): Eukaryota > Metazoa > Chordata > Mammalia > Diprotodontia > Petauridae > Gymnobelideus > Gymnobelideus leadbeateri. Next base: position 272,264 of record WOXC01003808.1, on the reverse strand, counting down.
GGAGGTTCTTTGAATATTGTGTTGGTGCTACAACCTCCTAAGTTGTCTGGGCTAGAAAAACATCTCCTCTTGACTTTATATTATTTCTGCTGCTCTAGAATTCAATTTGAGGCATTATTTTAAAGTTGTTTGGAGCAGAATGTTGAGAGGGCTTGACTAATTACTCTGCTATTTTGGCTTTACCATTGATAATCTTATGATCTTGAAGAGTTACTATGGTATAAAAATTCCTCAGCCTATGGCCTGGTAACAAGCTTCGTCAAACCTATTTAAGTTTATTTCAAATGACACACTAAAGTCATGACTGGTTCCACATTCAAAAGCTCTCCAGTGTCAGCACATGCTAGAATTTACCATTAGCATTGCCTTCAAAGACCCTAGGTAATTGCCACACAAGAAGACACTGGAGAAGAACATTATTATATTTTAAAATATGCTGATACAACATATATGACTGGGGAAGTATTACTCAAATAGAAAAATATCAAAGATCCATGGAACCCTGGTTTTGGAATGGACTTGGGAAACCCACTAATGCAGGTGACCAGATGATGAATGAAGCCCATTACAATAGGCCTAACAAATAGTTATCCAACTTGTGTTTGCTCAGATATTTCACACTATAGGCAGAAAGCTCTATTTTATTGCCAAGGGAAAATAAGTTACAGAGATGTGAAAACAAATGCATTTTTGTCTCCTGTGATTAAAATTACTGGGATGCATAGTGTAAATTGCTTAGCCTTGTTGCTTGGCCAAGACTATAATTATAGCTTAGCTATAATCAAAGATGTTTTTGTATTTCAGTTGTATAATGATAAAAATTAAGTGGAGTACAGGAGCAGGAAGAGGCTGTGTGGGAAAACTTTTTTTTTTAATAATATCTAGCTTTCATTATCACAAAAAACACAGAAGTGAGAAGGGGACCAAAAAAAAATCCCTATGCCTCCCTGCCAGGTTCTCTTTTGGGATCACTGGATGAAGGACAACTCCATTGTTGGCTGCTGATTATCCATATAACTTGTCTGCAGAATTGCTCTACAGGGTCTTTCAAAAGTGCTGAACAAAATGCTTGCTGAAAGTTTCTTAGGCTGAGTATTTGGGCATGCCCCATAGCTCCGTAGTAAGGTCATATGCAATGTTTCAGCCCCGCATGAAAAGATGGAAATCTTTCTTCCTTACATTTAGAGCTTCCCTCAATACATAAAAAGAGAAATGAGCTTTGCTATGTTTCCTCAGAACACTCCATGATTATATTTTAGGTTATATAGATGATTAGATAATCAGCAATATCGGACATTTGACACAGAGAGGACAGATGAAAAAGAATAAGCATAGAACCTACCCTGTGCCAGGCACTAGGCTAAATATTTTTTACAACTTTTATCTCATTTGATCCTCACACCAGCCCTGCAGGGTAAGTGCTATTATTGTCCCCATTTTAAAGTTGAGGAAACTGAGGCAGACAGAAGTTAAGTGACTTGCCTAGGACCTCACAGCTCATTTGCTTCTGATGCCAGATTTGAACTTAGGTCTTCCTGCACTTTATCCAATGCACCACCTACTTACCTTGAAGACAGAATGCCCAGGATAGAATGGATATAGTTTCAATCTTCCACAAAGGAGTTCAGCAAAGAAACTATACATTGCTTAACATAAGGAAGTTCTTCAGCTGCCAGGATCTGTGAGTTACCCCTATGGCACTTGCTCCTAATCTTGGGCCCAATTTCCCCTGGACTCTGTTTATACTTGTGGGAAAATGCATTTTGGACTTTAGGGAGAATGTTTTATAAAACAAATTCAGCTTTATTTTAACTTTTTTTTTTGTTTTCTTAAAAGCTTCTTCATGTTCATGGGATAAGTTGATTTCCTACTGATATTCACTGGAGAAAGCACAGCAGCAGGGCTTGGAGATGAGAGCAGGAGAGAATCATCCCAGACTTCTCAGGGGAACCCCCATGACATAGCCCATCTCTAGGGATCTGCCTCACTGAGTAGGGGACTAAGGACCCTCAGAGCATATAAAGGTTATCTATTTATGAGAGAAATAGAGAAGGAAATTAGGAAGCTAAACAGTATATACAGAATGATGATTGACAGCAGTCAATACAGTGATAAAACTGATTATACATTACATGGAATTAATACAAAAAAGATTGATAAAGTGTGATACTATGTTTGGTACATGAAGAGAAAACCCTCTATTATCCCGCATGGTCAGGGATTGAAATATTCTGTTAAATCAAGTATTTTTTTTTAATCGAGAGATAGCAACTAGCCATATATGGATTGAATATTTTCAAAGATTGTAAAATAATATGATATAGTTAACATCAAAACTATATTGAGGGGGTGGCTAGGTGGCGCAGTGAGTAGAGCGTCAGCCCTGGAGTCAGAAGGACCTGAGTTCGGATCTGGCCTCAGACACTTAATGCACACACAAATAAAAACCTAGCCGTGTGACCTTGGGCAAGTTACTTAACCCCAATTGCCTCCAAAATAAAAGGCAAAAAAAACCCCATATTGAATAGTGTTTAATTTTTATTTGAAGATTGAGAAGGTGCTTTAGAACCTTATTATGTTCTTACATCATTGTTATGAACACCAATTTTTACCCAATTACAGGCATGTTGAAGTAGATGCTGAAATTCTTATCTTCCTTCAAGATTCAATTTATGTACGAAAGTGATCCACCCCTCCTCAAATTTTCCTATAGCTTGAATCATGCTCATTTGTGAACACAGCACATCTTCAGGTCTAATGCATCACGGAGCTTTTGTTTTGGTCTTGAGAAACTTGTTTCAGTCTTTGTATCACTTATGATTAGTATAGTACTTTGTACATCTTAACATATGTTATGCATGTTATACATATTAAGTCAAGCTTTGCAAAATATTTTACATATATTATCTCATTTGAGCCTCACAATAACCTTATGAGGTAGGTGCTATTATTACACATGGAGAAACTGAGGCTGAGAAACCCTTGCCTAAGTATTAAGGCAGGATTTGAATTTAGGTGTTTGTGGCATCAAGTCCAGCAGCAACTTAGATTTATAAGACCTTAGGGTGATAGCTATGTGAGAGCTGTATGAACAAGGAAGTTAATATTTTCATATTCCCTTTAGGTCAGAAATGCTGCCCCCTTCCCATTTTAAAGATGTCTTTTTTTTACATCACATTTATTTCTGAATATATCCTTCCTTACCTACTGTCCTCCAATCAGTAAGCCATGGCTTATAATAAAAGATTTAAGAAGAAAGAGTTTATCTCTTTCTAAGCAGTTTAACACAATAACCAACATAAAGTAGCCATATGTTGGCTTATATGCAACATTCTACATTCACTGTTCCCCACTTCTTCCATGAGGTGCATTTTTTCACCTTTTCTTAGAAACTTCCTTTATTTTTAAAAATATGTTTACCAAAATGGCTTTAGTTGATTAGCTGTAGTAAATATTAAGAAGCTGCATTTATATAGTTTTCTAGAATTTTGATAATGGAATTACAACTACAGCCTAGAAGCAGGCCATCAGACACAGGTAGGAAAATGTCTGTGAAGCGTATAATTTTCTTTATTTTTCACCAAGTGCCGAGCATTGACATTTATTTTTATAAGTACATTGAAATTTATTCTTAAAACTTTCTTTTCTTGAAGACCTGTGGTCTATGAAAAAGGACCTACTTCACTGGTCTTCATCATGAGATTATTTAATACTTTTGAAATTCTGCATTGCCATGACAAGTGCCTGAAGATAACTCGGATAATGATATAACTTTATTTTCTCTTCATTTTTTTAATGTTCCTCATTGCTAGTATCTAGATGTTCATTTTGAAGAACATAGAGAAGAAATCTCAGGGGAAAGAGGCCTCTGGAGGATGCTAACAAGTGTGTTTCCTCTGAGCCAAGGAGGAACTTAATTCTTCTAAGGGATGTTCCCAAAGGACTTTACTCACTAATTCTGATATAAAGGGTTTCTTGGCAGGAAAAGATGATTATAGAGAGATAGGCAACAGGCCCTCAGAGATCAAGGGGCTTCTACTTTGAGGACAGAGATATGCAGGTAAACTAAGCTATTCTACCTTCAAAGGGATTCATTTGCTACAGTTTGGTATGGGATCACACGATCTTGCTCTTAAATTCATCATAGTAAAGGCAGCTGATGGCACAATTGATAAAAGCAATAGGCCTGGAATCAGAAAGAACAGAAATAGAGGAAACTAGGTGGTTCAGTGAATAGAACACCAGCTTTGGAGTCAGCACAACCTGAGTTCAAATCTGACCTCAGACACTAACACTTACTAGCTGTGTGACCTTGGGCAAGTCACTTAACCCCAACTGCCCTGCCTTCCTCCCTCCAAAAAAAAAAGACAAAAGAAAGAACTGAAATTAAATTTAGTCTTATGCATTTACTACATGTATGACCTCCAGGAAGTCACTTAATCTGTGTTTGTGTCCTCAACTAGAAAATGGAGGTAATAATAAAACCAACCTCACAGGATTATTGTGAAGATAAAATAAGATGATATTTGTTAATAGTGTTTAGCTCGCTGTTTGCCACTCACACATAGTAGGTGTTAGTGCTTGTTGAATTCCATGGTGCCATCCTTTTCCCAGTAGTTCTTCTCACTCTGATGACAAAAGTCCCCTTTGTACTCTTGAATATGCCTTATTTCCTGAATGACTTTCTCCTGCCCATCTCCCAAACCTACCATGGCCAGGAATCTGTATAATTTATAATGTTGGACATTTTCTCCAGCTTTCTCAATTTATTGATCTTATTATCTCATTAATTATGTCATTAATTAACCCTACATTAAGTGGATATGCCCATGGTCTGAGTCTGCCAGAAATCACAATCCAGATCAGTCTATCGTGAGTCACTTTTGAGGTGGAATAGAAAAATGGCTCACTTTGTGCCAAACGCTGTCCTGAGCAACAGGGATGCAAATAGGAAACAAAGTCAGACCCTGCTCTCTTGGAGTTGCTATTCCACCTGGAAGACTCTCCAAAGGATTCAGGGTTATGTTTAATTCATGGAAGATGGACATTCCAAGTAGTGGTTAGTAAGGGAAAGTAACAAGTCAGGTGGAAAGAGAAAGAGAGCCTTAGGGGACAAAGACAGGCCAGATGGTGAGAACTCTGACAAGACAATAGCAGGTTTAAGAGAGAAAGTGGCTTATGGACTCTCTGCTGCAGAACCAGGCATCTGGGGGTCGATATCCAATTGTCATTGCGAACTCTGCACCTGTGAGGAAGTTAGCATTTGGGTAATAAGAACTGGGTTGGAAAATGGAAAAATAGGTGACACATCAGGAGCAGCAGGGTAGCTGATTTATTTTCCCGATGGGCATTGTGTGTGTGTGTGTGTGTGTAGGGGAGGGTTCACTGTTCCCTTCTTCCATACCATGAGGCTGATGGGGATAGCTGGTTCTTGGTCATTTAATGGATACTTGGCAGGCTGGAGTGGGTGAAGTGGACAGTCTCTGATTTTCTGCCAATGGGCCAGTAAAGGTGGCCTGTCACAAGTCATTGTTCTGGCAACTACATCTATATCCTAGAACTTCAGTCCTAAATGAATGTTCTCCCTACTGACCTAACTGTATATGACTTAATGTTAGACTGATCACTAAACATACTAATTCACTACCCTCAAAATCATTATAATATAATCTTATTTGTGTGGAAATTTTTAGGAAGATAAGTATTGGGTACATATTAAGAATAAGGCAGCTAGGTGGCACAGTGAAGCCCTGGAGTCAGGAGGATCTGAATTCAAATATGGCCTCAGACACTGGACACCAACTAACTGTGTGACCTTGGGCAAGTCACTTAACCCTGATCAACTTGCCTTCCCCCCTCCAAAAAAAAAAGAATAAGATTTCAAAAATGATTAAAATTCAGCCCATATACTTTAGTAGTTATTCTACCTAAGATCTATGAGTCCATCTATGGGCATAGTCTATTTCAATGACAATTATAACTTCTATATCTTATTAGATGGTTTCATATTTTGCCATTAGAAACAAATTATTTATTGGTCGACTCTCCAAATTTAGCTAGACTGGTCTTCAGATAACACACGTATAGTCTATTGCTGGGCCCTCAGTCAAAGACATTCTAGCTTGTAAGAATATACTAGGTGACAGAAAATGCTATCCACAACCAAAGGAGCTGTGGAGTCTGAATGCAGATTGGACCACACTATTTTCACTCAGTTGCGGTCTTTCTTTTTCATGGTTTTCCCCTTTTGTACTGTTTCTTCTTTCACAACATTACTAATGTGGAAATATATTTAACATGATTGCACCTGTATCAGATTGCTTTCTATCTTGGGGAGCAGGCAAATGAGGGAGGGAGAAAAATTTGGAACTCAAAATCTTATTAAAAAACAAATGTCAAAAACTATCTTTACATGTAATTAGAAAAATAAAATAATATTTACCACAAAAATAAGGAACATACTAGAGCTTTGAGAGACCAAAATTGCCCTTATAGTGGGATGAATCAAGAAAATAGACTTCTTAAATACATTACTGGATACTTTATGGATCCATGGCCCTATCTGTATAGTCATTCCCTTCACTAGTGCAGATTGCTGCTCATTGATAGCATCTCACATTGTGTAATTCTTATTCTATTTTTCAATAAATCTTCCACAGGGAATTTGCTAGTGTAGAATATGTAGTAAATGTAGAAGAAATGTTAGCAGTATGTCTAAAGATTTTTACCAGAAGAATCACCCTTCCTGAAGCACTATACCCCCTTTACTTTCCTCTCTCTTATCCTCTTCCAGCCACAGGCTGCCCCAGAACCCATTCAGGCCAATCGGGTGGTGGGAAGAGCCACAAGAAGCAGGAGTGCCCTCCTGCTTACCTTTTTCCCTTTAATCAGGATCCCTAACTTATCCAGGGCCTTGTGGGATATGGAGTCAATGACTATTAATTCCAGTGATATAGAAGATAACCAAGCCTTGCTATCTACCTTTATTATGTTCCCTGCAGTCCCTGGCCCTATCATCTGACCTATCTACATAACATGGGCATCTCAGGTCTTTACCATCCCCCATACTATTATCCCCCTAAGACTTCCAGGGCTTTGCTTCTGCTCTGTAGCTGACCGTTTCCCCCCCCCCCCTTTTTTCCTCTTTAAAATGTGTTGTCTTCCCCAATTAGAGTGTGAGATCAATTAGAACAGTCTCTTTCATTTTTTTCTATTTGTATCCTCAGGGTTTAGCACGTAATAAACACTTCATAAATGCTTTTCATTTATTCATACATAATGGAAACATGGAGGGGACAAAAGAAGCTTCCCAGAGCTAAAACTTTATATGTTGTATGCTAGAAGCTTTCCTCTGGGTCTTGTGATGTTTCATGGATTGTTTATATATTATGTATGTGTGTATGTATATGTGCATATGTATATATACACATGATCATGCATATGTCTGTGTGCATTCTGCATTTATACACATACATGTATGAGCATGTGTATGTGTTTGTTGTCTATCACTCACTTATTACCTGACCAATCCTCTACCTTTGCTGATCATATGTGTCCTTAACAATTTGGGATTTTTTGACACTTTTGGTACACTTGTCATCTTCTGTTATAGGTTGCAATCTACTTATAACCACCATATATGTAAATTTTGCCTTTTGGGCTAACCATTAGTCTGATACTTCAGAAATTTTTTTCACTTAAAACAATAAATATATGTATGTGTGCATATAAATATGCATAAATACACACATGTGCATGTAAGTACACATGTACATAGGCACACTACAGTCATGCATATATGCATGCATATAATAGTACAATTTGTATATATACATATATATGTATGCACGTCCATATATATTTATAACATACAATACACAGTGCATGTATGTACATGTGTTTATGTGCATACATGCTTGCACACAGAATGCACCCACACATACACGATGCACATATATGTGTATGCACATATGTGCACATAGTTATATGTGTGCCACATGTATGCTTATGTGAACAAGTGTTTGTTTGTGGACAAGTTATATTTGTATATATGCATATGGGCACTGTTTTTTTTTTTTTCCTGGTAACAATGATCTTCTGGAGGGCCAGATCATGTTTTGTTAACTTGTCTTGTTTAGTGCCCAGAACAGTGCTGTACTTCTGGGCACTTAAAATGCGCATTTGAAAATGTTGCCAATATTGATATCTCAATTTGATATAACCTTTAAAAAAATTTCCCTGAGGCTGCAGAAAGCAAGGAGAAGTAATGGAAAACAGATCTGATATTTCCACGTCAAGTTTTCTGTATTTCTTTTCCACATACTTGTTTTCACTGAGTGTCTACCATCTTCTCAGTACTATCTTTATGTGTTCTTGGGGATAGAAACAAGGAGCAACAAAAGGAGCTTATAATAACTCCACAAGGAGATAAAAATCTCACTGGGAAGAGGAAGCTAACAAACATGAAATAAACAAGCACAGAAACTGGAAATTGTGTGCTAAACCATGTAACACTGGTTACTATTTTTTGTTTTGTTTTGCTTTTACATAGAGTTTCAGAGAAGATTCATGTTTCAGATATTGCTGAGGCTGGAAGTCTCTAAGGACCTCACCAACCTGAGATTCTAGGATACTACCAGTTAATAGAAGAGAATGATGGTTGTAGGCTGAAGTTAGCAATAACACCTCCTTGAAAGATCCATGACTTGATCTAGCTTTTGAAAGCTAATGTTAATTCAGGAATCTTGTGCTTGATTCCTGAGGCTCGAGCTAGGCCAATTTATCCTTATGAGAGTTTTGGAAGATTGAAATGAGAGCTATCATGATGCAGTGAATAATGAGCTTGCAGTGAAACTAAAAGATCTGGGTTCAAGTGCCCCCAACTCTGGAACTACGGATTATGTGACTCTGGGTACCTGATTTAGACTCTCAGTGTTCTAGGCAAATCTCTAATACTACAAATTAGAGAAAAAAATGTTTTCCTTATCCAGAAGTTGCCTATGCTAACTAAGTCACAGGTCGCCTTTCCTTTGAAATAGATAACTTCCTGCTTGGAGTGTCTATAAATGAGCATAGGTACAAATCACCAAATACATAAATGAGGAAAGTTCTGAAATAGAAATGAAGTAACAGCTCAGTTCCAGATTCTATATTAAATAAACATTTTTTTTCCCAAAAGGTCATTGGAAACTATGAAGATTACTGGTATCCAATTTTCTCACTTAATGTTTGCAATATTTTGACTGCAAGCATTCATGGCTGATAATTCCATTCACAATTTATAGATGAAACACTGACAGACCAACTAGGAATACATTTATGGGTAGGGAAATGAATAGCCAAGTACAAGTAACACGGCACAATTAAATAACAAATTCTAAGCAAATAAGTTACTTCAAAAAATTCAAAAGACTAATCATTTTGATTATTTTTTAATAGCAATGTGGAATTCTGCATTTATCGCCTGATGGAACTCCTGAAATGCATTGTGTTGCTTCAAAAGGAGTCTACGCCTCTGAATAGGCCACTATAAACCTGATTTCAACATATTGAAAACAAGATGTGACAAGCACTTTGACACTGGCCCTCTGCTAATTTCCGCTATTTGTAAAGAGGCACATCTGAATGGACATGGCTCAGTAGAATGGGTCAGTATGGTTGAGTCCATGTCAGTCCACTCATAAAACCTGAGTAGAGGGAAAAATAAGCAGCCATTGATTTCCAGTGAAAGCCCCCAGAGCCTGGGGAAAGCAGCCAAAATGAGGCACCAACTGCTCTCTGCTGGAAATCTTTTGTGGTCGAGAGAGAGGGCTGGGAGAAAAATAGAGAAAGCTGGTGGGTCTGAAAGGGGCAGAGAGACAGGAATCAGGATGGAAGAGGTGGCAAGGATTGCCTCAGCAATGCTTCCTTCCCCGAAGCTCAATACACTCATTTCTCAGAGTGGAAAAGGACAGGGGGCTGGGGCTTGGGGGTGGGGGAGAGGAAACTACAACAAACCCTACCTTTCTTTATGCAGCACATTGGGAACCATTCCAATGGGAATTTCTCAGGCTCTTTCACATTCCCAGAATTCATTTGTTGGTGTTTGTTGGTGGTGGGTTTTTTTTTAAACTACTCTGATCTAATGAGTATATGCTTAGAAAACAGAACACTCAGTGTGATTGCAGCTCCTCATTTACATAATTGCATTATGACAACAATTTGAGGAAGATAATAAATGAGGAATTTTTTGTTTGAAGTTTGCTACCCGAAAATACAAAAACTCTTTCCCACCCCTTTGCTTTTTGCTTTTGTTTTTATTTTAATGCCTCTATAACATTTGTCCTCCCTAAATGAGAATGAAAACCTCTTTAAAGTTTGGACAGTGGACAATGATTCTTTTGTTTTCTGACTTAAACACTGACCCCCATGCATCTTGTTATATAATAAATGATTCCTAAAAGTGCCCCCAAGTGAGCATGTAGCAGTAAGTTTCAAATGGCCTCCAAAGTTTGAAATATATGGTGGTATTTCTGAGCTTATGAGTATTAGCTTCTAGCACCGCTTTAGGGAGAAGTTGGCCTGGTTTGACAGGTATTTCTGTCCAAAGCCATTTGGGCATATGCCTGGAAAGTCATTGGGAAAAGACAGATGAATCCAATGTCAAAACTTCCCTACAGTTTAAATGGCAAGCCATTGGGAAAAAAAAATAGGGTTTCCAAAAAGCCAACAGGACAACATATCAGAAACCGAGCCCTGGTGGTTCAGCAGCATTCCAGTTTTGATGATTTTGCGATAGTTTATTTAAATGTTTTTGTCACTCCACTTGAGGAATTAAAAATAAAAACAAACAAGTCTTATTACTTGAAAGAAAAAACGTGCCTCACAGAGAGAAACATTTCAACATCATTTTAAAGCTAACCACATTAATTTGGATTTATAATTTGGTTTAATTTGGTATAGAGTGGCCTCCATGTTGCTTTCAAAAAATCTATAAAAGCAGTTTGTTGAGCCGGGTCATAGTAAAGTCAAACTGCAGGAAGGATGTTGGCGATTTTTAAAAGTGCAAACTAGCAAATCAATTGGTTAGTGAAAGAAAATATTTGTCAAATTGTATCAAGATAGACTTCAGCAATCAGCTAGGCCCATCTCTATACAATGAATGCACTGGCTAATAGAAATAAATGTTCCTCATCTTTTCTATATACTAGTCTATAAGGACCTCTACCTGGCAGTATTGCTTTAGCAATTCCTCATTCCACTCTAGGTACTGAGAAATGATAAAATAAGTTCCGGAGAGAATCAAATGAATCAGACTTTTCACTAATTCAGACTAGTTTCCCATGAATTAGTGAAATTCTACAGTGCTGCAAACACTGGGGCCTCTTTTGCATGATTCTCTCAGCTTGTTGCTTGCCCAGTCTCTTTTTCTCTCCCCGCAGGAGGTATGGGTTCCTGACTCTCTCACCTATTAATGTGGATATGAAACAGATTCACTGATAAGTGGAACAGCCGAGACATTGGAGCTGACAGTGAGCCTGAGATAGCAGTGTATGAATGAGTCTTTTCTTCAAGGATGAGGATATCAAACAGATGTGTTTCTAAAAAAACAGGGAGCTCACGTGACTTGGTAGCATTGTATCCCAGGGGAAAAATAGGCTTTGTCTACAAAGTCTAAAAACAAATATCAGGCCTAAGGGGAAAGGGGGAAGAAATAGTTTGAGTTACATTAAGATATTATTTTATGTCGCCTCACGTAGCAGAATGGGGATGATGAAGAAATAGGTTAAAATTTTGTCTCTGAAGCCAAGGACAAGTCAACTTAACCTTAATTTCTCCAATTGTAAAACAGAATTGATTCAAAGTAGTGAGGAAAGTGATTTGTAACTCCCAAAATGCCATAGGAATGGGAATTGATTAGAAAAATATACATTCATAGTAGTCTTTGGCCTACCCATTCTAGGTGTTGTTTTTGGTGGCCTTTAAGAACCCCAAGCCCTCTCTGGATCTTCTTGGACATCCTGGGGTTCCATAATGAGTATATTAGGACCTGAGTCCTGTACCAACCCCTGTCTCTGTGGATCTTTTTGGTATCAAGCTTTGGGGGAAAAAGTGACCCCATTATAATTTTATAAGGCCAAAACTCTGACACCATTTTCTACCTGAGGGAGACTCCTCTTTCTTGAGATGTTGCTGGTCCTAAGCATGAGCTGAATACACCTGCTTATTTACATCCTTCCTGATCTTCCAAACGTTCAGAGTTTTGTAAGTACTGAGAGTAGTTACTCTTACTAAACCAATCTATAGCACTGGATCAGGTGGTTCTTTTCCCTGCTGACCTCAGAAACAGAAGTAGAAGGGAGGCAGGAGATACACATGCATATGTAGCACTCTCTCTGGTCTACACCCCCAACATTTATTTGTATTTTAAGATTGGGTCTCAGGATGGATGCTACCTTAGGGTTCTGGTGACTTCTGATTACTAGTAACTACTCTTCACAAAACTTCCAGAGTCTCTAATGGGGAGGTTCTCATTAACAATTATTAAATTTAATTAATTCTTAGCAAAGACATTTAGTTTGTGCAATGGGTAGAGTACCAGATCTGGTGTCAGGAAGACTGGAATTTAAATCCAGCCCTAGACACTTATTAGCTTTGTGCCCCCAGTCAAGTCACTTAATTTATGTTTGCCTTTTAAGTTTCCCAATCTACAAAATGGGGAAAATAATATCACTTACCTCCTTGGGTTGTCATGAGAGTTCAAATGAAATGAGAATTGTAAAGCACAGTATCTGGCACAAAGTAAGTTCTATATAAATGTTAGTGATTATAATAATGATAAAAATTATAACAAAACATTTGCCTGTCAAAAAATAAAACAAAACAAGAAAACCAAAACAAAACAAATGAAGAAACAAAAATGGGGATTACTAGCCTGCAAAACATGTACCATTTGTGGGAAAAGGGAGTTCAACTTTATAAAGCAATAGAAATGAAGCAAATCCATGGGTTGCAAAACAACACCTAAATCTTCTTACTTCAGGGCTTAAAAACCATTTCCTTTGTATTTTGTAGAATAGGTAGAAGCTGGGTGGTGCAGTGCATAGAGTACCATACTAGCTTTATGGCCCTGGACAAGTCACTTAATCAGCTTTTCTCAGTTTTTTCATCTGTAAAATGAACTAGAGGAGGAAATGACAAACCATTCCACCATCTTTGCCAAGAAAACTCCAAATGGGGTTATGGAGAGTCAGACACAACTAAAACAACTTAACAACCATCCCCTAGGTATGTGATCTCTACTGGGTGAGCTGGTCAACTGTTTTCCCAATATCTATACATCTCCATTGTTAACTTTCCATTGCTAAGGGGTAGATCCAAGAAGCAAAATTCCACCTTTGGGTGACCATGTTTGTTTCTGCCTTGAGTATTTGTTTCTGCGCATTTCTGGATATAGTGTCTCTCACTGTGCCAGTAGCTCTGAAGACCTAAACAATTCGGGAGATGGAGAAAATCCCTTAAGCCACTTACGGACTCACCTCTAGTTAAGTGCAAGGATCTCCCTCCACAACTCCCTCCAATTCCCAAACTGGAACTCAAATAGCTGAGATTCATCCAGTTTTAAATTTAAAACCTCCTCATATTTCCTTCTCACCAGCCACCCCTGTCCCAGAGACATGGAAAACTTATTTGTTCAGACAACTATGCTATCTATGCCCTTCCTGAACCAATTAAAGAAGTTTATACCTCAAAAACAGATCTTAGAACATAGAGCATCTTATTTATAAACCAGATTAAAAGCATGTAATGTGCTGTAACAGCTGAGGGGGAAGGGGAATCACATCTCCTATTCTTTACATATATTGTAAATGTTGATACAGAAACACATCCATCCATCCATCCATCCATCCATCCATCCACCCATCCATCCATCCATCCATCCATCTACTTGTAATGGGGATGGAGTGGCATATGAGAGCCAGTTCCTGAAGAATTTAATGGTAATTATGTTCCTCCTTTCAATCTAAATAGTCATGTTGAAAACTAGAATGATGTGTGACTTGTGTGACTGGCCATGTGTGACTGAGGCACTGCTACTATGTAATGAGAAAAACTATATTTCTATATATTACATATATATGCATATGAATATATATGTATATGTATGCATATATGTGCATGTATATGTATGTGTAGTGTGTGTGTGTGTGTGTGTGTGTGTGTGTGTGTGTGTGTGTGTGTGTGTTGATTTTGGAGCCCAAAGAATGGAAGACACAGAGGCTCCTGAATCAGAACTCAGGGTGCATGAAAAAAAGGTGTCTTACCCAAGTTTGCATCAACTTCAAGCTGTTCTTGAAAGTTATGTGGTTAAAGAATGGTATTCATTTCTCCCATCCAGCCATAGTATCTGTGAACACATTACCAACTCTGACCCTTTCCTAAGTCACTTTGTTCTTATATGAATATGTACTCTGATGTTGAAGTGCCCAGATGATCTTGTGAGTTCCAGAGATTCAGAAATCTCATCAAAGCTGAATGGGGGGGGGGGGTTGTTGAAAGAAGAGACGTTGGATTTACGGAGGCAGTACTAAGAAGAAAAACACTTTTGAGGAGGGACAGGGTAAGAGGAAAGAGAGAATAGAATTAATGGGGGTGGGGTGAAATAGGGGAAATACAGTTAGCAATGATAACTGAAAACAAATTTGGAGAAAATTTATCTGATAAGGGCCTCATTTCTCAAATACAATGAGACAAATTTATAAAAATGAGAGCCATTCCCCAACTGATAAAGGGTCAAAACATATGAAGTCAATTTTCATAGGAAGTTAAATTTATCTATAGCCATATTGTAAAAAAATGCTCTAAATTACTACTGTTGGAGAAATACAAATTAAAATGATTCTGAGGTACGCTCTCACACTTATTGGATTGGGTAATAGAACAAAAAAGGAAAACAACAAATCTTGGAGGGGATGTGGGAAATTGAGATATCAACACACTGTTGGTAGGGTTGTGAACTGATTCGACCATTGTGTAGAATAATTTAAAACTGCACAAAGGACTATAAAGCCATGCATATACTTTGACCCCAAAACTACTAGGTCTGTATCCCAAAAGAGATTTAAAAAAGAAAGGAAAAAGACTTATATGTATAAAAACTATTTGTAGGAGCTCTTTTTCAAGTGGCAACAAATTGGAAATTGAGGTGTTGCTCATCAGTTAGATGGAGAATGGCTAAATAAACTGTGGTGTATGATTGTGATGGAAAACTATTGTGCTATAAGAAATAATGAGCAGGCTGGTTTCAGAAAAACCTGGTAGGATTTGCATGAACCAATGCAAAGTGAAATGCACAGAACCAGGAGAACATTATAGGCATTAATAGCAACACTGCAAAATGATCAACTGTGGACAGCCTAGCTATTCTCAGCAATAAAATGATCCAAACCAACTCTGAAGGACTTATGATGAAAAATGTTATTCATCCCTAGAGAAAGAACTGGTAGAGTCTGAATACAGATTGAAGCTCACTTTTATTTTAACTTTATTTTTCTTGGGTTTTCTTTTACAACATGACTAATATAGAAACATGTTTTGCATGATTGTACATTTATAACATATCAAATTGCTTGCATTTTCAGTAAAGGGGAGAGGAACAGGGAGAATTTGGAACTTAAAAGTTTTTAAATGAATGCTAAAAATTGTTTTTACATGTAACTTTGTAAAATAATGTACTCGGGCAATAATTTAAAAGTTGAAAAAAAAACTGAATGGCAGCGATGACAATGGTCACCTGTGCAGTAGTGGTGATGGCCATGGAGATGGCTATATTGAGAGGAAAGAGATAGTCACCATAGGAAAGATAACTTCAGGGTCCCATACTTCCTATTTTGATGTCTGTCTGTTGGAAATCTTAAGGGCTCTAATCAATTGCCACTCCCTTTTTAAGTCAATTACTTATACTCCTTGAATCTACTTTGTATTTATTGAATTATTTTATACATATATTGCATTCACTTCTCTGTGTACAATCTTCCCCATTACCCTAGCCCTTACCATAAAAAATAAGCTACCTGAGGACAGGAGCCCTTTTTTTTGTTTGTTTCTCATCCCCAGTGCCTAACTTATAATAGGTACTCGTTATACACTTGTTGAATTCAATTCGTTGAATTGAAGATTATATAACATAAAAATGACACAATTAACAAAAGTTAACACAGGGGTGGATAACCTGTGGCGAGAGGCCACATGTGACCTTCTATATTCTTGTATACCATCTTTTGACTGAGTCCCAGTTTTACTGAACAAATCATGTTATTAAAGGGATTTGTTCTGTGAATTTCAGATTCAAAGGCTGCACTTGAGAATCTAGAGGGGCACATGTGGCCTCTAGGTCACAGGTTCCTCACCTCTGGACCTGATGAAATAATCAAGTTATAAGGAAATCCTGCCTAAAAGATGGGCACAGCTTCCTATAGTTGTACAGCAAATAGGATGGAAGCCAAGATGCGAAATTTGACAGTTCTTTACTAAATCTAAATAGTGAAAGTCAGTAGGTAGCTGAAAGTCAGGGCACTCTGGAATTATTATAAAAATAATAATAAATGCTGACGATTTGAACTAAAATCTCTTAGGCTCCTTAGAAACACTAAAAAATTCTATTCTAACAACAAAATAGAAAGTTTAGAGCACAACTTGTACTAAAAGACTAATACTTTCAAGGATCTGTTTTTCTCATTGACTTCTGCTGTTTTCCTTGCTATAACAGTAACAATAGAAATGTTAAGGACATTAATATTACACTTATGTATCATTCCTGAGGGATTTAAAGTTCTTTCAACAACACTGTGAGGTATGATGATGATGATGATGATGATGATGATGATGATGATGATGATGATGATCATTTTTTAGATTAAGAAACTAGGTTTAACGATTAACTTGCTTGTTTTTGTTATACAATGGCTAGTAAGTGGCAGTGCCTTGTGTTCATTTCTCAGAAAGTGGAGAAAGTGATATGGGATACGTCTATATCATATCTGGTTCTGATCAATGATGTTAATGGAAATAACAATAAAGCTGGGGAACAGAGACAAGATGGCGGAGTAAAAACAGGGACTCACTTGAGTTCCCCACCAACCCCTCAAAATACATGTAAAAATTACTTTAAACAAATTCTAGAGCAGCAGAACCCACAAAAAGACATAGAAAAAAATTTCCAGCCAAAGACAACCTGGATGGTCCACAGGAAATCTTTTACATCAATCTGGGAGAGAAGCACAGTCTAGCATGGGCCAAGCCACCATAGAACAAGCCACAACAAATCCAAAGCAGATCTTAGGGGACTGAATCACTTCAGCTAAAGCAGTTTCCAGACTTCTTAACCCACAAATGCCAAAAACAACTTGAAAGGTCAGTGGGAAAGATCTGGGTAAGAGAGGAGCACAAACTGGCCCCAGCCACAGAGCAGTCCTGGGAAGGCAGTGATGGCAGCAGCTTCCATAGCTATCAGGGCACAAATGGTAAGGGGATGATTGAACAGCTCATCAGAAGGAGATTACAGGGATCTCTTTGCTTGCACTGAGGCATGATTCTGTTCCTTTGCCAATACTTGGATCTGGGTGGCAGACGTGGGTGGCAGTGCTGGGGCGAGGAGGAGAACTAACACAGCAGAGCTTTTGGCAGCAGTGTAGAGGGAACCCTGCTCACCATTCCAGGGCAGAAAAGAGTGCTTGTGGTTGGTCACTGACTAAAGCCCAGGACAGGAGAGGATTAAACACCTCTCCTTAGATTGTACCACCATAGAAAAACTGAAAAATGCATGTTTGTAGAAGAATCTCTGAAAACAATTGCACAAAACCCCGGAAGCTTGGGACAGTAAGCCCTGTACACTAGAAACAGACACCTATATTAACATCATAAAGTTATTTTATTTATTAACAGTAACAAAGCCAAGTAATTGGCTGGGAAAATGATCAAGCAGCAGAAAAAAAATTCAGACTATAGAATCTTATTTTGGTGACAAGGAAGATCAAAATATGAACTCAGAGGAAGACAAAAAAGTCAAAGCTTCTACATACAAAGCCTCCAAGAAGAGTATGAATTTATCTCAGGCCATGGAAGAGCTCAAAAAGGATATTGAAAATCAAGTAAGAGAAGTAGAAGAAATATAGGGAAGAGAAATGTGAGTGACGCAGGAAAATCATGAAAAACAAGTCCACAGTTTGGTAAAGGAGATCCCACAAAACACTGAAGAAAATAACACTTACAAAAAGAGAGTAGAACAAATGGCAAAAGAGGTCCAAAGAGCCAATGAGGAGAATAATGCCTTAACATACAGAAATGGTCAAAAGAAAAAGAAGGTCCAAAAGCTCGCTGAAGAAAATAAGTCCTTAAAAATTAGAATGGAGCAAATGGAAGTTAATTGCTCTATGACAGAACAAGAAATTATAAAACAAATATATATCTTTATTTCTATAAATGTATATATATATGCCTATATATATATGCATGTAATGCACTTTTTTTTGGAGGGAGGAAGGTAGGGCAATTGGGGTTAAGTGACTTGCCCAAGGTCACATGGCTAGTTTTTGTGTTAAGTGTCTGAGGCCGGATTTGAACTCAGGTCCTCCTGACTCCAGGGTCGGTGCTCCATTCACTGTGCCACCTAGCTGCCCCTATATAGATGTACTTTTTAAGAACAGAGGCCAGTTGGCCATTCAATAAATATTTAAGAGCCTTCCGTGTGCCAGGCACTTTGGTAAGAGCTGGGGATACCAAGAAAGGTAAAAGAAAATCCCTGTATTAGAGGAGCTCACATGCTAATGGGAGAGACACATGCAAGTAACTATGTTTAAATAAACTACATAAGATAGAAACTGGAAGCAATCAACAGTGAGAAGACACTAGACAATAGAGGCTGAAGAAAGGCTTCCTGTAGAAGATGGAATTTTAGCTGGGACTTTGAGTTCTTTGAGAACAGAGACTTTTTTTTTCTCTTTTGTTGTATCCTCACCATTTGGCACAGTGCCTTAATAAAAGTTAGTTTACCAATTAATAAGATGGAGAGACATAACCAGATTTCCTTGGGTTTGAGATAATAAATCAACATCAACCTTCAAGGGGTTCTTCAGTGGAATGTTACATAACTCTATCCCTTACCCTGTTCTGTTAATTTTTTTTAATGACTTAAATATAGGTATGGGTTGCATACTTATCAATTTTACAGATACAATGAAGTAAGAAGGGATAGATAATGTACTGGATTAAAAAAAAAGATTCCTAATAGGCTGGATCAGATGGCTAAAGTTAACAAGATAAAATTTAACATACAGCTTTTCTTCCCCCTTTCAGATAACCATTTGTGCAATTTCAAGGATGACAAATTCTCTGTTTTCAGTCAGCCATGGTGATTCAGGGGAAGGGCACTGAACAGAAAGAGCCAATACTTCTATGGATCTTTAAAAAGGTAGAGACTCTTCAGGTTTTCTCTTTCTTTATGACTCCAAGTGGCATCATGCAATCCTGTGACCTTTTATGAAAGATGGCTAGCAGGACAGTGATCACTTCTATATGACAGTGAGAGGAAAAGGATTAGACAAGGTGACCTAGGACCTGGGTCCCTATGGACCTTTTCTGTTTTGTGTTTCCCTTCCTTAGTAGATGACTGAAGGTTGATTTTGAGAGGGATATGCCCAAGTTTAGAGGTGACTTTTAGAGTTCCAGAGGTCGAGCTGACTTGTGTCATCAAAAGATGAGAGGAAAAGCCCAAGCCCTCTCTAATTTTTCAGAATACATGGATTGGGAGTGTTTTGCAAAGTGTAGAATGGATGTGAAATGTAAAATTGATGACTCAGCACTTCTACAAACTGCTTTATTTTCTAATGAGGTTTAAGTATCCACCTCTAAGGGAGTATAACTGTAGCAATTAAGTATTTGAATCTTAGTTTAAGTCTTTCTGTTAATGAGCACTTGTGAATAAATTATTTTTAGCATTTCTTTTGTGTGCAAGAAATACATACTTGTCCCATACCTGATTTATATCATAGACTGTGAACACCTTTCTACAAACCAGTTTGCAGAGGCACCACTCTTGAGTCAAAATTAAATGTTAAGCTAATTTTCCCAAGGGCACTGCAGTAGGGCCATAAAGAATGAGCGTGAGGGAAAGAAAAAGAAGGCTGACCCTTCTTTAATCAGACTCCCCACCCCTGCTCTATCCTAGTCACTGTATACATGAATAGAACTGAATGAGATCCCTTAAGGAATTAAGGAGTGAGAACAGGGCTCCAGACCCTTGCACCTAGCAATGGAAGAGAGTGAAGTAACTACTACCTTCAGAATGTGGACATCACCAGTCTTTTGCAACTATTCCATTTCCCTTCTCATTGGGCAGAACTTACTTTCTAATCTCCAATTTTGACCTCGTCCTTTGTTAGGAAGGGCTTTATGAGAATGCATGAAAGGAGAACAGTGAGGAAAGGACCATGTGAACATAACAGCAAAAACCAAACAAAACAACAAAAAAGCCTTAAACTAAACTAACAAAATCACTGTCTATCATGCAATCAAATTTTGTGTGTGTGTCTGTGTATGTGTTTAAGTTCATATTTCCTAAAGCCTAGGGAAAAAAGGATTGGACAGACATGGCTTGACATATTTCTGCTTTTTGAGAGTATATCTAATATTCTTTCTCATATAGCTTGGGAGTCTTGGTCAGGAGAGAATTCTGACAATTAATAAAGAAATTCTGAAACTAACTCTTACTCTTTCTCTCTCCCTCTGTCTCTCTCCCCTCCCTTCTCTCAGGATATGCACACATGATCACATAAATTATAATACATATGAAAGATCCGTTTATATATACATATATAATATTAGTATATTAAATGCAAAGTATGGAAGTCATCGTTTTCCCCTCTCATTTGTAATTCCCTAGTCACAAATAATGAAGCATTCACACCAGAGTATCTCTGATAACTATATATAACTGACAAACTGAAGTTAAATAGAAGTGGAAAATGGAACTTTAAAGAATGGGAAAACTTTAGATTTCACAACTATCCTCTAGGAGAGTAAGAAGGCCATTTCACTGCATGAGTTTTCTAACTGGGAAAATTCATCACCAGTTCATCACCAATTAAATTGATCACCAATTCTGGCTTCAGTCTGTTCCATCAAGCAATAGTGGTAGAATGTGGCAGTGCAAAGGTGTACTCTGGCCACAGGCACCAGCCATATCAACCGTCCATCTCTAGTCTGTCTCTGTCTCCTCATTCTCATTTACTCAACTCCTAATCCAATGGAATAATTTATCCCATTCCTTGTACTTTATGATCCAGCAGTACTGGTTTTCTTGCTCTTTTTTTTTTTAACCAAAAGCTCCTAAATATCAGTATAAACTATTTTTTAAAAGCATATATGTATGTATATGTATACACATATACATATATAAACATACATATACAGATGTGAGTATGTACGTTGTGTATACATACATATACACACATAAACATACCTATATGTTGGTGTATTTATGTATGAATATGAATAAGATTAGTTTTTAACATTCACTTTTATAAGATCTAGAGATCCAAATTTTTCTCCCTATCTGTTCTCCAAGATGTTAAGCAATCAGATATTGGTTATACATATGCAATCATGGAAACATAATTGAATAATAACAGAGAAAATGACTTTTTCCACCCCTGATCTTATTGGGAAGACTTCTAGCTTATCCACATTACAGATATGCTTGCTAGGTACTACTTATCATTTTGAAGAAAACTCCATGTATGATCTGTAGTGGTTTTATATATATATATATATGTGTGTGTGTGTATATATATATATGTATATATATATATGTATATATATATATATATATGCATTTGTTTTTAAAACTTTGTTTTTAAAACTTTGAATTCCAGATTTTTTCCTTTCTTCCCTCCTCAACCACTCTCACTGGGAAGATAAGCAATTCAATATAGTTTGTACACATATAGTTAGGAAAAAACATTTCCACAGTAGGTATATTGTGAAAGACTAACTGTATTTCCCTCCATCCTATCCCACCCCTCACTTATTCTATTTTCTCCTTTGACCCTGTACCTTTTCAAAAGGGTTTGCTTCTAATGACCCTCTCCCCCAATCTGCCCTCATCCCCCATCTTATCACCTTTCCCCCTATTTTCCTGTAGGGTAAGATACTCAACTGAGTGTGTATGTTACTCCTTCCTTAAGCTAAATTCATTGAGAGTAAGTTTGTCCCATCCCCTTTTACCTTCCTGCTCTTCCCCCTCATTGTAACAGTTTTCTCTTGCCTCTTTTATATGAGATAATTTACCCTAGTCTATCTCTCCCTTTCACTTTCTCCCAATATATTCCTCTCCCACCTCTTAATTTTATTTTTTAGATATCATCCCTTCATATTCAACTTGTCATGTGCCCTCTGTCTATGTATACAGCTGCATACAAATGTACACCCTCATATATATATATATATTTATACACACCTATACCCTCCTATACATACATTACTTTAAACATTACTCGTACTGAGAAAAATATTATGAGTTTCTATGATCATTTTTCCATGTAAGAATGTAAATAGTTCAACTTTAATAAGTTCCTTAAGTTTTCTTTTCTCTGTTTACCGTCTCATGCTTCTCTTGCTTCTGGTATTTGAAAGTCAGATTTTCTGTTCAGCGCTGGATTTCTCATCAAGAATGCTTGATAATCCTCTATTTCATTGAATGACCATATTTTCCCCTGAAGCATTATACTCAATTTTGCTTGGTAGGTGATTCTTAATTTTGATCCTAGCTCTTTCGACCTCTGGAATATCATATTCCAAGCTCTTCAACCCCTTTAGAAGCGGTTAAGTCTTATGTTATCTTGATTCTGTTTCCACAATACTCAAATTGTTTCTTCTTAACTGCCTGTAGTATTTTTCTCCTTGACCTGGAAACTCTGGAATTGGGCTATAACATTCCTAGGAGTTTTCTTTTTGGGATCTTTTTCAAGAGGCGATTGGTGAATTCTTTCAATTTCTGTTTTGTGCTCTGATTATAGAATATCAGGGCATTGTTCCTTGAGAATTTCTTGAAAGATGGTGTCTAGGCTCTTTTTTTGAACATGCCTTCTGGTAATCCAATAATTTCTAAATGATCTCTCCTGGATCTATTTTCCAGGTTTTTCCAAAGAGATCTTTCACATTGACTTCTATTTTTTCATTTGTTTGGATCTGTTTGATTTCTCATAGAGTCATTGTCTTCCCATTTACTACAATCTAATTTTGAAGGAATTATTCTCCTCAGTGAGTTTTTGAAAATGTTTTCCCTTCTGGAAAATTTGGCTTTTTAAGGAATTCTTCTCCTCATTGGCTTTTTGGGCCTCTTTTTCCATTTGAGTTAGTCTATTTTTTGCTTTTTGCTTTTTTTTTTTTTGGAGGGCAATTGGGGTTAAGTAACTTGCCCAAGTTTACACGGCTAGGTTCTTTTGTTTGTGTGGGGTAAGTGTCTGAGGCCAGATCTGAACTCAGGTCCTTCTGACTCCAGGGCCGGTGCTCTACTCACTGCGCCACCTAGCCACCCCGAGTTAGTCTATTTTTTAAGGTGTAATTTTCTTCAGTCAGGCTGTTTACTTGCTTTTCTTGATTTTCTTGCATCATTCTCATTTCTCTTCCCAACTTTTCTTCCACTTCTCTTACTTGGTTTTCAAAATCCTTCTTGAGCTCCTGTATGGCCCGTAACCGGTTCATATTTTTCTTGGGAGCTTTTAATGTAGAAGTTCTGACTTCATTGTCTTCTACCTGTTCCATGATTTGATCCTTTTTGTCCCTGAAAAAGGAATCCACGGTAGGATTGTGTTTCCTCTGCTTGCCCATGTTGCCAGTCAGTTACTTGACTTTTGAGCTCTTTTCCACAGTAGAACTCTACCTTCAGAATGGAAAGAGCTTTGTCCCAGATCTCTGGGGTTTTTGCAGCTGCTGGAGCTATGAGTATCTATTGGTAACTAGCTTTTATTAAATTTGAGAATACTCTCAAAAAGCAGAAATATATCAAGCCCTCTCTGCAGCCCCCACAAGCTCTGGCACCTGGTGATACACCCCAGGATATCCACCCAAGACCGTGATCCAGATGTAAGCAGGTCAAAGCAAGACTGATTACCCTCTGAATGGTTGCTTGGTCTCCGTACAATCTGCAGTCCAGGAGTTCCTGAGGCAACCACTTGGCTGTGCCACTGTACCTCTGTGGCTTCTCTCCCCAGAGGCAGGGGCCAGACCATTCTTCCATCCACCTCTGTTCCAACTGAGTTCCACACCGACCTTTTACTTTGTCTTTGGCATTTATGTTCTGAGAAGTCTGGAGACCACCACAGATGCTGGTGCTTCACTCTCCTGAAATCTGCTCTGTCCACTGCTGGTCAGGGCTGCCCTGTGGCCAAAACCACTCATTCAGGCTGGGCTCAGCTCCCAGCACACTCTGATAGACCCTTCTTACCGGCTTTCCAGGCTGCCTTCACCAGGAGATTTGCTTCTCTCTGTCACTTTGTGGGTTCTGTAGCTCTAAAATTTGTTTAGAGGCATTTTTGGAGGGGCAATTCAGGTTAAGTGAGTTGCCCAAGGTCACACAGCTAGTATGTGTTAAGTGTCTGAGGCTGGATTTGAACTCAGGTCCTCCTGACTCTAGGGCTGGTGCACTATTTACTGTGTCACCTAGCTGCCCTAGAGTAATTTTTTACATGTATTAGAGGAGGTAGAAACTGGAGCCATGGGTAACTCCTGTTTCTACTCTGCCATCTTGGCTCCACCTCTAAGTTCTCTCTAGTGTTTTTAACAGGTATGGGTGCTACATTTTGTCAAGACCTTTTTTAGAATGAATTGAGATAATCATGTGATTTGTTGGTATTGTGTGATTATTGATATGGTCAATTATGCTAATAGTTTTTTTTAATATTGAACCTTTCCTGTATTCTTGATATAAATCCTACCTGGTCATAGTGTATTAGCCTGGTGATTAATTGCTGTACTTTATTTACTAGTATTTTATTTAAATGCTTTGCATCAATATTCATGAACAAAACTGGTCTATAATTTTCTTTGTTTTGGTTCTTTCTGGTTTAGGTATCAGCACCATATTTTTATTATAAAAAATTTTGGTAGGATTTCTTCTTCACCTATTTTTCCAAACAGTTTATTTTTGTTGGAAGTAAATATTTTTAAATATTTGGTAGAATTTACTTGTAAATCTATCTGGCCCTTGAGAAATTTTCTTAGGTAGTTCACTGATGCTTATTCAATTTCTATTTTTTTTTTCTAAAATGCGGTTATTTAAATATTGTGTTTCTTCTGTTAATCTGGGCAATTTATTTATTTTAAATATTTATCCATTTCACTTAGTCTGTCATAGTTAGTGGCATACAGTTGGACAGAATAGTTTCCAACAATGGTCTTAATTTTCTCTTTATTGGTGGTGAATTCACCCTTTTTTATGATACTGATAATTTGGTTTTCATCTTTCTTTAGTCAAATTAACTAAAGGTTTGTCTATTTTACTGTTTTTTATCTCATAAAACTGGCTTAGCTTTATTCATTAATTCAATAGTTTTCTTACTTTTAATTTTACTAATCTCCCTCCTTTGATTTTCAGAATTTCTAATTTGTTGTTTAGTTGGGGATTTTTAATTTGTTCTTTTTCTAGCTTTTTAAATTGTGTGCACAATTCATTGATCTGCTCTTTCTCTATTTTATTCATGTAATCTTCTAGGAATATAAAATTTCCCCTAAGTATTGCTTTGGCTGCATCCCATACTTTTTGGTATATTGTCTCATTATTGTCATTCTCTTTGATGAAATTATTGATTATTTCTATGAATTGTCATTTGTCCCACTCATTTATTAGGATTAGATTATTTAGTTCCCATTGAATTTTAAATTGATCTTTCCTTGGCCCTTCATTACATGTAATTTTTATTGAATCATGATCATAAAAGGATGAATTTAATATTTCTTCTTTTCTGCATTTGATTTTTTCCCTATTTGGTTTTTTTGCCCTAATACATGGTCACTTTTTCTGTAGGTGCCATGTACCACAGAGGAGAAAAAAAAAAGGATATTCATTTCTATCCCCATTCAGTTTTCTCCAGAGGTGTATCATATATAGCTATTCTAAAATTCTATTCATCTCCTTAACTTCTTTCTTATTTATTTTGTGGTTATATTTATCTACTTCTGAGAGTAGGTGGTTGATCTCCCCCACTATTAAAGTGTTGCTGTTTATTTCTTTCTGTAACTCACTTAACTTCTCCTCTAAGAATTTGGATAACATATCATTCAGTGGAAATATGTTTAGTATTGATATTATTTCATGGTCTATGGTACCTTCTAGCAAGATGTAACTTCCTTCCTTATCTCTTTTAATTGGATCAATTTTTGCTTTATCTGAAATCAATATTGGTACATCTGTTTTTGTTGTTTTCTCTTCAGCTAAAGCATAATAGATTATGCTCCATACTTCTCTCTTTACTCTGTGTGTTTCTCTCTGCTTCAAATGTGTTTCTTATAAACAACATATTATAGGATTTTAGATTTTAATTCATGATGCTATCCACTTCCTTTTTATGGGAGAGTTCATACCATTCACAATCACAGTTATGATTACTAACTGTGCATTTTTCTCCATCCTATTTCACCCTGTTCATACTTTTCTCTCTCCTTTTCCTCCTTACAAGTGTTTTGTTTTTGGTCACTGGCTTCCTCAGTTTATCCTCCTTTCTAACAGCCCCCCTTTTTGTCCTTCCCCTCCTACTTCCCTATAGGGTAAGATAAGTTTCTTTACCCAACTGATTGTATATTTTATACCCTTTAGAGTCAAATCCATGAGACTAAGGTTCAAACAACGTTCATCTACTCCTTTGTTTCCCTTTACTATATTAGGTCTTTGATGCCCCTTTATATGATAAAATTTATTCCATTCTGGCTCCAACTTTCATCATCCCAGTATAATCCTTTTTTGACTACTTAATTTTTTTATCATCACATCAAAGTCAACCTATACCCACAGCCTTTAAGTACACTCCTTGTAACTGCTCTGATAGAGATGCAGTTATTAAGAGTTACACATATTATCTTTCCATGTATGGATGTAAAGAGTTTAACCTTACTGAATATCATGTTTTGTTTTGTTTTGTTTTTTGTTTTCTGTTTACCTTTATATACTTCTCTTAAGTCTTGAAGATCAAATTTTCTGTTCAATTCTGGTTTATTCATCAGGACATTTTGAAACTTCTCTGTTTCATTGAATGTTCACCTTTTCCCCTGAAAGATCATGCTAAATTTTGTTGGGCAGTGGATTTTTTTTTTTTTTTGTAATTCAAGCTCCTTTGCCTTCCAGAATATCATATTCCAAGCCCTCTGATGCTTTAAGTAGAAGCTGCTAACCCTTATGTAGTCCATATAGTGGCTCCTTGATATTTGAATTGTTTCTTTGTAGCTGCTTGCAGTACATTTTACTTGACCTGATAGTTCTTGAATTTGGCTACAATATTCCTTTGGAGTTTTCATTTTTGAGATCGCTTTCAGGAGGTGATCAGGGAATTCTTTCAATGACTAGTTTACCCTCTGGTTTGGTCTCCTTACTATTACCCAAACAAAACACTTCGTCCTTAGACTTAGAATATTTTCATAACTACCCCTTGGCTGGAATTGTCTTCCTCCTCATCTCCTCCACTAGGCTTCCTTCAAATCTCAGTTAATTATTTTAGAAGAATGATACCTTTTTGTATCCCTTTTAATGCTAGTACCTCTTCTCTGTTGATTCTCTCCAATTTGTCCTGTATTTAGCTTATCTTGGCAACTAGTCCCATAATTTCTTAGCAAATAGAGAGAAGTAATGGAAGGAGTGTCAGATTTTATGTTCTTGGACTCAAAGATCTCTGCAATTGGTGACTGCAGCCATGAAATTGAAAGACTTGCCCCTTGGAAGGAAAGTTATGGCAAATCTACAAAGCATACTAAAAAGCAGAGACATCACTAAAAGTCCCTATAATCAAAACTATGATTCTCCCAGAAATGTATGGCTATGAAGTTGGGCTATAAGTAAAACTGAGTGCTGCAAACTTGATGTATTCAAATTGAGGTGCTAGAAAAACATTCTGAGAATATTTTGGACAACAAGGGGATCAAATCAGACATGATTTAAAGAAATTAATTCAGACTATTCACTGAGGCTTAAATACTTTGACCACATAGGAGAAAGATGGAAGTCAGAAGAAAAGACCCTGAGATTGGGAAAGATTGAAGCAAAAGGAAAGGGGATGGTAGAGGATAAGGTGCATAAATAGTGCCATGGAAACGGTGTATATGAACTTGGACACTTTTAGAGATAATAGAGGATAGAAGAGTGTGGTATGCTATATTCCATGAGGACACAAAGAGTTGGACAAGGCTGAATTACTGAACATTAACAACAAACGTAGTTGTTGGCATTTCTTCCCCTTTCCCCCATTAAAACTGTGAGCTCCTTAATAGCAGACACTGTCTTTTGCCTTTCTTGTATCACCAGTGCCTGGTACATACATAAAAAGTAGATAATAAATGCTTATCCATTGACTGAATTAATCTGAAAAAAATAAGGTCTTTAGTAGGTTATAAATATAATATAAGACAACAATGCAATGTGACAGTCAAAAATTTAATATAAACTTAAGTTGCTTTAAGAAAGCCACCAAGTCCAAGTCCAGGGATGGGAAAATACCACCATAATGTTAATTGACTGTAGATCTAGAACTAGGAAAGACTCGGTACCCTTCTTAGACCAGGGCAAGTCAGTCTTCACATAATTTATCTCATTTAATCCTCACAACAAACTGAAGCACAGAGATTCCACTGCTTACTCTACTGTGGCACCTCAATCTCAGTCACTCACTCTGAAGCCTTAGAAATAGTAAACTTTGATTTTGCATGATATTTTGTTCTCTGTTGCTTCCAGTGGGGTGGGGATGTATATAAATGAGAAGTAGTAGGTATAATCTTTGAGGAGGAACAATTATAAGTCAATGAATGAAGCTGTTGAAATTAAGCTTATTTGCCAGGTCCCTAATACTTGTTAGTTATGTGACCACAGAATACTGGCCCTAAGCCAATATTCTCCAAACTACTTTGACAATCCATTTCTATCAATACATTTCTTGTTTATTTACAAATAAAAATATGTATGTACAACAGTCCTGTTATATTATGAAACATACACAAAATAGACATTGAAAAAAAGATAAAATTGTAATTAAAATTTAAAATATTTTTAATTTATAGTATAAAAACCTTTTTGCTCACACTAATATATCTAATATATTATTTCAGTGAGAACAGCAATTAAATATGATTAGTTATTTTTAAACCCTGCATATATCCTGGCAGATAGGACAGATATAAATAAAAATTGCTTTTAGTAATTAATTATTCAGTTAATTTGATTTATGTAATTAGCTAAGCATGTAGATGTCTTTAGCTACTTTATTGAAAGGTACACAATACAACAATCAATCACCTCCAAATCATAAGTCAGTGAATGTTTTTATATTAACCAGACTAATGACTTTTAGAATAGACTGAATTTGTGAGTGAGTTCATTGGTTTATGGAGTTCCAAGGTGAGGAAATTTGCTCTACCAATGAAAGCTTGTATCTTCTCTGCAATTTATAGATTTTGAAAGTCACCTAGAACAGGGAGAGGTTTTGACTTGCCCAGGATTACACAGTCTGTATATGCCCAAGTCCATACTGCTTTTTAAAATTTTTACTACATTTTATGTGTTTTCTTTGGGAGAATTTTTTCAGTTCATACTTTGTTAAAATTGTTTGTTGCTGCAATTACATATTAGTCACATAATTTGTTTCATATAATTATATTCCAGCCAGACAGGACTAGGATCTAGTTATTCTCCTAAGTGTATGAGCTATCCCATGCCTTTGCAATTGTGTCACCTGTCCCCCAGCTCACATTTCATTGCCTTTTCATCTCAAGTCTTAAATGCCTTCTTTTTCCCTCATCCTCCTAGGTGTAAATTCTCTCCCATCTAAATTGTTCTTGACTTCTTTGTAACTTAACCTTCCCCTCATCATAGCTATTTGGTCCATATCATAACTTGTAAGCTCTATGAGGGCAGAGATTATCTGTAGTGTCAGTGCCTAATGAGTAAGGATGTATTAAGAAGCTGCTATGTGTCAGGTACTATGTAGAATGTTGGAGACACAAATAGAAATTTGAGACAGTGTCCTTTAATGGGAATGGGAAATTGAAGATCTTCTGTGCCCCTTAATAGGCCTAGGGGAGTTTAAAGACCTCCTCTGCTTTGAAAGTGAACTCTTTCCTCTATTAGGCTGAATATAATTGCCTGTGATGGAGGGAATTTGCCAAAGTGTGGAGCAGGGCCCATAGGAAGCTTCCCTGCTGTGAAGATAAATTCTGCCCCCTAATAGGCTAAATATAGTCACATAGAGCCTGTGGTAGGAGGAATTTGCTGAAGGGAAGCAGAGCCCACAGGAAGCAGAGAGCCAGAGTCAGAGAAGTGGTGGGAGAGAGAGGTGTTCAAGCAAGGAGAGAGATAGGTTTGTGAGTAAATATTGATCTTGTATTGGCTTGTGGGAAGACTGAAGGATATTGTGGCTCTCAGTGTTACTAAGGCTTCTTAATATCTTTGGTACAATGATGGAATTGGCTTACTTTGGGATTTGGTTTTCTGGTGTCTAAATCAATGTTTCAGTTCTCTCCTATACCTGGAGAATCTGTTATATTTTGTGATTGAATGTCATGGGATATTTATGGTCATGGTCTTTATCTTGATCATGGGTGCTGTAAATATTGCACTGGCACTACATGCCCTTTCTCGAGGGTGAGGCAACCTGTTTATATGTGAAAAAATACAGTTTATATACAAATTAAGTACATATTAACTAAGAATGGACCCTAAAAACTCTGGGAATAAGAAAATGTCTCTTGAAGGAGGTGGCATTTGAGCTGAGAAGATGTAAGGAAGGAGAAAGCTCCAGGCATAGTGAATAGTCTATGCAAAAGAAAAGAGAAAGAATATGGCCTGTCAAATAACAGGAATAAAAATGTGTCTGGAGGGTTCTTAGTACATTGTGTAATCATCCTAGAAAGACAGACTGGAACCAAATTGTGAAGGGCTTTAAATGCCAAACAGAGGACTTTCTATTTGGTTCTAAAGACTGTTTAGAAATGAGGCAATCCATAAAGGCATAAATCATTTTCCTAGGATATCTGATGAATAGTTTTGGGAATAGCCAGATGAATGGGTGAGAGGATTCACCATTTAAACTTCTGTAGTCCTGCATGATGTATAAAACTGTAGCTTGACTAGTCATTTGGATAAAAACAGTCATCCAGATTCAGTCACTTTGTCACTGTACAATTTAATACCTTAAATCACATCCTTCTATGAAAAGGTGAATGATTTAATCTAATTATTCTAGATGTTTGTTGATAAATCAGAATATCTCATCTCAGCCCATCAATTTTGTAATACAATTTAATTCAATTGTTTGTATGGGTAGGAGCCCAAATATGTATGTCCTTTTGTTCTGAGAAGTTGCTAGCCACCTAGCATTGCCCCTCAACTGATGCTAATTGAACGTATCTTTAGCCTTGCCTCTGGATTTATTGATCTCCAGTTAAATGAAACAAGGTAAGAAGAATTACTCTCCAGCAGGATCTTAGGATCTCTGGATTGGGGAATTCCCCAACATATCTTCCTTGCTCTTCTTGGCTCTCTTGGCTCCTATTCACAAGTCACCTTCCGCAGATCAGTGTCAGAGGCTCTCTGGGTATTTTTGCTTTCTGTTTAAGTACTAAATTCCCTCATAGCCTAAAGGATCCTGGAAAGGTAATTACTTTCCAGCAAGCAGTCTGTCCTCATATCCCCTTGCTCTGTGTTCAAGCCTTTTGGCTAAGATTCAAAAGGTGGGTCCCATTAGAAAGTACATGCAAAAGCTGGAGATTGTCCAGTATGATGGTCTTCCAACTTTGCCCTATAAGGACCAGTTAAAGGAACTGGGGATCTTCAGCTTAAGAGAAGAGAAATCTCCAGAGACAGAAATTTATATTTTACCACATCCCTTGTTAATTTGTAGTGACTTTGGGGGAAGGAAGAGGTGGAGCAGTCACAACAATCACCTCTAGATTAGCCTAGCCCTGATTATCCTGCTGGTTTATTATAAGAGTGATTGCTTTTCCTCTCCTCTGTCAATTCCTAGACTTTCCCACAGTTCACCTTTAGGAAATTTCATTAATATTAGTACATGTACCAAAGGGTGGAGAGGAACATTTCATTATTTTTAAAGTGGTAAAGTAAATATTTCAAATGTGTGACTTGTCGAATGATCTAATAAAATATTTGATAGCAGAAGGGGTTGAAATTTTTCATGATTAATATGTTTCTCCCATAATGCTAGTGTACCTTAACTCTGTTGATTATTTCAGTATGGATCTTGTTTGTAGACAGTTATTTGCATGTTGTCTCTTCAATTAGACTATAAATTCCTTGGGAGAAGGGACTATTTTAATTTTTTTCTATTTCTAGTGCTTACCACATTACCTGGCACATAATAGGTATTTAATAATTATGATGATAATCATAATTATTGTTATAATCCTCATAAGAATACCTAATATTTATATAGTATTTTGAGACTTGAAAGAATTGTGAAAATATTATCTCATTTGATCCTCACAAGCCTGGAAGATAGATGCCTTTAGCCCAATTTTTCAAATGGAGGGAATTGAAGAAGACATCTGCCAGTTAATAAATTATTTTTGACTTGACATCCCTGAATTTCAATTTTACATGATAACACTACATAACCCCCAATGCTGTTAGTAATTGAGAATTCACACTTTATATAGCAATTCTTATTTAGTGTTGTAAATTCTACTAGTGTTGTATATGAAACTAGCAGGACTTAAATGTGGGGATGATGTAGATTTCTTTCATTTCAAGTTATCTAAGTTTCATAAAAATGTAATCTTAAAGAGGTAAACATGCAGACAAAATAGATAGATGGAGAGGTCCCTGGAGACACAACAATATAGAAGTAGTCGTTAGAGAGAGAGAAATAACCTTGAGGTTAGGAAAATAGAAGTTAATGTTTTATGGAACTGTGTGACCCTGGGCAAGTCAATTGCCCTCAGTAACACAGGTAACCCAAGAACTATAAATTACACAGAATTGGCTGTTCTGCATTGATAAAATAAATTCCTTTACTGGTTAGCTGCCTACACTTATGAAACCTCAGATCTGGATAATATGCATCTATTTATCCCCATATAAAGATGAGTTCATAATTAGAAGAGCCCAAAGTGTAAGGTGATATTCTAGTCAGAGGAACATAGATTTGAGGCTAGAATTGAGCTCAGAAGTAATATCATCCTACCCTCTTATTTTCCAGGTGAGGAGAAGTGAAATGTGTTGCCTACAGTTATTACAGAGTCAAGATATAAAACTAGATCCTTGTTCCAAATGCTGCATTTTATCCTCTACATGTGCCATATTATGAGATGGCTGAACAAGGCAAATAATAATAACTGACATTTATACATAGTTTTAAGTTTTGCAAAGCTCTTTATAAAACTAATCTAATTTATGATAAATCTGTGGAGTAATTAATAGAGTTAATACCATTCTCATTATTGAAAAGGAAATTGAAGTTTGAAAAATGACTAGACTATGGTCATAATTAATAAGTTACATGGGTGAATTTTGAACCAGATCTCTCCTGACTCCAATCATTTTAGCTGACCATTCTAAAAAAAAAAAAATCAGTTTGTAAACGGGGTGGGTGGAGGGGTGGAGTACACAATGCCTGAAGTCACAAAACTG
The DNA here is from genome assembly GCA_011680675.1 of Gymnobelideus leadbeateri. Taxonomy (NCBI): domain Eukaryota; kingdom Metazoa; phylum Chordata; class Mammalia; order Diprotodontia; family Petauridae; genus Gymnobelideus; species Gymnobelideus leadbeateri. The sequence continues at coordinate 238,390 of WOXC01003808.1, read as the reverse complement.
AGCATAGCTAATTGGCCTTCTTGAAAATCGAAATCCATGACCTTGGCCTCTTTATAACCATGCCCAGACAAACTGAGCTCAACAGTCAGGAAATTAGTATTTATTATATATACAGTTCATGCCAAATAAATTCATATTGTGCCAATCTTTTATTCGATAACCAGTACTGAACTTTTCAGAATCAGAAGATGTCTTTTTTTCTAAATTCTTTTACAGTTTGTTCATAGAATCATACATGTATTTTTTAATACTTCTTTTAAACCTGAAGGTTTTTTTTTTAAGTTTAGTAAAAGTGTTATTAGAAACTTAAACAAAAATCTTTCATTCTATTTACTGTCACTGGTGGTCTTTAATTTTGGAGTTTCACCTTTCAAAATAAGTTTATTGATCTACCAAAATTGCATCTGGAATGTGTGTTCCTTTGTCAATAGAAAGTGGTAGTTTGCCAAAGACCCAAACCTTAAGACTTGTACATGGGTTTGAAGTAATTTGTAGGTGATCTAAGAAATAATCAAATAATATTATATTTTGTACCTTCATCCCATGTTAAAGCTGGAGGAAACCTTAAAGATTATCTAGTCAGAGTTGTTAACCTTACAACATATCTGATCTGTAGAACTCTAGAATGGACCAAACTGGATTAAAATATAATTGAGGGGTATTAAACAAAATAAATATACAACACAGATAATGCTAATTTGTATTTTTTGTAAGCCAGTAAATGGCTTGTAAGTATCTATTTCTATTTGAATTTGACACCATTGATTCTAGTTCAATATCCTCATTTTATGAATCAGGAAACTGAGACCAAGTTGATTTTTTTTTCTCCTGTAGACAAAACTAACATGAAACCTGAAGGAAAAGAAGATATTGACACTTATGTCTAATGATCTTTTTTTGCTTCAGGCTTCCAGAATCATAAAACATTTCAGAACAATTGTTACAGCCAAATTTCTCCGTCTGATGATTTTCATTGCTACTTTTAGGCATGTGAACAAAACCACAAAATGCTACAAGTTGCTTTAAAGAGGTGGAAAATTACTTATTTCCTATTTGACATGAATTTAAAACTATGGTTTTTACTTATCGATTGAACTGAAACTGTGGAAAGGCTTCAGATGACAAGTGATCATTCTAGTTATCCTGGGACTTCAGAGATTTCTGGAATGCCAGCCTCAGATTGACTAAGGTTAGTCTTGACTCAAAGCACCATTTAGTCTCAATATGTGGCAGACAGGACTTTTAAGGGCAGCACAATATGCAATTTATGAGCGTTAGGAGATGATTGACAGTTCCTGAGTAAGCTAGATCTTATCTATCCCATCCCAAGAAGATCTAGACCCAAACCAGTGGAGAATAAGTGAAAGAAGGAAATAAAAAATAGTTATTTTTGGTCTTATACATCTTGGATTGTATTTTATTTTTTATCACTTTCAGCTTTATTGAATTAGTATTTTTTAATTTCAAATGTTTACAGATTATTGCAGTTTTGTGAGAGTCTTGTAACAAAATAAAGCAGTTAAGTAAAACTTTTAATACAGTAGCTTTACGTGAAAGAACATGCAAGATATAGCTTTAGCATCCCCTCACCTTTCTAGGAAAGAAAAAAAAACAAACAAACAGAGAAACAAAACAAAAAAAAATCAATTATCTTTCCCAATCACTTCCTACCCCACTATAAAAGAAAAATAAAAGTGAAAAACAAATTTCTTGAAACAAATATACAAATATTTATAATAATGACAATAACAACAAAAAAGCAGGAAACGACTTGTTCAATGATGAGATAATTGTTTAATAAATCAAATATTGAATATTGAGTAAATATTGAATAAATTTAATTAAATCAAATATTGAATAAATAAAAATAAAACAGATATTGAATAAATCAACCCATAATAATCTACTTGATAGATAAAATTAATAAGATAAATATAGAGATCTTTTCGATGCAGTAGAAAACAAACATAGCAAAATCAGAACTCTGTGCATCAGCTACAATGTTACACACATGTGCCAATAAATATAAAACAAAGTAGAATCACAGAATTTCACACTTAGAAGGGATAATAGGAAAGATCTATATGACTTGAAACTAATCCTCACAGTATTATTTCAGATAACCAGTATTTCAGCTTGGGCCTAATGACTTTCTATGAGGCAGAAATCCCCAGCCGTGGAAGGAGATGCTTCACCTATTCTTGAAAAGGGGCTCAGGATAAATGATGTGTGTGTGTGTGTGTGTGTGTGTGTGTGTTTGTGTGTGTGTGTGTTAGTTAATTTATACAAGTCCACTTTGTTAAATGCTAAGGGTTTTATGTAATATTTTATGTCTTATTTTGCAAGTTCATTTGTTTTTTGTTGAGGGTTATTAAGTTTATAACTTCTTTTTATAAGTAAAGACTATATCAAATCACTTTATATGCTTCTGGAAGTAGGTAAAATAAAGACCATAGCATTATGAATGAGTCCAGCAGCTAATTATCTATGTAAGTGGCCTCCTTAGAACCTGACATTTTAACAGCTTCCTGGGGTTGTTCCTTCTTCCTCCAGGATGAATACACTCAGTTTTTAAATGACTATGGCCAAATGTTACATATTCCAAGAAAAATCTGCATTCCTTATCCAGGCTGGAACTATATGTGGTCTGTCTTTGTGGTAATAAGCCAAGATTACATGGAAAGTATATCTTCCTGTCATGTATCCTATTACTAACAGCAGATTGAACATTATATAAAACATAATTTAGTTGTCAGAATGACAATCCCCTGGGATGTCATCCAGAGACTTGTCATATCAGAGAGACTCTCACCTTGGTGTCTGCAGTTATCATGACTCATTTAGATTTTTCTATTTCACAAGTAGACATAAGTGGTATAGAACCTGGTCACCTGCAACGTTAGATGGAACGGGAGAGAAGCATGAAAACTTCAATTAAGCAGAAGGATGGAGTGACCTTCAAGTCTGTTGGAATGATATTAAAAAAAAAAAAAAGTTCAGGTGTGTTCTCAGCTCCTGTATGGGTAGTTTACCTTTGAACTTCCGTTTCACCAATGACTGGACTAGAGTTTACGCGTAACTGTGTTTTCGTGGGCAATGTAGTTCCAAATTTCTGGATAGCTTTGGCTCTGGTTACAATCTATTCATGGAATTTTGTTTCCCATGATATTGGGAAATTAAATGTTTATGTTTTCACCTCTGCTTTTATGGGTTCCCAGTTAGAATATGTATAGGGTAAGACATCAGAAAATAGCTTGAAGGTATGCATTTGTTGACCTGAGACAGGGCAGGATGAGGCAGAGAGGAAATGCTGCATCCCTTTGGAAAGAGAGTGGAAAAACAAAGGAATGATACAAATATTCAACTGATTCTGGAAGATATGATTCAGGGCATATGCAAATTTGTATGAGCATCCTTATTCTTCCTCTCTTTTATGGGGTTCTCTCTCTTTCTCTCCTTTCCTTCCCACCCTCTTCCTCTATTTCTTCCTTTTTCCCTTCTCTTATCCCTCTTCCTCTCTGTCTTCTTCACTTCCTTTTATTATGAGTGTAACAAACAAAATAAAATTATCATTTCCATATATATACATATGTAATACATATATTTATGTGATAGTACATGAAACTTCAAATCTCTCTTTATAATCTTGTTTTCCCTTTAAGTATATACTAAATACATGTAACTTTCAAACCTGTTTTCTTATTTGTTTTCTTCCTAGGCTTTTTCTGTTCTCTCATGTGGGTTTTTAAAAATGATCATGTTTTCTTTCTTTTCTTTCTTTTAGCTTTTTTAAGCAAATCTATCACTAGAATCCTTCAACCCCAACCCCCCCTAGAAAAAATAGAAATTAAAAACCAAGCAAAACCTTTTATCCCAAATATGCCTGGGCAAACAAAACAGATGTTCCACACTGGCCATATACAAAATGTCTATCACATTCTACTCTTTGAGTCCACCATGTTTTTATCAAGAGATAGGGAGCATGCATATCTCACCAGTCAGATTGGCGAAAATGACAAAACAGGAAAATGACAAATGCTGGAGAGGATGTGGGCAAATTGGAACACTAATGCATTGCTGGTGGAGTTGTGAACTTTTCCAACCATTCTGGAGAGCAATCTGGAATTATGCCCAAAGAGCTATAAATAATTTCATACACTTTGACCCAGCAATACCCCTTCTAGGGTTATATCCCAAAGAGATCATAGAAGTGGGAGGAAGACCCATATGTACAAAAATATTTATAGCAGCTCTTTTCATGGTTGCAAAGAATTTGAAATTAAAGGGGTGCCCATCAATTGGGGAATGGCTAAACAAGTTGTGGTATATGCATGTAATGGAATATTTTTGTGCTATAAGAAATGAGGATGAGACGGATTTCATATTTACCTGGAGAGGCTTATACAAACTGATGCTAAGTGAGAAGAGTAGAACCAGGAGAAATTTGTATACAATCACAGACACAACATATGTGTGATGACCAACTATGACAGACTGGACTCTTCTCAGCAATACAGTGATATGTCAATCCCAAAAGATTCATGATAACTAGAAAGAGCTGAGCTTGAATCCTGATGGAAGCAAACTAATTTATCTTTTTCTTTTCATTGTTTGGTTTTATTTCTTCTTTACCATTTTTCATCCCATCTAGTACAATACACCTTTGTAACTTGACTAATGTCTATTGTGAAAGTATTTGCAGAACCTATACTGGACTGTATGCTGTCATGAGGGGTGGTAGGAGGGAGGGAAGGGAAATTTGAAACTCAAGGAACTATGGAATTGAATCTTGTAAACTAAAAATAAACAAATAAATTAAATTAAAAAAAAAAGAGATAGGTAGCATGCTTTATCATTGGTCCTCTGTAAACTGCAATTGGTCACTACATTTTTTAGAGATATTAAAATTTTCAAAGTTTTTCCCCATACATATAATTATATATGTATATATGTATAAATATACAACATATATGTATACATATATACATATATAAAGTATATGTATATATAACATATATGTATAAATATACATACATACATATATATATATATGTTTGTACATACGCTTTAATGAAGCTTAAAATAAACTGTGAAATTGTTATGTTTATGTGAGGTCCAGTAATAGTAACAGTCTTATTTAAAAGTTAATCTCTGCTAATTAAACTACCTTTAAAAATAACTTTGTTAATATGTCTTGATTGAATTAACCAATTAGAAACTTGTCTGAAACAGGCCTATATATCAATTTAAAACAAAGTCATTGTGTGAAAGACTTGGTCACACACTCAGGAATTTGTATAAAAGAATGGAGTTGTTTCAGAAACAGGGAGAAAGATCTGAGTGTCTGGAAGCATAATGGTTGGCTCTAAGGGGGCAAAGGTAGAACACATCAGTGCCCGAAACAAAATATATCAATTTGTCATTAATTTTATATGCACTTTAGAACAGAAAACCTGGGCTGAACAAAGTAATGAGAAAAGTTCAGCTCTTTCAACAACTTCCAGTCCTGATGCCTATATGTCAATAGGAACTACAATGTAATCTGATGTTTGATTATTCTAATGTTTCCAACAAATTGTATTATTTTCCTTAGTCACAAAGAAATCAGGGTTTAAGTAGAGGTAGATACAAACATAAAGTTGTACAGTGAGCCCAACCTTGGGTCCTTAATTGGCAGCCTGTAGCGATTGTGATTAATCTTATAACTTTGCTTCTAAAGTACATTCCCCAAAGCTGAAAAGAAGTGAGGCATGTGGACTTTTGTGGGGGGGGCAGGCATTATATAACAACCTTGGCTTAAAATTAACTAATTATTATAACAGTATTTTACACCTTGTGAATGTTAAAAATAATTTGAAATAAATTCATAAGCTATTATAACTATAAAACAATGAAATATGGACATAATAGTAAATTTTGACTATTATATTAAAATGACTGAAAGCTACAAAAGTTTAAATATTTGCATTGCATTTACATTTTAATCCTGAGTTTATTTTTTTAAGTTAGTGAATAGAAGAACATGAGCTCCTGTGCCTCACCACAAAAAGAAAGTCATTCTAAAGTATAATGCAAAAAATCAGGTCATTTCCTACTTAATACAAAAATAAAAGTTTGTGTTTGCTTATTTTAAATCTTTAATGGTTTCATGATCAATAACTTCTCTTCTCAGCTCCAGGTCCTCATTTTTCACCTTTTTGCAGGACATTTCTATCAACCTGCTGCAATGACATTTAATATGAAAAGATCTCAGAATGAATTTGTTAATTTTTTTTCTTCCAAACCTACTTTTCTTTCTTTTTGCTATTTCTACCAGTGGTATCTCCATTTACTCACTAATTCACTCATGTTTGAAATTTCAGTTTTAATTTTGACTCTTCCCCCACTCTATAACCAATTTGTTCCCAAATCTTATGACTTCTATCCCCATTTTACCTTTTAATCTTCCCATTCCTCTCTATCCCCACTGCCACTCTATGTGGTACTCCATCATCTACATAATATTTTTAAAAGCATCCCCAGATTCTTTCCAATTGTACTCTGTAAAGGCAAACACATGCAGCTTTCCTGAGGATTGCTGCAGTGAGTAACTTTCAGGTTCTAATTGCATAGTACAGTGAACTCTCTATTTATTCAGCGATAAATTAAAGCATAACATTCATGAAACTAAAGTACAACATTCACCACAATATAACATAACAAATTATTACTAAGATGGCCACATAGTCTTAAATATCCACCCCTAGGTCATAGTAAGCTACAATCTCCTCAGTCAATAAAGAGTGTCCAAGTAAAGTCTTCTTTCATCTTGACTTGAGACTGGCTTCCAGTCCCCATGGTTCCTCCTCCACAGGCTGACTGCTCCCAGCTCTTGCCTGGATTCACTCAACTCTTGCCTGAATTCACATGTAGGCAGCTGTCCACTCGAGTTCTATAACTCAGCTTACAGGGATTACTCCATTCCAAGCCCTTAGTGGTTTCTGTTTCTAGGAAGTCAAAGCTCAACAGAGCTACAATAATATTCATGCACATTACCAGCACTATCATCTCAATTCACTTTCTGTCTGGCAAAGTAACAGATCAACAGACAAGGCTTCTTCTTTCTGAGAAATCAAATGCAAATCAATAGTAAAATACTTTTTCAGGTCTTCTGCCTAATAGTAACAGACAGGATACTTCTATCTGAGAGAACAACAGACAAGGCTTTTGTGTGACAGAGCTACAGAGTGCCAACATACATTCTCTCTCTCAGACAGTAACACAGATCAACAGAGCACCTAAATCACAAGCCTTCGCCCTCTCAATTCTGCTTGGTCCCAATTCTGCTTGAGCTTTTCTCTGTTCTGTTCCTTCCTGTTGCACCCTGTGTGTTCCACTCTTACAGCAAGCTCCTCCCACCATGGGCTCCATGTGATTACCTTAGGTCTATTAAGGACAAGGAAGATCTTCAAATTCCCTTAGGCTTATTAAGGGCAACACAATGTATACTGTTTCCAACAAAGACTCTAGGTATAATCAAAGGTGAGGCTCAAAAGCACTGGAATAGCTGAAAGAAGCAGCAAAGTACTGCTTTGCTTGCCATTAAGTGTGCTCTCTCCTCTACAAATTGTGCTTCATCTTACACACATTGGATCCTTCTCATTCATAGATCTACTCATGTTTTTCATTTGTTCCAAAGTCAGCTTCAGCTATTCTCTGTAGTCAACTTAATAAAGCTGAAATTTCTTTGTTCAGTGTTTTCAGGGCCACTGCAATCTATTGCTAGCCAAATCCTAGAGACTCATCTTATATTAAATACTTCAATATATTTTATGATCCATTCAAATTATATTACTGACCATTTCTTCTAGTTGGTACATTGGATAGAATGATGGGTCTGGAGTCAGGAAGACCCAAGTTTAAATTCAGTCTTAGACACCAGCTGTGTGATCATGGGCAAGTCACTTAACTCTGCTGGCCTCAGTTTCCTCATCAATAAATGAGCTAGAGAAGGAAATGCCAAATTACTCCAGTATCTTTGCCAAGAAAACCCCAAATGGGTTCATGAGGAGTTGGACATGACAAAAATGACTGAACAGCAGCATTGAGTATGTAAGTAGATCATTTGCCAAATGTGTTATATTATCTATAGTACTTAATATTTTTACAAAATTTACTGCTCAGGATAAGCAAAGTGAACTGGAAATTACACAGAATTCCTGAATTCCATATAACCTGTAAACAATTTAGACACTGCTTGAGTCTGGGAGAGATTGTAGGACAGAGTGAAAGGTAGGTATTTTGTTGCGTGTAAGTTATTGCTCATATTGATCCTCTGTCGAGGGTAAAGCACTGGATATATCTAAGCATATTTTGTCTGTTACTGTGGGGAGGTCATTCCATTATGTGAAGGTCTCATGACTGTGGCATAAGTTCAGAGACGAGGAAATAATTTTGCTACAGTAAGGTGATTAGAAATGATTGTGCTTGGGCAAATCAACAGCAATCCACACTGCTTAAATATCAAGTTGATGTGCCCTCACAAAAAGAAGTAAAACTAGAAGAGAGAAGGTGATTCACTCTCAAGAAGCTGTAGAGAGCTGGAACTATCCCAACACTTTTGATTGCCAGAGTGCGTACTAAACTGGCCTAACATCTGATTCTTCCAGGTGAATGGGACTAGGATAGTGGTTATCAATGCTACTTGGTGGATGAAGATATGTATTCAGCAGAAGTATTTCATGAAATTGTTGAATACAATTCTCAATTTGTATTCACAATCTAGAATAACAGAACACTTTTTTCAATCCTCAATCTCTCTGCTGCAAAAGATACTGAGATCAGGAATAAATCAGGCAGACATAAGGTTTAGACAAACATAACACAACATATATTACAATGGGAAGGGGGGCATAATGATCACTTAGTGTTAAAGGATAAGTGTCATCTTTTGAATTAAAAAAAAATTCAATGTTTAGGGAAATTCTGTCTATAATATTCTTCTTATGTACTGATCTAGTGACTGTCAAAATAGGAAATAACAGTGTGACCTGACTAATTGTGGATGAATCCATTCTCAGTTTTTTGATCATTCCTTCCCTTTCTAGATATTCACAATTAATAATGCATTCTAGAATTAATTTTTTTAGGACTTGAATTCATGATCACAAATTCTGTATATTCATATTTTTTTACCTTTTGTGAAAATTGAGATATTTGCCTTTCTCCAATCCTGTTGGAACTCTGTGGTCTTTTAAAACAATAAACTACATACTAGGTACTAGGGAACATAGGCATTGTAGATAAATGTTTTAAAAAATAGAAATGCTAACTTTATTATTTATTGACCACATGTCATTTTAGAATCTCAGACTTTTTGATTGTCTTGCCAAATCCCATAGCCAGAGCTGTCAAAAGTACTTAGTCTATTTTTATTGAAATTCTAAGATAATTTATTTTGCTTGTGAAAAAGATTTGTAATTTGGTGATTAAAAATATTCACTTTATTTTCTATGAACTTCTCTATCCCTAGTTTATATAAGAATCCCCCCCATGCATACCTGTGAATGATATCTCCTCCTTTTCCTCAAATTTGTTTATGATGTGTCTTTTTTATATTTAGGACATATATCATTTGTACTTCTTTGTTTTATGTTATGTAATATACTGGTCCAAACTTAATTTCTGCCAGACTGCTTTTCAATTTTCCCTGAGGCAATTTAAGTACCATATTTTTAAAATCATTCTCGAATTAATAATGTTTACTTTGTTTCCACATCTTCCATTCACCAAAAAAAGGTACAAAACATATTTTAGTTTTATAGAAACTTTCTTTATATCTTTAATCTCTTAAGGGTACACTTCTAGCGATGAATACTCTGGTAAAATTGCATAAACCTTTTAGTTACTGTTTCACTTACTCAACGGACAGAATATTAGACCAGGGAGGAAGCAGCCCTTCTACTTTCCTTTTAGGGAAGGGGGATGAAAAGGCTTTTGTAAGACACCTTTAGTTTTTAGTGATTCCCTCTCAAAGCATTTTACTTTTAAATTATTAGGAATCTAGCAATGGAATTATCTCTCCTTTTAAAGAGAAGCTGTTTCTCCTTTTATACTGAAACAGTACCTCTGCTGCAATCATGGAGGGACCATGACCACTTAGGGGTTGAGTAATCATTCCAAAGTTCCAATCATTTGGCTCTAAACACTAAATGTGACCTACCAGAAGTAGCCCAAGGTCTTACTGGTTGAAGCATTTGTTACATATTTTGAAATCACCAATTCTGCAAATTTCTTTGGAGTCCTAAGGAGGTTTAAGCATTATCTTTTCAGGTATATCCTTCAGTGCCTTTACTGAGTTGTAATGAAGTCTATTTGGCATGATTTTTAATTGCCACCTAAATGTAGTATATGAATTCCAATTAGTCCATTGAAGACAGTTCTAAGATATTCCCTAAATTTATAGACTTTAAAGAAGGAATAAATCTATAATACCTAGTGGGTTTGGAGATTATAATCATTCACCAAATAAAAGGTATACAAATTCAATATTTTGCTAGATAAATGTCATCTATAACATTCTCTTTATCTACTCATCTAATAATTATCAAATGAGGAAAGAAAGTTTCTTTCTTTTTTTTTAAGCAATTGGGGTTAAGTAACTTGCTCAAGGTTACACAGCTAGTCATTATTTATGTGTGGGTGCTCATTTTCTGAGGCCGGATTCGATCTCGGGTCATCCCAACTCCGAGGCCGGTGCTCTTACTCACTGAGCCACCTAGCCGCTCCAAGAAAGTTTCTTTTACAAGAGCAGTTCTTGATGAATTCATACTGCTTCTTTGTGATAACTATTACTCTTTCTAGATATTCACAAACCACTTAATTAATAATAAATTTGAGATTTCACCTCCCCCCCACCAAGGACATGAAGTCAAGATCACATAATCTATATATTCTAATCTTTCCTGTTTTGTGACAACCAGCACATTCGTCTCTCCCATCTGGTGGCAATTCTGTTCTTTATAACGTTTCAAATATCACTGACTGTGGCTCAATAATTACATTTTCCAATGATTTTAGTATCCTAGTATGGATACATGGAACCAGCAAGAGCATCAAGGTGGCCTTTTACTCATTTCTTTCTAATCTTGTGTATCAACTTCCCATTGGCCATAGAACTGTTCTTTTCAGCTCCAAAATCACATTACTTTGAAAAAAAACAGGAGAAAAATGAGATCTAAACTCTTCCTGCTCTCTGTTATCAGTCAATATTATCTCATCTGCTATAAGCAGAGGTCCTATGGTTTCTTTTATCCTTTGCTTGCCCCCAATAAAACTAAACACAAAACCCAATAAAATCCAATACCTTTTAAAAATCAACCTTAGCTCCTTAGCTTTATTTGCCAGCCTCAATGCATGAATTTTAGTACTTTTGACACTATTTTTCTAGACCAATATTGTGTTTCTGTATTAATCTCTTATTACTTGCACATATCTCATGTTAATAAAAGCTGGAGGATGAATCCATAGTGGTTTCCCTAGATAACTCCTATTTTTTTTAACTCCTCATTGAAAACATTCTCTTTGTGTTTGAAATTTCATCCCTGAAAAATTCTCAACCCTCTGGAACAGAATTTTCCCAACTGAAGTTTAGTTTGAGAGATCCTCCCATTCCTTCTCTTAGATATTTGAAATTTTATTTTCTCTAAATGTAGGTTGCATGTTAAAGCTATTCCTGTCTTCCATTCTCTATTACAAATTCTAAAAAGGGCTATTCCCTTTTCCTCTAGGGTCCTATCATTTACCCCAGAAGTCAGTTTGGTAAGGATCGGAATGAAAATAAAGTCCTTCTTGTTCATTCCTTGACTATTTAAAGGTTGAGTTATAAAGGTAAGCAAAAAAATTATTATGTGTCTTGTCTTTAGTAGAGAACTTCAGCAGATGTCTGGATAATTGAAGTAACCTATTACTATCATGATTCTGTACCTGTGATGATCTATTTTTTCTAGTAAATTATAATGACGTACAAATATTCTTTGCTTCTTGATTTTCATATGAGTCTATCTTCTTAAATATAATGCTACTTTACTTCCCCCTGCCCCTGTCATTGCTACTTCCTTATCCCTTTGCCTATCCTAATTTTATTTTAATGAGAACCTACCAGAGCTATATTGCAGACATACTTCTCATGAGTTTAACCTTCTTTCATGTCCAATGAGTTTGCTTTCTTTTATAGAATCTCTGCTTAATTTTCTGTTACCTATGCATTATGAAATCAGGTAGAGACATTTGGGTTCATGGTTTTTTTTTTTACAAGATTCTCATCTATTTGCCTTTGTATCTCTTTCAGCACCTTCTATGATTCATTAAATATAGGACATATTTTAAAAACATTTGTTATCATTCGATTTAAATTGGAAACATTTCCCACTGTTCTTCCTGAGATTTATTCTAATAGTATGATAATTTTATAAGGAGATTTAAGCTGCCTTATATATTCACATTATCTTTGGATATTTTACAACTTTGCATTGCAAATGTTATCTTTATAATGTTTATTAAGAAAGGAATATGTTCTATTATATAAATGCATAAAATCACAGAGCTAGTCAGGTTTATTCTAAATGGAGTGTGCTGACTGATATGCATAATTTGACCTGCTTATGATCAAATAATGTCAAATCATCTGTAATCTAAACCTGAATAGCCTGAGATCTCCAAGGGTTTTTCATAACAGACCTTCAGAGAAAGGAACTGGATACCTTCTAAAGTTCCATAACTATTCAAATGACCTATCCAAGTGAATGTTGTAAAGAATTAAAATCCATTAACAACATAATGAAACTTTTAAAGAAAGCCCCAAAATATTTTGTATTTGATGGCTTGTTATTAGATCTGCACAAAAGTTTGATTTTTCACAGTCCTCTTCAATTATATCACCTTGCATAAAACTCAGGTCAAGGCACTGCTCACATAAACTACACCTGCAGATTTTCTGACTTTTTAGAATCTGAATTTGAAAAAAAAATACATACACACACACATATATATATATATGTATATATATATATACACACACACACACATATATATATATATATATATATATGTTGAACCTGATTCTTCCCTTGTGTAAAAGGAACATAAATTCAGTTATATTTGGCAACGGTGTAGGAACAAACTCAAATGTAAATGCCAATTTCCCCCTCTCATTAAATGCTGCTCAAATTCCACTCCCATGAAAGAAGCCTTTCCAAATTAGAATGACTTCAAATGTATAAAGGTTAAAATGAAACAAGATTTAGCTAGAAAGAATAGAAATCAAAAGGAAATTATGCCTTAGGTCCTATCTATGTTGACATATGTAATGTGTAAGTAATTGACATGAGTCTTTTGGTGGTAAATTCTGACACATCCAGGACCAGGTGTATTCCATATAGTGCCGAGCCCATAGTTGGGGTTCATTTTATATTTCCAGACCACAAAACATTGTTATACTGTTCTATTTTGACATGTGGACTCCACTAAAACTCATGCAGAGAACATAAACATGGCCTTTTTACTCTGGAAAAATAGACCCATGAAAAAGAAGTTAAAAGCATTAGGAAACTTTTTAATTCTTTCCTCTTCAAGACAGAATACCAACTTCAAGGAATCTGCTTATATTGTTAATATCATAGTATTGTTTGAAAGATTACTGTTTGTGAGTTTAGTTCATTATCAGGGCTTTTTCTCAGGGGTAGGACACATGAAAAGTGAAACAAAAAAAGCAAAATATATCCAGTGCATGAAAGAACTAGCCCCACAAACACCAAATGTCCTCCTTTTTAATGTAATTGAAACCCGCATGATACAATGAGGAATTAGAATTCAAACTCAAACTAATTTTAAGCAAAAAGAATAATAACAATTATGATGCCAAAATAAAGGAATCTTTTCCATTTTTCATCTCATAGTTTGATTTTCTCTACTAGAAAGAGACCTACTCCTATACCAGTCAGTTAGTTGTTCTCCTTTATGCCTGAAGAGGACAAAAATGACATTACTATGCTGGAGTCAAAGTACAATGTGTTTGACTGTGGCTGATCAGACTAATTTGAGTTTGGAAAACTCTACCACAAGGCAGACAGAAATAGTCCATATGAACATTTGAAGTGGATATGGCTCTACATTTGTGAATCTCACAAAGAAATGCTGCTTCCCTGTTAGAGCCAAGTGTCTTCTTTGATGTGGGCATACCATCCTGGGCATGGTCTTTTTCTAGGGTCTGCTGCATTTTGCAATCAATTCCAAAGTTCTTCAGAAAGACATTGAAAGTGTCACTGTATTGTTTTTTCTAAACTCTATGTGAGCTTTTGACTTTTGTGTTCTATGTAAAATAATCTCCTTTTTAAAATCAATCAATCAATTAGTTTACTTTTAGTTTACAACATTCAGTTCCACAAGTTTTGAGTTCCAAATTTTCTCCCTTCCCTCTCCTACCTCTTTATACCCAATGGCAGTATGCAATCTGATATAGGTTCTATAAATATCTTCACATTAAAGTTGTAAAGAAGAATTATAATCAATGGAATGAATAATAAGAAAGAAGAAACAAAACAAATCCAAACAGAGAGAGAGAGACAGAGAGAGAGACAGAGAGAAAGAGAGAGAGAGAGAGAGAGAGAGAGAGAGAGAGAGAGAGAGAGAGAGAGAGAGAGAGAGAGAGAAACAAGTAGTTTGTTTCCATCTTCATTCAGATTCTGTAATTCTTTCTCTGAATGTGGGGGGGGTGGAGTCAAGATGCCAGAGTAGAAACAGCAATTCCAGGAGCTCTCACCCACAACACTTCAAAATTATGTAAAAGGGGCCTCTGAATGACCTCTGGTGCTCCAGAACCCACAAAATGGCACAGAGAAGCTAACCTCCAGCTGAGGACAGCCTGGCAGCCCAGCAGGGAGTGGCCAGCACATGGTCTGGGAGCCAAGCCCAGGTCTGCCTGAGTTGGAGGTTTTAGCCCCAGAGTGGCCAGACCAGCAGCCAGCTGGAGGGACCACAGAACACCAGCAGCTGTGGCATTTCCAGAATTATCAACACATAGATGCCTAGGAAAAAGTGAGAGGTCAGAGCCCTATGGACTTTGGGGCTGGTTGGGAGAGTTTGTGGCATCGTTCCACTGAGGGTGAGAAGCTGCTGAGGAACAAGCACAACTTGTGCCACATTGCCATGTTGCAGCTTCAGCTCCTGGTATGTGAATTTTAGGGGGATCCAGCAATCAGTCTGGGGGGTAATCGCTCTTCCTTTACCCTTCTTGGATCTGGATTGTGGTCTGGGGTGGAGGTTTTGGGGTGTGTGACCAGCTTGCCAGAGTATGTGGAGGTTTCATAGAGGCCACCCAACTAATACCTCTGGAAGTTTAGAAAACCCCAGCATTTGGGATGGAAGCTCCCCTGGCTGGTGTCAGTGTCCTACTGTGGCAACAAGCCTGAATGTCAAATAATTGAGTGGCAACGTGCCTAGGTAAAGGAAACAAACAGAAAAATGCAACATTAGAGTCATATTTTGGGGACAAAGGGGATAAAAGCATGGAACAGGAGGAGGACTGTGAGGTCAGAAATCCTGCACCAAAAGCCACAAATGAAAATTTGATCTGGCTACAGGCCAAAGAGGACCTTAAGAAGCAGATAAAAGAAATGGGGGGAAATTGGGTAGAGAAATTAGAAAGATGCAAAAAAAGTATGAAATGAGTGTCAACAGCCTGACTGACGAAAATAACACCTTAAAAAATAGACTAACTCAAATGGCAAAAGAGGCTCAAAAAGGCAATGAGGAAGAGAATGCCTTAAAAAGCCTAATTAGCCAGATGGAAAAAGAATCTCAAAAGCTCACTGAGGAGATTCATTCCTTCAGAATTAGACTGGGGCAAATGGAAGCTAGTGACTTTATGAGAAATCAAGATGCTATTAAGCAGATCCAAGCAAATGAAAGAATAGAAGGCAATGTGAAATACCTCATGGGAAAAACCACTGACCTGGAAAACAGATCCAGGAGAGACACTCTAAACATTATTGGACTACCTGAAAATCATGATCAAAGAAAAAATCTAGAAATCTTCCTTCAAGAAATTCTCCAGGAAATTTGCCCTGATGTTTTAGAACCAGAGGGCAAAATAGAGGTTGAAATAATCCACCAATCACCTCCTGAAAAAGATCAGAAAAAGAAAACCCCTAGGAATATTGTAGCCAGGTTCCAGAATTCCCAGATCAAGGAGAGAGTATTATAAGCAGCCAGGAAGAAACAATTTCAATATTGTGGAAACACAATCAGGATAGCACAGGATCCCGCAGCTTCTACACTGCGGGATCAAAGGTTCTGGAATATGATATTCCACAGGTCAAATGACCTGGGATTAAAACTAAGAATCACCTACTCAGCAAAACTGAGTATTGTGCTTCAGGAGAAAATTTAATGATTCAGTGGAATAGAGGACTTTCAAGCATTCTTGAGGAAAAAAACAGAGTTGAATAGAAAATTTGACATTCAGATACAAGAAGCAAGAGATACTTGAGTAGATAAACAGGGAAAAGAAATCACCATGAACTTATCAAAGTTGAATTATTTACATCCCTACAGGGAAAAATGATAACTGTAACGGATGAAACTTTTCTCAGTATGAAAATAGTTGAAGAATGGTATATGGCATAT
This sequence comes from Gymnobelideus leadbeateri, assembly GCA_011680675.1. NCBI lineage: Eukaryota > Metazoa > Chordata > Mammalia > Diprotodontia > Petauridae > Gymnobelideus > Gymnobelideus leadbeateri. Next base: position 221,728 of record WOXC01003808.1, on the reverse strand, counting down.
GAATACATATGTGAATGTGTGTATATATGTTTAAAGGTATACATAGATAGAGGGCACAGGTTGAATTTAATAGGAAGGGATGATACTTAAAAGGTTAAATTAAGAGGTGAGAGAGGAATATAATAAGAGGAGATAGGGAGCAACAAAATGGGGTAAACTATCTCATATAGAAGAAACAAGGGAAAATGTTTACAATGGATGGTAAGAAAAGGAAGGGAAAAAGGCAAAACCTTATGCTCATTGAATTTAGAACAGGGCGAAAATGAAATACAAACTAAATAGGTCTTCTCACCCTACAGGAGAGTAAGGGAGAAGGGGATGAGAGGGGGGACAATGGAAGGCAGGTTAGGTTGGGGGGGAAGTTGGGACCACCCACTTTTGGAAAGGGACAGGACCAAAGTGGGGAGTGGACCAGGTGGGAGGTGGGATAGGAGGGAGGGAAATATATTCAGTGTTTTACAATATATCTACTATGGTAATGTTTTGCATGGCTACACATGTACAGTATATACTGAGTTGCTTATCTTCCTTTTAAAATCAAGTTTTTAAAATATATATATATATATATATATATATATATATATATATAAATACTATGACTAATACTATTATGCATATAATGGGGAGATAAGATGTGCAGGAATTGGGGCACAAGGATTCACCTTGCCCTACTGGAAAAGTCGCAGGGGGTATGGGAGAAGAGATGGGAGAGAGAAGATTGGATGAGGGGATATCCTGTGGGACTGCTATTCCGGGGTGGTGGGCAGGGGAAAAATAGGGAAAAAGTGGGACTCAAAATCTGATGGAAATGAATGATGTAAACCAGAAGTTAATAAAGCATTTGAAAAAAAAATAAGTAGCATCTACCTGAAACCATCAGGAATTATTGTATGTAATGGGGATAATCTAGAACCATTTCCAATAAGAATTGAGGTGAAACAAGGATATCCCTTATCACCCCTGTTATTCAATTTGGAACTACAATTGCTAGCTTTAGCAATAAGAGAAGAAAAAGGAATTGAAGGAATTAGAATGTGCAAAGAAGAGACTAAGTTGGGGCAGCTAGGTGGCACATTGAATAGAGCACTGGCTCTGGAATCAGGACCTTAGTACAAATCTGGCTTCAGACACTAAGCCATGTGACCTTGAACAAATCACTTAAAATCAATTTCCTTTCCTTCCCTGTCCTGCAAAAAGAAAAAAAAAAGAAAGAAAGAAAGAAAGAAAGAAAGAAAGAAAGAAAGAAAGAAAGAAAGAAAGAAAGAAAGAAAGAAAGAAAGAAAGAAAGAAAAACAAAAAAGAGAGAGAGACTAAGTTATGACTCTTTGTAGATAATATGATGTTGTATTTAGAGAATCCTAGAGAATCAAATAAGAAGCTACTTGAAATAATAAATAACTTTAGTAAGGTTTTGCAATATAAAATAAACACATATAAATCCTTGGCATTCCTATATGTTTCTAATGAGTCCGAACAGTAAGAAGAACATTTGAAGTTACTGCAGAAATTGTAAAATATTTGGGAGTCTACCTGCCAAAACAAACTCAGGAACTACATGAACACTATTAAAATTTTTTTTCACACAAATAAAGTCAGATTTATATAACTGGAAAAACATTATTTGCTCATGGTTAGGCTGAGCTAATCTAATAAAAATGATACATATATGCATATATATTTCCTTTAACTATCATCACAATGAGAAAAATTCGTGAGTTATAATTATTGTTTTTCCATGTACGAATATAACAACTTTACTAAATTCCTTATGAATTCTTTTTCCAGTTTACCTTCTCATGGTTCTCTTGCTTCTTGTTTTTGAAAGTCAAATTTTCTGTTCAGCTCTGGTCTTTTCATCAAGAATACTTGAACGTCCTTTATTTCATTAAATCACCATATTTTCCCCTGAAGCATTATACTCAGTTTTTCTGGGTAGGTGATTCTTGGTTTTAATACTAGCTTCTTTGACCTCTGTAGTATCATATTTTAAGCCCTTTGATCCCTTAATGTAGAAGATGCTAGATCTTGTGCTATCCTGAATGTGTTTCCATAGTACTCAAATTGTTTCTTCCTGACTGCTTGTCATATTTTCTCCTTGACCTGGGAACTCTGGAATTTTACTATAATATTCTTTTTTTTAAACAAATGCTTTATTAACTTCTGTTTTACATCATTCATTTCCATCAGATTTTGAGTTACAATTTTTCCCCCATTTTTCCCCTACCCACCATCCCAGAATAGCAGTCCCACAAGATATCACTTCCTCCAATCTGCTCTCTCCCCTATCTTCTCCCATACGCCCTTCGACTTTTCCATTAGAGCAAGGTGAATCTCTGTGCCCCAATGCCTGCACATCTTATCTCCCAATTACATGCAAAAGAGTATTAATAATAGTATATATATATATATTTAAAACATTTAATTTTAAGACCTCGAATTTCAGATCCATTCCCTTCCTCCCTTGTCACCCATTCCCTCTGGTAAGAGAAGTAATTCAGTATATGTTGTACATGTCTATCTATGCAAAACATTACCATAGTAGATATATTGTACAAGGCTGCTTATAATTCCCTCCCACCCATCCCACCCCCCATCTGGTCCATTCCCTACTTGATCCTGTCCCTCTTCTATAGTGGGTACTTCCAACCTACCCTCCCCCCAAGAATACCCTCCCATCCATCATCCCCCCTCTCATCCCCCTTCCCCCTATTCTGCTGCAGGTTGAGATATCCCATTTAATATGTATGTCATTCTCTCCCAGAACCAAATTCAATGAGAATGTGGTTTTGCCTTTTTGCCTTCTTATTCTTCCCCTCCCTTGCAACCACTTCCCCTTGCTTCTTCTACATTAGATAGTTTACCCTACCCTGTCTCTCCCTGTCTCCTCTTGCCGCTTTCCTCTCTCACCTCATAATTTCACCCCTTAAGTATCATCCCTTCCCAACAAATTTAACCTATGCACTCTATCCATGTATAACTTTAAACATATATACACAATTCACATATGTATTCAAATGACCATACACCCTTCTTCCATTATTTTCATACTGAGAGAGGTTTCATCAGTCACAGTTATTGTTTTTCCATGTAGGAATATAAACAGGTCAACTTTGATAAGTTCCTTTTGATTTCTTTTCCTTGATTACCTTCTTAGACATCTCTTGCTTCTTGTGTTTGGATGTCAAATTTTCTATTCAACTCTGTTTTTTCCCTCAAGAATGCTTGAATGTCCTCTATTCCACTGAATGACATTATTTTCCCCTGAAACAAAATTCTCAGTTTTGCTTGGGTTCAGTCCCAGCTCTTTTGCCTTCTGGAATATCATATTCCATGCCCTTCCATCCCTCAGTGTAGAAGCTGCCAGGTCAAAAAAAAAAAAAAAAGAAGCTGCCAGGTCCTGGGCTATTCTGATTGTGTTTCCACAATATTGAAATTTTTTCTCCCTGGCTGCTTGTAGTATTTTCTCCTTGATCTGGGTATTCTGGAACTTGGCTATAATATTCCTGGGAGTTTTCTTTTTGGGATCTTTTTCAGGAGGTGATCAGTGGATTCTTTCAACCTCTATTTTGCCCTCTGGATCTTAAACATCAGGGCAATGTTCCTTGAGAATTTCTTGAAGGATGATTTCTAGGTTCTTTCTTTGATCATGGTTTTCAGGTAGTCCAGTAATTTTTAAATTGTCTCTCCTGGATCTATTTTCCAGGTCAGTGGTTTTTCCCATGAGATGTTTCACATTGCCTTCTATTCTTTCATTTGTTTGGATCTGCTTAACAGCATCTTGATTTCTCATAAAGTCATTAGCCTCCATTTGCTCCAGTCTAACTCTGAAGGAATGAATCTCCTCAGTGAGCTTTTTCCATCTGGAAAATTCGGCTTTTTAAGGCATTCTCCTCATAATTGACCTTTTGGGCCTCCTTTGCCATTTGAGTTAGTCTATTTTTTAAGGTATTGTTTTCCTCAGTCAGGCTGTTGACCCTCATTTCATACTTTTCCTGCATCCTTCTCATTTCTCTTCCCAATTTTTCCTCCATTTCTCTTATTTGATTTTTAAAGTCCTTCTTAAGGTCCTCTATGACCTGTAACCCACTCATATTTTCCTTTGGGGCTTTTGGAACAGGGTTTCTGACCTCACAGTCCTCCTGCTCTATGCTTTGATCCTCTTTGCCGCCAAAATAGGAGTCTAATGTTGCATTTTTCTGTTAATTTGTTTCCTTTGCCTTGGCATGTTGCCACTTAATGACTTGACTTTTGGGTCCAGTGACCAGATATTGATCAAAACAACTGGACATGGCCCACAATGCAGGGGGAGACCTTGGCCTTTTTAAGCTAAGGTCTTTAACAGTTCTCAGTTTGACTGAAGCAATGACCATTCAGTGACTAAGGCTAGTTAAAAAAAGAGGCAGAGCAATAGTCTCTTACTGAACATGAAGTCAGAAAAATCTGAGTTCCAAAACAGCCTCAAATATTTACTGGTTATGTGATCCTAGTTAGGTGACTCTTCCTACCTCTCTCTCCTTATCTAAATAATTAAAATAATTATAGGATCTTAAAAAAATTTAAAAATTAAAAAAAATTACAGTAACGTATCACAAGGATCACACAATATGACCAGGTGGGATTTATAACAGGAATGCAGGTTTGGTTCAATATTAGGAAAATTGTCAACATAAATGACCATATCAATAACAAAACTAACAAGAAATCATATGATTATCTCAATAGATGCAGAAAAACCCTCGACAAAATGCAGTACTCAGCCGTATTAAAACCATTAAGAAGCATAGGAAAAAATGGAGCTTACCTTAAAAGTAAGTAATTACTTTAAGTAACATTTATCTAAAAGCATCAGCAAGCCTTATCTATAATTGGAATAATCTAGAAGCATTCACAATACAATCAGGGGTAAAGCAAGCATGCCCATTATCACCTCTATTATTTAATATTGTACTAGAAATTTTAGATATAATTATAAAAGAAGAAACAGAAATTAAATGAGGAAATAAAGTGAGGGAAAAACCATCACTGTTTGCAGATAATATATCATTCTTAGAAAATCACAGAAATCAACTAAAAAAACTGCCTGAAATTATTAATAACTTTAGCAAAGTTGCAGAATACAAAATAAACCCATATAAATTATCAACATTTCATTATATTACCAACAAAGTCCAGCAGCAAGAAGTAGAAAGAGAAATTCCATTTAAAATGGACAATATAAAATATTTCAAGATCTACCTGCTAAGACACGCCCAGGAACAATATGAACACAACTGTAAAACACTTTTCACAGCAATAAAGTCATATATAAACAAGTGGAAAATATTAATTGCTCATGGGTAGGCTGAGCAAATGTAATAAAAAATGACAATTCTATCAAAAATCATTTTATTTATTCAGTGCTATGCCAATCAAACTATCAAAAATTATTTTATAGAGTTAGAACAAAACAATAACCATCTGAAAAAAAACAAAATATGAATGATATCAAGGGAATGAACAAAAAAAAAGGCAGCAGTGGGTGGTCTAACCTCATAGAACTAAAATTGTAATTAATAGTAATTGTTAAAGAAATCTGGTACTAGCTAAGAAATAGAGTGGTATATTAGTAGAATAGATTAGGTACAAATTACATTTTAATAAATGACCATAGTGATCAAGTAAATGATAAACCCAAAGATCTAAGCTTTTGGAACAACAATTCATTATTTGATAAAAATTGCTTGGAAAACTGGAAAACAATATGGCAGAGAAACTTGGCATAGACCAGCATCTCACACCACATACCAAGATAAGGTAAAAATGGGTACATGATTTACACATAAAAGGTGATACTTTAAGCAAATTAAGTGAGCACAGAATTGATTCTCTATTGTATCTACAGATAAGGAGAAGAATTTAGGACAAAAAAAGACATAGAAGCATTACAAAATGTAAAATAGATAATTTTGATTATATAAAATTTAAAACATTTTGAACAAACAAAACCAATTTAATGAAATTAGAAGGAAGGCAGAAAACCGGGGGAAATTTTTGCAGTATATATCTCTGATAAAGGCTTCTTTTCTCAAAAATATAGAGAAATGAGTCAAATTTATGAAAATACAAGGCATTCACCAATTGATAAATGTGCAAAAATTACAAACAGGCAGTTTTCAGACAAAGAAATCAAAGTTATCTATAGTGCTATGAAAAAATGCTCTAAATCACTCTTGATTAGGGAAATGCAAATTAAAACAACTCTGAGGTTCCACCTCACACCTACTAGATTGGCTAATATGATAAAAGAAGAAAATGTTGGATGTTAGGGGTGGGAGATATGGGAAAAGTGGGAAATTAATGTGCTGTTAGTGAAATTGTAAACTAATCCCACTATTCTGAAAAGCAATTTGGAACTATGCCTAAAGCATATAAAACCATGCATGCCCTTTGACCCAGTAATAGTGCTGCTAGGTCTATACTTCAAAGACATCCCAGAAAAAGGTGGGGGGTTGTGGTGGGAAAGACCTATCAGTACAAAAATATTTATAGCATCTCTCTTTGTGGTTTCTAAGCATGGGAAATCCAAGGGATGCCCATCAATTGGGAAATGACTAAACATTCTGTGGTATATGATTGTAATGGAATATTATTGTGCTCTAAGAAAGGACAAATAAGACAATTTCAGAAAAATCTGGAAAGACTTACATGAACTGATGCATAGCAAAGTGGATAGAACCAGGAGAACATTAAACACAAATATTGTTTGATGAAGAATTGTAAATGATTTAGCTATTCTCAGCAATATAATTATCCTAGACTATTCCAAAAGGACCAAGGGTGAAGCATACTTTCCACCTCCAGAGAAAGAACTGATATTTTTTGAATACATACTGAAACATGTTATTTTTCACCCTTATTCAAGTCTTGTACAAAATGACCAATATGGAAATGTTATACATAATTGCACATATATCACCTATATCTAATTGCTTACTATCTCAGGGAGGAGGAAGATAAGGGTGGGGAGGAAGGAAAGAATTTGAAACTCAAAACTTTAAATAAAAATGTTTAAAAAATATAAAATTAGCAGCCACAACAACAACAATAATAGTACCTACCTTACAGGGTTGTTGGCAGGATTAAATGAGTTAATATATATAAAGTTCCATGCTATATAATTTCTATCATATCTAGCAGACATTTCTATGATTCAGACAATTGTAGAGAAAATCAACTGTCCCCTCCCACAAAATTGTCCACTGGATAATTATTCTGTTAACTCTTGGTACTATCCATTGAAGAAGGGACATACTTCTGCTTTAACTGGATTAGTCTCTATACCATTTCCCCCCACATTTTACTTGGTTATTTTTATCTATATTTTTAGGCCATGCCTGGTGCTCCCCATGTTTTGATTTCTCTACCTGTATTACTTTTATCTACCCCCTCTATTTTAGCTAGTTTTCCTTAAAAAAAATCTTGTAGTTGAAAGTTCATTAGTTCTTCTTCCTGTGTCCTCATTGGATGTTCAGTCTATAGTTTGGCCCAGGACTTCATTACGCCTGTGTCCTTAGATCCCTAGTCTCTTTTCCAATAATAAATTTATCTCTCTTCTGATTCTGTCATCCCTGGAGGGCCTATCCTTAGCTCCTTATTCCCCAGTAGATCAAAGTAGACAAACACAGCCAAAGGCCATCAGAGATTAGAAACATGTTCCTTTAAGCTATTGGCACCAATGATTCATTTATGTGAGTGATGAGATATGGCCTTGATCAGTTTTTTTCACTCACAGTTTTGTTGCTACTGATGTAGACTTGCCCATAAGACTAGAGAAGGAATCAAAAAATGCTCTAAAGGATTATTAGCCTTTTAACACAGTAATGCATGCTCAGTCCTTTACTATATTCTGTTCCTGACATGTCAAGCATCTCATAGGACAGCCGAACAAATCAACTCTTCTCCAGGAGTGTGCACAACACAGAGGAACACAAATTTAGACACACTGGGAAAGCCACCCAGGTAACCAGACTCACTGGACCTGCACTATACTGTGATAAAGAAATCTTTCCTAGTCTTTTTTTTCCTCCTATTAACTACAGTCATAACATAATGGCTGCTTTAGAATACACCAGCCCTGCACACTCTGGTTCTAGATCTGCTTTTATGAGTGACCTACAGGTAGGAAGTTCCAGGGTAGGAGGGAAACTGAGGACTATTGGACATAACTGCTTCCTTTCTGTTCCTGTAGCTCAGCTGTCAGTACTTCCCTGTTTGTCTTGATCTCTGGGGGATAGATACTGTATGCTTTGTTTTCCTGTATGACTTTTATTGGTGAGAATGCACAGAAATGGAATTATGAAAATATTCTCACTTCCAACTCTCCCCATTCCCGATAAAGAACTGCCATAGCATGCTTTTGATTAAAAAGAAAAATAAAAACCAAACAAAACAACAACAACACTTTTTGAGCTTTTGATTCCATGACTTTATGGACTTCTACTCTAAGTTTTCCTTCATTTTCCAAAATTATTTGATGCCTCAGTATAAGTATTCTTTTGCTAAATGAGAGTTATATCCAGGTGAATTAACAGATAAGGCATCGATTCACTTCAGCATGTCCTTGTTAATCCATATTGGAGCTGTCTTATATTTTTTCATTTATTTTATAACATTTATTACAAAATTCACTTTAATCTTTAAAGGTAAGAGGACTATGGTGCATTTATTCATGCTTACAAATTTTAACCCTGTTATGGTAGGTAAAAAAAAAATCTGAGATTGGTTCAGAGATTTGGTATTTAAACGGCATCATACTGACTTTCATGGGATTAATAATTCATATGTTTTATCTCATTCAGGGCATTTCAGAAACTCCATTATACCTATACTTTTGGTGCACTCAGTAAATTTTGTAGCTCTTAAAACGCATGAAATGAAATATAGGTTTGAGAAGCCATAATACTATCAATACATTAATATTTATGTAGCTGTTTTCATGACAAACATTCCAAAATGTTCTCTGATAAAGAGAAAATGAAATAAAGCATGAACATGTGGATGTTTTAAGTCAAAAGGTCACTTAGAAAGACAAATCAAATGACTCAGCTTTGCAAAGTGATTGGCCAGGTTGACCAAATGATAGCAACTAGGCACACACAACTTCCAGGTTTAAAAAGTCAAGGTTTGGGAGCAATCTGTCAATAATCAGAGCAGTCCAAGTGAAATAAAGCTTTCCCTTCATACAGATAAAACAAGGCTATTCTAAAAATACACTACCAACCTGTGTTTGAACTCTGGTCCTTTGGCAGAACTCCATTAAGAAGATTTTGCAGTTCTAAGTATAAATACAGGTTAGTAGCAGACAAAATTCAAAAGTAAAAGTACCTTTAGTTTATTGAGCAGTCGTTTTCTTCACACATCACAGGAACAATTTTTATATCAATTATGCTAATGTCTTTTGATGATGAGGTCCCTCAGGAGTGAAAATAAATCTTGGGGACAAATGATCTTTAACATATACCTACTATTTCTCTAATAGTATGTTTTATCTATTTTCATTTTTAAAAAATGAGAAATTCTATGGAAATGTATTCTTTAAGATGTTTTCATTGCTCCATTTTGAATTAAAATATTACAAAGATAATGGAGACAGCTAGGTGGTGCAGTGAATAGAGGACTGGCCCTATAGTCAAGAGGACCTGAGTTCAAATCTAGCCTCAGACACTTGATACTTACTAGCTGTATGACCTTGGGCAAGTCACTTAACCCCAATTATCTTGCCTTCCCCCCTCCAAAAAAAAAATTAAGATAATGATCTTCAAAGATCCAAGTTTATATTGATCAACTTGAAGTCCTACTTCAGCTGGTTTATATTAAGCCTTATAAATTATGTGGTTTATATTATATTAATATAGTATTACTCTAGCATATTAAGTATTAATGTATTATAATTCATAGTATCATAACTCATATGAATGTTACTGTTATTATTACAATAGAAATAATATACAAATACTATATTATAAAAATATAACAATGTAGTTATTATAATATGTTCTATGTTTGAGATCCTGCTAATATCATATCAGGAGTTATATTATGCAACAACTAGAATTTATGCTGCCGTGAATAGAGCACTGGCCCTGGAGTTAGGAGGACCTGAGTTCAAATCCAGCCTCAGACACTTGACACTCTTACTAGCCATGTGACCTTGGGCAAGTCACTTAACCCCAATTGCCCTCCAAAAAGCAAAAAAAAAAAAAAACAACAACTAGAATTTATATATACTACTTCCTACGTGTCAAGCATTGTGCTAAGCACCTTGCAAATTTATTTCCTCAGTTGTTCTTCACAACAACAACCCTGGGAAGTAGGTATTATCATTATTTATATTTTACAAATGTGGAAACTGAGGCAGACAAAGGCTAAGTGACTTGCCTAAACAAGGTGTCAGAGGTTTGACTTACTATCTAGTCATCGTCTACAGAGGTATTTGAATTCAGGCCTTTCTGCTTCTAGACACAGAGACTTATCCATTGTAACCCCTACCTACCACCTAGCTACATCATAGGAAACTGCTAATTAAATCACAGAATCACTAAAAAGTAGACCTGAAAAGGACTAGAAGAGCACCTGATGCTTCATGGGATTACTAGTACAATGCGTATTACTTAGTCATCATATGGCTTTTGGAGATCAGGATTGTATTTAGATACATGAAATAAGTAGAACCCTCTATTTTATTTCATGCCATTGCTAGATTCATTTGTGGGGGATTTCTAGTCTTGTCCTGTGAAGCTATGAGAACTAAAAGACTATATACATTCAATTAATCCCTTTGTTTTCCAAACTCCTTTTTGTTACAAACACAAACCCCTTCTCAACTGTTCTTCTCTAAAACTTCATCAGCATATATAATAGTGTAAAAAAACATGAACTTTTTCTCCCAGGGTTACTTATGTTAAAGGTGAATTAACTTAAATATTACGAAATACCAAATATGTTTGATTACAGTTTAAGATGTAACATGGTAGAAAGAACACCTTATTTAGGATCATAAGATCTGTGTTTAAATTTCGGCTCTATTATTTTCTGTGTTACCTTGGGTAAGTCACTTTTGAGACTCAGTTTCTTATATATCTAATGGGCTTTGGAAGAGATGATTTCTAAGGTCTTTTCAAGTTCTAAAATTAATATTTTGTCTTTTTCACTTGTTTCTTGGTTCTATGATATAGTCAGATAAACTTCATGCATATTGACTGTTAAGGAAAACTCCTGATAACTTGATGGCTTTGAACCACTCATTTCTCAATCATAAAAAAAAAAAGTATTTTGGAAACCTAGACTCTGCTTATCCTCATCCTGAATGCAACAGGATATAAATTTATGGATTTGGGTAGTGATATATTATAATTCTTATTTTTAAATCATGGACTGTAAGGATTTTTGTTTTTGTTGTTTATTTTTTAATAAAATGTTCCTTTTATTTTAAAATGTATGTAAAAGTAGACATCATACAAAAATCTAAGACAATATAAATTCTTGGCAAGACAGCTTATTGCTGTCAAAGTGCACCCAGATCCTTTCCACAGGTCTGTTTTCTGGTTATTATAAACAACAACATTTCAAGGTATAGTCAGCATTTTGTGATGTCGTATAAAACAGGATAGTGGAGCAATAGTTAATCCCTATGCAACCCTGTGCCAAAAGACTCTTGCACTCCAGTGAGTGCAATCTGATTATAAATTGGACAGTCATAGGACCTTCGATTTGGAATGGACCACAGAGATGGTTTTAATCAACTCTAACATTTTGAGAAGAAAGTAAGGCTCTATAAAGTGAAAATGACTTGTATAACACCATGGAGCTATTTTGGGGACAGACCTAGGAATAGAAGTCACCAGATTCATGATTATAAATGACTCAGTATACAAAATAATAACTCTCCAAAATATCTCCATTGAAAACATTATTTTTTCCAGTGCTTTTTACAGGGAGAAGAAAATGTCCATTACCCTGTTGACTAAGGTTTTGAAGCAGAATCTCAGTGTTGTGGTGGAAAGAACACTGGTTCTGGCTTCAGAGAACATAGATTCATAGGTTATCTCTGGCACTTACTCCCTCTGTGACCTTGGGCAGGTCATTTAACTCCCTAGTGTCTTATTTCCCCCTTCTGTAAAATAAGGGGCTTCACATTACATGATCCCTACAGTAATTTCTATGGCTATCATCCAACAATGGCCAAAGGGGTGACTAGAAATAGATAGCACGCTTTACCTATATTACCTCTTTAAAATAACTATCATCTCCTCTTTGCAGCTGAATCAACAGCCTCAATGACATCCAAGGACACACAGACAGTAAGTGTCAGAAGGGAAAACTGAAGCTAGGAGCCAAGGGTCTTAAGATAAAGCTATTGAGTAAACCATGCTTTCACATGGCATGTATTTAGGCCCTAAGAATCTCATTCTCAGAGATCTCTAGTGCCATTAGAATCAAAGATATAGTGACAAGATTGAAGTCAATATAACACCAAAGAGAGAATGTCAATAGTTTACTGGAGAATAAAAAGGACGGAGTGAGGTAGGGAGGAATAGCCACTGAATTGTGTAAAGCCAAGCACAGGCAGCTTTCCATAGGACTGCTGCTGTGAACAACTTTAAGGTTCTGATCACATATTATAGTGAACTATCTATTTATTCAGCAGTAAATTAAAGCAAAACATTCACAGAAACCAAAGTACAGCATTTACAATGTTATAACAAGTAATCACCAAAGCGACTACATTGTTTTAAACAAAAGATATCATTCAGTAAGTCCTTAACTCAATCATCCTTAAGAAGCAAGCCTTCTTAAGGGACACAAAGTACAAAGGTCAAAGTTCTCCACCCCTAAGTCACATTGTCTTAAAATCTCAGTCAAAAAGTCTTCTTTCTTCTTGATTGGAGATTAGTTTTCAATCATCCTTAAGAGGCACAAGGTATAGAGTACATCGCTCTCGCATTCCTAGGCTACAGTAAATCATGAACTTGTTAATCAGCACTAAGTATCCAAGGAGAGGTCTTTTCATCTTGACTTGAGGCTGCCTCTCAGATTCCATGGTTCCTTTCCCATGGTCCCAGCTTTTTTCCTGAATTTACCCAACTGCCACCTGGATTCAAAGGTAGGTAGCTCTCAACTCCTCACCCAGTTCCTCATTCAATTCCTTTTCTGGTTCCTGTTCCATATTGAAGCTCACGGTGTCCAGTCCACCTCAAATCCTTCACAGTTTCTTTTTCTGGGAAGACAAAGCTTAACAGAGCCAAAAGAACATTCATGCACAGTGCTGGCGACATCATCAGGTCACTATCAGCCTATGAAATCAACCCAAGACCCACATACAATGTCTGAGAACTTTACACAAATCATCAGTACAGTCCCAGGACTTCTGATTCCCTCCACCAAGACAGACAACAAGAAAATCCTCTTTCAATGCTTCTAGTAAGGTCCCAGGGCTTCTATACAAAGTATCACAAAGAAAAATCAACAGAAACAGAGCAGACAAAGACAGTACCTGGCCACCACAAGTACTCTTCTCAGTTCTGCTCTTTCCCAGCTTGGGCTTCTGTTTATTAAGCTCCTCCTCTTCTGTTCCTTCCTGTTGCATCAGCAAAAGGGGTTCACAAGTTCTGTTTCTTAACAAAGACTTGATATAATCATGGGCAAGGCTTAAAAGAAACTTGAATAGAAACAAGGTCTTAAATAATTAAATAGCTGAAACATGGTGCTAAGTACTTCTTTGCTTGCCATTACAAATGGATGATTCATTTTCCCCATCTCCCTCCTTGATCCTGTTCTCATATATTCCTACTGAGTTCATATATTTTGATAACTGTAACATCTTTTTGCTTACTTCTTGGTTCTTTGTTGTGGTGTGGGGCAGAGGAGGGAGGGAAAAGAAGGGAATAATATCGGTTCTACTAAATTATAATAAATAATATGTAATAAAAAGAATTATGTTATATTAAATAATGATACTATGTAAATATAATATATAACTAAAAATAACATGCATACTATATGCCAAAATGCTTTACAAATATTTTCTCATTTGATCCTCACAACAACTTTGCAAGGTAGTTGTTGTTATCATAATTGTCGAGGAAAGTGAACTGTGGAAACCAAGGCAAACAGAAGGTAAGTGACTTGCTTAGAGACACCTAGCTAGTGTCTCTTTGAGGCCACATTTGAACTTGAGTCTTCCTGACTTTAGTTCCTGTGCTCTGTCCAGAGTTCCACCTTGCTGCCTAGTCTCGTGTAATTTCTCAGCAAAACTATTACTATATTCTACTAATTGCTGTCCTTATTTCCTATCTCTCCTGTTAAATTTATAGTTATGCCAAAAACAATCTTCCTATAACACAAGTCTGAATGTATTATTTTCTTGGTCCAAAATGTTCAATGGACCTTTAGGATAAAATACAAATTCTTCATCCTGGCTTTGTAAACCCTTTACAATCATCTTTCAGTTCATTTTTCCAGACTCATTTAATAGGTCTCCCCTCCATTCTATATGGTAACATATGTTTTCTGTTTCAGCCTTTCATTCTGCTTCCAGCTATATGATGTAACTAACAGCTTCCCTGAACTTTGCTTTCTCTTTGCTGATTTCTTATAAGCATTTCCTGGTCCTGGAATCTACTTCTTCCTTCTCTTCACCTCCCTTTCAAGCTGTAGGTCTGGTGCAATGGCCTAAATCAAAACCTTCCACCATTTGCCTATTGCTACTACATTAAAATTTGTTAGGTTTTCCAGTATAGAAATGAACACACACCTCACCAGGATTGATCTCAGAAACATTCCACCCTTTATGTTTTCTAAGGGAAATCTAAATGATAATTAGTCTTTCATCTTTAATATGGTTCATCTAAAATATAATTATTTTTGCTGTGGTCTGGATTTGAAAGACTACTGTCCTTTGTTTCCATACCACCATTGACTTGTTGCCTCAGTATATTTCCCAGTATAAACATTCTAGCTCTCATCTGGGAAGCTATATCTATCTATCTATCCATCCATCTATCTATCTATCTATCTATCTATCTATCTATCTATCTATCTATCTATCCACCTCTATAATCTATCTACCTGGTAACGTAATACACAGTTCTATTTTTTCTTTTACAACTCTAAGACCACAACAAGAGAAAAAGTCCTGGCAGAACACTACACTTTAATATGTATCTTTCCCTTCTTTGCTGGGACATACCTCAATACCCTCCTCCCACCTGAATTCTCAATAAGTACAACAAGATTAACAGATGCCTGTGGCTAACACTTTTATCACAATTGCTGGCTTAAATAAGGAAGGAAATGTTTAATAATTAGAAAGATAACAAATTTTAAGAAACAGACTTTTGCCCATGCCCAAAGGAAAAATGCTTTGGGCTTCTATTAGGGGACCCAAAGAGATAAAGAATTACATAGTGATAGAGGAAGGGATTAGGGATGAGACATTGTTTGCAAGCTTGCTTCTTTTAAGGACTAATAGTGCTTTATTTAGTCTTCACCAGTCAAAACTTAGCTTTTCTTCCAGTTCAATTGGGGAAAAAATTCATACTGTACAAGGGAGTGTTCAATATATAGGTAGATTTTTTAAAAATTGGTTTAATGTATCAACTACTTATGAACTCTTTTATCTGCCCCTCACTTTCTGTTTTTATATGAACTAAGCTACTTAGTACTTGTAGTGTAGGGGAGGGATGAGATGGGGGTGGGGAGAAGTACAGGCCTGGTGAATCCATTGATCAAGATGTATCCTGCCAAATGCTAACTGTCCTCAGCAAATCAAATACCTTTGGTCTCCCAAGTGTGGATAGCCCTCTAGTATTTGGGGAAGGCTGCAACATTGTTCCTTCAAGTGCTTTCTCCCAGTACCTTATACTAAAGTGTATTATCAAAGGCTATTAATACAGCTCTTTAAAAAGTTAGAAATTATGCTCTTCTGTAAAAGTTCAGGCCTAGTATAATTGGTGACTCAGGTTAAATTCACTATATGCAGGGAGGACTAGGATCTCTGGTGTGAGACCTTGTGAAGCCCTTTTTCAGGGCTGCTCATCCACCTTTGGTGTTCATTTCCTATGCACCTCTCACCTGTGGCTCCAAGAAACCATAGCATGTATCCTGTAGCAACACCCTGTTAAAACATTCTCAGCAGATAGGCTAAACCAGGCAGAGGGGAACTGAGAGGCCTCAAACCCATCACTGAGTTAGGCAGATGTCTGCCTTAAGCATGTGAAAACTTTCTCTGGCAGAATAGGAAGATGAGAATAATTTGTTCCAATGCCATGAAGGAAGCTAAAGAAGACACTGCAGAGTGCTTTGAGCTTAGATAGATGTTGAAGACTCCAGGGTCATCTGTTTTATCCTGGACCATCACAGGTAGTCTGAACTTTTATCTTGCCACTGGATGTCGATGACTCCAGGAGAGAAAGAGGTTGATGACACTATCTCTCTACTATTTTCACTAACTGGTCTCCATGCCTGGAATCCTTTTGATGTGGATATAAGGGTATCCTAAAGATTGAATTGCCCTTTCCTTGGTTTGTTCTCTAAAGGCATCCTAAAATATTAAGCTGTCCTAAAGGTTGAGTTGTTCCTTCCCTGGTGCCCTAAAGTATCCCCTTATTTTGAAATACCACAAAGCTTCCCCTTATCCTGGACCATAAAATTCCTTGTCTCCTCCTTGTCCTGGATCATTGGATTCCCTTGTCTCCCTTATCTTATATCATTCATCGTCTTTATCCTGTGTCCTTATCTTGCAAGACTTATCTTGTCCCTAAATCTCCAACTCTCTTTAGAAATCCTAAGAATTATATCTTCATCCTTCATCCTGAATCATTTTCTGTCTATATAAGTCTGGTTCTTTTCCTGTATCAGGGCCTTTGTTTAGCTCCTTGCTAAATCTCAGGCCCCTATGCTTTTGCATCAATAAAGCTCACGTTGGCTAAAGAAAAGGTCTAAGTGAATTCTTTCAAATCTGAACCAGCTCTCCCAACTCTGACCTCAACACTCTGCCTCTTCACTTCTGCTTCTTAGCTTCCTTCAAATCTCAGCTAAAATCCTACCCTTTGCAAGAAATCTATCACGTTACTCCTTAATGTTATTGCCCTATGAAATTATCTCCAGTTCATCCTAAATATATGTGGTGTATGTTGTCTTCCCTTATAAAAGTTTGAGATCATTGAGGGTAAGGACATTTTTATTTGTTTGTTTTTTGCCTTTCTTTGTATTCTCAGTGCTTTTCACATGCCTGACATATAATAAGCAGTTAATAAATACTTGTCAACCTGACTAATCCCCAAATACATGCTTATTGAAGGTTAAGAGACACCGTTTAAAAAAAATTCTCATAGGTCCCTGCCTGTCTTGGTGTTTGATTGTCTTGGACTTTGGAAAACCTCCCATGCACAAGGTGTATTAAATATCAGGGCCCCCTCCATGGTCAGGTTTCCAAATGATCTTGATAATTTGTCCTCAGGCATATTCTGAAATCTACTTGATTTTTAAAGAGAATTCAGGAAAGTCATCTGCATTTAGATGCTTCCACCTCCCCTCTTCCAACTCCTTTTGCACTATTCCAAGCCCTTTTGGAAGGGTTCCAAAGGATGGACTATATTCCTCCCCAGAGGCTAGAATATGTTGATACCCCATGCAAAATCTGCTACAGTATATATAGCACAGTTTAAAGCATTGCTAGGTTGGCTGCTTCAGTAACTATAGATCTAAATTACCCACAGGTCATATTACATACATTCACAAAACTATATTAAAAATAACATAGAATATTATATAGGTGACAATTGCTTCTGCAGTACATGATGATAAGAGAGAATCCTGCTGAAATCATGCAGTAATTGCATACATGAATGAGCATATGCAATTGCAAGGCCCACATGAATGAATGAACAAAACATTTTATTAAATACTTGTTTAGTGGGAAGCATTGTGCTAAGATTTGTGGATATGAATTTAAAAAAAAGTAAGACTGTTGGGGTCGCTAGGTGGCGCAGTGAGTAGGGTGTCGGCCCTGGAGGCAGAAGGACCTGAGTTCGGATCTGGCCTCAGACACTTAATGCACACACAAACAATAACCTAGCCCTGTGACCTTGGGCAAGTTATTTAAGCCCAATTGCCCTCCAAAAAGCAAAAAAAAAAAAAAAAAAAGTAAGATTGTTTCTGTTTTCAGGTAGCTCATATTTAAATGATGGTGTCAACACATAGGGCAGTAAGGGTACTCAATCAATTTCAACATTTGGGAAGTTGAATAATAGGGACAGGATGTCAGGTGATTTTTTGGCGGAGTGGGAGTGGAATGTTTTAACTTTGGAATAACCTGGGTGTTCTCCAAGATCAGGTCTATTCAGAGTAGAGGTATTTTCTGTAGTTAATTTCTTCTAAACATAGAATGTCTAGGAGGGATGAAAGTCTGAGATGCTACAGGACTCCATTTGAGACAGAATCAGAATAAAATGCAACCTCTCTTTACTTACCCAACCCAATGACTCTATTTCTTTGACCGTTAAGATGACTTTTAAATTTTGAAAAAGGTAGAAAAGACAATGCCTCTAAACTTAGAGCGTATCAATTTTGTCCATTTCCCCCACACTAGGAATGCCACATAGTCACTTCACTGACACTTTTTTGTTTTGATCTCAGTGTCCCTAAAATATTCAGTAGAATGTGGCTGAAATAGGTTGTGGACCCTCTTAGGGATAATAAATTTCAGCTCTTCTTTTTGATGAGAGCCAAAACTATTATATTGTTGAATGATGTGCTTTCAGATTCTCCACCTTGTTCATAATGGATACTGGGAAAAAAGTATCAACTCTCACATTACTTTAGCAATCATGGAAGCTTTCTCATTTCATAGTCAACCTTATGCATACCTAGTGAAATGATCAGTCACCACCAAGCATCTGTTCTTATTATCTTCTACCAGGGAGAAAGTAAATAAAGTCAACTTCTAATTTTTCTTAGTATTTTTCTTTGAATATAAGAAGCACGATTTTCATACCTTTTGGTGACACCTCCAGGCATGTTGGACTAGTAAAATCTGT
This sequence comes from Gymnobelideus leadbeateri, assembly GCA_011680675.1. Classification (NCBI taxonomy): domain Eukaryota; kingdom Metazoa; phylum Chordata; class Mammalia; order Diprotodontia; family Petauridae; genus Gymnobelideus; species Gymnobelideus leadbeateri. The sequence goes on along the minus strand of WOXC01003808.1, from coordinate 202,652 downwards.
CCCTTATAAGATCTAGAACTCTCTCTTAACCCATACGATCAAAGTCCTTTAATGGCTATAGATCTTTGAAAGAAAATATAGATGTTAAGAGTCAGAGGTGAGGAAGGAATACATTCTTGGCAAGTAAAAGTAAAGAAAAGGGAGAAGGAATGTCAAAAAAGCTAAAGACAAAAGAAGTTTTTCTTGTTCACAATCAAGTGTTCATGTACAAAATGACTTATATGGAAATATTTTACTATAATATTTTATTTATTTATTCATCTATTCATTCATTTATTCCTTTGTTTATTTATTTATTTATTAGTTTTCAACATTCATTTCCACAAGATTTTGAGGTATAAATTTTCTCCCTGTCTCTCCCCTACACAAACGCACCCCAAGATGGCAAGCACACTGAATAACCTTCCCCCAATCTGTTCTGTCTTATGTCCCCCCATATCCCTCCTTACTTTCTTGAAGGGCAAGATGGATTTCTATACCCCATTGCCCATATATCTTATTTCCTGGTTGCATGTAAAAAAAAAATTTTTAACATTTGATTTTAAAACTTTGTTTTCCATATTCTCTCCCTTCTTCCCTCCTCACCCATACCCTCTGGGAAGACAAGCAATTTAATATAGGTTATACATGTGTAGTTGTGCAAAACATTTCCATAGCATTCATGTTGTGAAAGACTAACTATATTTCCCCCCATCTTATCCCACCCCCATTTATTCTTTCTTTTTTGATCTTGTACCTTTTCAAAAACATTTGCTTCTAACTACCCTTTCACCCAATCTACCCTCCACTCTATCATCCCTGCTGTTATCCCCTTCCCCCCTACTTTCCTTTAGAGTAAGATACCCAATTGAGTGTGTATGTTATTCTGTCCTTAAGCCTAATCCAATGAGAGAAAGTTTGACTCATTCCCTTTCACCTTCCTGCTCTTCCCCTCCATTGTAACAGCTTTCTCTTGTCCCTTTTATGTGAGATAATTTTCCCTCTTCTATCTCTCCCTTTCTCCTTCTCCCACTATATTCCTCTCTCACCTATTAATTTTATTTATCAGATATCATTGCTTCAAATTCAACACATCCTGTGCCCTCTATGTATACATGTACAAACATATATACACACACATACAACCACCTATATGGATATACACACATATTTGTATACATATACACATATATACATGCATATATTTGCATACACATACATATATACACACATATACACACATACATATATATTATACATGCATGCACACACATATACATATATGTTCCCATGTTCCCTTAAACTATCCTCATACTGAGGAAAGTCTCATAAGTTATAAATATTTTACTTCCATGTAGGAATGTAAACAGTTTAACTTTAATAAGTTTCTTTTGATTTCTCTTTACCTTTTCACGCTTCTCTTGTCTATAGTATTTGAAAGACAAATTTTCTGTTCAACTCTGGCCTTTTCATCAAGAAAGCTTGAAAATCCTCTATTTCATTGAATTTCCATCTATTCCCTTGAAGTATTATGCTTCATTTTGCTGGGTAAGTGATTCTTGGTTATAATCCTAGCAACTTTTACTTCCAGAATATTATATTCCAAGCCATTTGATCCCTTAATGTAGGAGTTGCTAGATCTTGGGTTATCCTGATTGTGTTTCCACAATACTCAAATTGTTTCTTGTAATATTTTCTCTTTGACCTTGGAAATCTGGAATTTGCCTTTAATATTCCAAGAAGTTTTCTTTTTGGGATCTTTTTCAAGAGGTGATGGGTGAATTCTTTTCATTTCTATTTTGTCCTCTGTTTCTAGAATAAATGGACAGATATCCTGGATAATTTCTTGAAAAATAATGTCTAGGCTCTTTTTTTGATCATGGTTTTTAGGTAGTCCAATAATTTTTCAATTATCTCCCCTGGATCTATTTTCGAAGTCAGTGGTTTTTCCAATGACATATTTCAAATTGTCTTCTATTTTTTTCTTTTGTTTGGATCTGATTTAGAGATTCTTGATTTCTCATAAAGTCATTAGCTTCCATTTGCTTCAATCTCATTTTGAAGGAATTATTTTCTTTAGTGAACTTTTGAAATTTCTTTTTCATCTGGCCAATTCTGCTTTTTAAGGCATTCTTCTTCTCATTGGCTTTTTAGGATGCTTTAGTCATTTGAGTTTGTCTATTTTTAAGGTGTTATTTTCTTCAGTAGTTTTTTGGTTCTCCTTTAGGAGGATGTTGAATCACTTTTCATGATTTTCTCTTATTATTCTAGTTTCTCTTAATTTTTCCTCTACTTCTCTTACTTGATTTTCAAAATCCTTCTTGATCTCCTCCATGGTCTGTGACCAATTAATATCTTTCTTGGAGGCTTTTGATGTAGGACTTTTGACTTTGTGGTCTCCTTGTTAATGTTTTGATCCTCTTAGCCCCCCACAAAAGATTCTATAATCTGATTTTGCTTCCTTTGTTTGCTCATCTGTAATGGAAATGCAAATTTAAAGATCTTCCCTGCCCCTAGCTTAAGTGCACCTGGAGCTTCTGGTGGGAGGCTGTAATGGAAATGTAAATTTAAAGATCTTCCCTGCCCCTAGCTTAAGTACACCTGGAGCCTGTGGTGGGAGGCTTGTTTTTCAGGAAAGCCCACACCTTGATACTTTGTGACTGGGCAGTGGGTCAAGGAGGTTGTTACATTCTCTGAGCCAAGAGAAGGCTATATAAGCCCTGAGGAGAGGCTTTGCTTTGGGGCTCACTTTGAGAAGTGTTGTGTGATTTGACCAGATGAGACTCTGGGAAGCCGTTGTTGAGAGCCCCCCAACTTTGAAAACCCAGATGTTGATGCTTCCCTCTCTGGTAACTGTGATTTGGTATGGATGTAATGGTTGGACAGTTTGGAAGCCTGTCTGTTTGATCTGTAAGTTCTGTAACTCTGAAGTTCAGGGTGCTGACCTTTTTCCCCTGAACTAGGTAATGTATGTTTGTTTGATTAAAGTAAGCTTGTTAACCCAATTTGAGTTGCTTTCCTTTTGAAAAGCAGATCTAAGAACCTGTGTTGGCAGTCACCCTGCGGATATTGGGGTGCTTGCTGCTACAGAGGCTTGTTTTTCAGGGAAGCCCACACCTTGATACTTTGTGACTGGGCAGTGGGTCAAAGAGGTTGTTACAATCTTTGAGCCAGGAGAAGGCTATATAAACTCTGATGAGAGGCTTTGCTTTGCTCACTTTCAGAAGTGTTGTGTAATTTGACCAGATGAGACTCTGGGAAGCCGTTGTTGAGAGCCCCCCAGCTTTGAAAACCCAGATGTTGATGCTTCCCTCTCTGGTAACTGTGATTTGGTATTGATATAATGGTTGGACAGTTTGGAAGCCTATTTGATCTGTCTGTATATTCTGAAGTTTGGGGTGCTGATCTTTTTCCCCTGAACTAGGTAATATATGTTTGTTTGATTAAAGTAAGCTTGTTAACCCATTTTGAGTTGCTTTCCTTTTGAAAAGCAGATCTAAGAACCTGTGTTGGCAGCCACTCTGGGGATGCTAGGGTGCTTGCTGCTACAAAATGGCAACGAGGATGGCATCTGCTGAGTAAAAGGAAAGTATGGGGGCTGGGATAATTGTTTGTTTCCCAGTTGTGGTAGCTGTGATTCTGTGGAGCCATGGAGCAGGAGAGAAGAATGGCCTGAATGCTGACTTCACTGAACTGAGAGCAGGAATGGTGAGCTGCCTGCATGGAGACCTGTGGAGAAGCCAGGAGCTGCTGCCTTCTGCTGGAGGAGAAGGAACCCAGGAGTTTGGAGTTCAGCCACAGGACAAGATAAGGACTGTGTGGCAAAGCTGGGGCACTGAAAGTGTTTCCTTGCTGCATCCCACAGTTTGGGACCCAGGGGGAGGATGGACTTGTGACTATGGTGGGTGGGGTGAAGTGCCATGGACACCCAAGGACCCCACCTTTGGTTTTGCCCAGCCCCCTCTCTGGACTTGGAAGCAGGGGCTGGAGCAGTGTTGTGGGAAGGACACCCCCCTCCTCCCAAGAGAACTTTATGTGATAATGCTTTGTATTTTGTGAATTGATGTGATAATGCTTTGTATTTTGCATTTAAGGCCCAGTGGCCACTTTGGTAACTTTAGATGTACCTTGAAAATATGACTTAAGAGATGGTTAGTGCTAATTGAAATGTAAATTGTCTGTGCTATGGACATACTTAGTAAGACTTTACTGAATAAGCTACTGATTGTACTTTGAGATATTGTTAACAGATAAGAGACTAATTGAGTTAATCAAGACTTTGCCCCAGGAGTGGAAGACTTGTACTTTGAAAACTGATGTAACTGATTGAGTTAACTTAAGAGTGACTATTTTTTGATTTTACCGATAAGTGATTGAGTTAACATTAGCCCCATAAGTGGAAGACTTGGACTATTGCATTTTGAGATTATATTGTGATTTTCTTATATACCTGGAAAATGTGACCTAAGAGATGTTTAGTGCTAATTCAAATGTAAATTGTGTATGCTATGGGCATGAAAGATCTTGGGGCAGAATGTAATGGAAATGCAAATTTAAAGATCTTCCCTGCCCCTAGCTTAAGTGCACCTGGAGCTTCTGGTGGGAGGCTTGTTTTTCAGGGAAGCCCACACCTTGATACTTTCTGATTGGGCAGTGGGTCCAGAAGGTTGTTACATTCTCTGAGCCAGGAGAAGGCTCTATAAGCCCTGAGGAGAGGCTTTGCTTTGGGGCTCACTTTGAGAAGTGTTGTGTGATTTGACCAGATGAGACTCTGGGAAGCCGTTGTTGAGAGCCCCCCAGCTTTGAAAACCCAGATGTTGATGCTTCCCTCTCTGGTAACTGTGATTTGGTATTGCTATAATGGTTGGACAGTTTGGAAGCCTATTTGATCTGTCTGTATATTCTGAAGTTTGGGGTGCTGACCTTTTCCCCCTGAACTAGGTAATATACATTTGTTTAAAGTAAGCTTGTTAACCCATTTTGAGTTGCTTTCCTTTTGAAAAGCAGATCTAAGAACCTGTGTTGGCAGCCACACTGGGGATGCTAGGGTGCTTGCTGCTATATCATCTTGCCAGCCAATTACTTAACCTTTGAGCTCTTTGCCACAGTAGAACTTTGCTTCCAGAGTGGAGAGTGCTGTGTCCCAACTTTCTTGTATTTTGTGGAGCTGTTGTAAGAGCTTCTTTCAGGCACCTGTCTCAACTGTGAGGATAACTGCCTCTGCCTCTCCACAACCTCAACAAGCTCTGTCATGCTAGCACTTCTCACCCCAGAATCACCACCCAAGACTGCAAACCAGATTCAATCAGGGAAAAGCAAGAGAATCCTTCCTCAGCACCAGCAAAGAGATTCCAGCAATTGCCCTCTTCTCAGCCACTTGTTCCCTCCACAATTTGTGGGAGCTCCAGAAGCATCCACCATGGCAGCAACTGCAGATCTGGCCCCCTCCACTGTCCTGGGGGCAGGGTTGGAACCATACTTTTCTCTCACCCAGTTTCAACAGAGTTCCCCCATTTACCTTTTGCTTTCTTTTTTTGGGTTGACAAGTCTGAAAAGTGCAACAGCTGCCCGTGATTCACTGTCCTGAAGTCTGCTCTGGCCAGGCTGTCCTGTGGGCCTGGCATGGCCCATACTGTGCTCTGCTTTGCTCCAAGTCCAGTGTGATAGACCCTTCCTGTTGGCCTGCCAGACTGCTTTCAGTAGGAGGTTTGTTTCTCTCTTTTACTTTGTGGGTTCTGTAGCTTTAAAATTTGGTAAGTGTAATTTTTTACAGGTATTGGAGGTGGTTGGAGCTGGAGCTCAAGTAAGTCCCTAATTTTACTCTGCCATCTTGGCTTGGCCCCCCCCAGAAATGTTTTACATGATTTCACACGTGTCAATTATATGAGATTGCTTATTATCTCAGGAAGGGGGGGAGAGGAAGCAGGAAGGGATAGAATTTGGAACTCAAAGCTTTTTTACAATAGTTCAAAGATATTTTAACATGAAATTGAGGAAAGAAATAAAATGGTAGGCCAAAAGGAAAAAACAAACAAAAGCAAAGTATAGTAAAGATGATTATCCAACTGTAACTCCTCCTAGTTAGTCTATACCTAGGGTATTAGATTCAGTTCTGGGCGGCACACTTTTAGAGGGAAATTGTAAACTAAAAAATGTTCAATTCCTGTTCTGCTCGATTATAGAGTGTGGTGAACTAAGAGTTTGTATCATTCTATTTTTCCTCTGTACTACCATTATAGGTGACTGATAAGGATTGATAAGACTCTAAAAATGTTGCCATTGCCTATTAGGTCTTTTACATGATTACTGATGTCATCTGTCACCAATGAATTAATCTCCCAAGTCATTCCAAAATCAGGAGCTAGCACCATCTTGGGTACATCAGTCTTGAAGTGAAAATATATCTGTCCTTTTGCAGAGCTTCATCCTCAGTCCTTCCATTTGTTTTTTTTTTTTTTGTTTGTTTATTTCTTTGTTGTTTGTTTTTGATTATTAGAGAATCACCAAAGCAAAATACTTTAGTCACAACTTGTGAAGTTAAAAAAGAATCAGTGTTATTGTAATGTTCATTGTCAGCACTCATCACTATTCTATTGTGTGTTACTGTCTAGATTACATAATGAAAAGTGTTCAGGTATTGGGTCCTTCCTTGTTATTGGAAGCATCCTTTTAGTTTTTGGAACAGATTGGAATTGATTCCAATTAGTGCTGACATGTCAAATATGATTTACAAGTCAAAATATTCCATACTCAAGTTATTCACTTTCTCTATTGATAGCAAATGATAATCTAGCAAGTGCTAGCCTCACTCAGAAGTGTCCCAGACATGAATTGTTTTTGTCACTCAACCCTCTAAGTCCAAGCCCTTTCCAAGCCTATCATGAGATTTCTCTTAAATATCTTTAAGAAGTCCTGGTATATAATGGTCATTTGTCATGCACTGTCTGAGAAAGCATTGCATTTCACATTCTCTGTGTTTATGATTACCTCTGTGTGGGCTCCTATAAGTTCAAGTAGTAGAGATCCATAAGAAATCTATGATGAACTCATGTTTTCAGGGTCTTCTGTTGACCCCATCTGCTTTTTACCCAAAGTTGCTAGCACTTGTGCTGCTTTCACTTCATGAATAATTTAGCCTACATATGACCAACCTCTCTGCAGCTGTAACAGGAGATAATTTCATGTCTTCTTTGTCAGCTGGTGTTTTTTATATATCCTGATTTTGTGGCCTCCTATTCTTTGTGCCATTACCTTTCCTGGTAGCCTGATTTTGTCCATGTTTATACCTTTTATCAGATTTTGTGTGATCTTTATGTCTCAAAACTATATATCCAATGATTGTATTTTCTTGCTTTGATTTCAAATCTAAGAAACAAGAACATGCTTTAGAACTAGGTGATCCTGAGTCTTCAGAGGGCAACTCCCACTGGGCAGTTTTGCACTTGACTCTTGTTCAGTTTATCAAAATTTGTTGAAGGCTGGTTCAGGTTTAACTAGATGGCATTTTTTAATCTCTAGTCTATGTATCAAGTCATCACATACTTGTTCTGATATAACCTCATTTGCTTTACCATGCTTTAATGCTACTCTTGTAACATTTAGTCAAGCATTCAACCAAATTACAGTCAGTCCACTCTTCTCCTTTGTGCCAAATGATCATAGTAACAAAGGAAGCATATGAAAACCCACTAACATATCATCTTTTGCATATGAAAACCCACTAACATATCATCTAGGTCTGAACATGTCACTCCCTTGCCTACTGCAAACTCAATAAACTCCAGGGTTACCTATTACCTCCAGGATCAAATATAAAATTTTGTATTTGGCATTCAAAGTTCTTCACAATTTCCTGCCACATACACATATCTTTCTCTTAGACTTAATATTGTCCCCTCCTTCCCATAATGAACCTTCCACATTCTCTGTGATTCAGTTACACTGGCCTCCCTACTTGCTATTCCTTAAACAAGATATTCAATTTCCAGACTATGGACATTTTCTATGGCTGCTCCCCCCGTTCAGAATTCTTTCCCTCCCATCTTTGCTGTCTTTCTTCAACTCCCTATGTATTACCTTCTAGAGGAAGCCTTCACTGATTTCTCTTAATTCTAGTACCTTCTCTTTGTTGATTGTTTCCAATTTATCCCACATATAACTTCTTTATACCTACTTTTTCATCTGTTGTCTCCCCCATTCAACAGTGAGCTCCTTTTTGTATTCTCAGTGCCTAACACAGTGCCTGGAACATCATATATACTTTAAAAATGTTTATGGACTGCCTTTCTGGATTTTGAAAACAGTTTTGCCTTGTGGGTATAAACTAACCATCACATGGCCCTGTGAAAGTCCAAAAATTGACTTTCTGAGTCATTTTGTTATTCTTGTCATCCATTTCTTTTCTTTCTTAAAACTCTGTTGCTTGCCAATTCTGTATGATTCTTTCAGTTTGTTGACCTAAAACTTCCCAGTAGGTAATGGTACTTTTCTGTAAACTTTCTTAATTCCTCTTTTAAAAAAATCCCTCTGCAATGATATATCTAGTGTTGGTCCTGCTAAAGGCATTCCTGTTCTCTTTGGGGAAAGGAGGTTGGGTTGTCCTTGCTTCACTCACAAGTAAGTTATAGAATACTATTACTCTTTGCTTTGGCTCTTATCCCTGGTGAACTGTTGCTTTTTGATTGGAGATCTCAAGCTCTTCATTGTCAGGGCTCCTTTGTTTATTGAGGGCAAGAGGGGGAAAGGAATAAGTATGTATATAGTGCCTATTGTGTGCCAATATAAGTGCATTATAAATATTTCATTGGATCCTCCACATAACCCTGGAGGTAAGTGCTATTATTAACCCATTTTAGAGTCAAGGAAATTAAGGCACATAGAGGTTAAGTGACTTGTTGAGGGCAACATAGCTAGTAAGTTTCTGAGGCTGAATTAGAAGTCAGGCCTTCCTGACTCCAGATTCAGTGCTATCCACAGTACCACCACCTCGCTACCATTAAGGCCTCTATTTTCCTGACTGACACACAACAAAATATGTGGATAATTTCTCAGGTGAAAACTACTTTCAGTTTATTTGATATTTTTGCATGGTCCAGTACATGAACAATTCACAGAATACTAACAGAGTGGTCTCTCTAGTCCTGAACTTCCTATAAATTATAGTCTCTCAGTTTTTTTGAGCTGTTTTTCAAGGGCCCTTGTCATGAACTTTGGATATTAATAAGTTGTGATAGAAAATATCATTTGTGAAAGCCTAGTAGTTCCATTCTCAAAACTTCATCAAGGATGCCCTTAATCCAGGTGTAGATTAATTCTAATAGAGATTTTGTAGAGATGCAGAAAAATTAAGCCTATGTCAGTCATTATGAATTTACATTTGTATGACTAGAGAGTAAACCTTTTATTAGTTTAAGGATAAAAGAGGAGGAAGCATACATGCACATACATATATGTGTATACATGCATACATACATATACATGTGTGCATGTTTACATACATGTGTGTCTTTATACATGTGTAACCATCTAATTATAATACAAGAAATAAGGGCCTCCTTGTCTTTTCCCCATAAACTTTTGGCATTTCCCCTCTTTCATATAAACTGAGAATCAATCCCTCAATGCTATCATCATTCTGTTGTTCCTATCATAGACCAGAGATAGGGAATCTGTGATCTTAAAGTCACATGTGGTCTTCTAGGTTTTCAAGGGAAGCCCTTTGACTGAATCCTAATTTCAGAGAACAAATCCCCTTGATAAATGCATTTGTTTTGTAAAACTTGGCCTCTGTTAAAAGGTCACACGCCCTAGGCCCTAGAAGGCCACATGTGCCCTGAAGACCACAGGTTGCCCACACCTAGCTTAGACCTTACGTCCTTTTTCCATCTTTTTTTTTTTCCTTTGGAACCTGTTCTACTCCCTCATGAAGCACATTGTGATGCTTTTTGGAAAATTATTGCAATAGTATAATAAATGGGGGAAAGAAATCAGTCATTGTCCTTTATCTATTCTGGCTTCTAGGCATTAATGCCACAGTTTACTTGTATAATATCTTTATTGGCCAGAAAGAGTTCATGCACCTCCCTAAGTGGCTAATCAACTGCTAAAAGTTATTTAAGCATCACAGAGAAATTAGCCTCAATAAGACCTTTTGCATTAAAAAAAAAACCACCACAAAACAACACAAAAATACTCTTTTTAATAGTGAATGCAGCTTCTTTGCATATGTGTACTTGCTGAGATATCTAGTAAAAATGCTAATGCTTGTCTTAAGAAAAACAGAAATGTGTTTCTTTTGTGATTAGAAAGATTCAGCATGGCTAAAAAGCAAGATTGTTTTTATTGGAAAGCAAAATAGCTAATGTTGTTAGCTCACTTTGTAACATTTATACTTTAGATAGAGTCATTGGAGCTCATTTTTTAGACTAAACATTCAGCATTGCCTTCCAGCTAACTGCTCTGGAGATGAAAGGTACCATTTATAAATCAGTTCCCTTTCTGTTGAAGACACAAATTTTCTCATTCATCGTCTCCATGTCCCCCCCCCCCACTTTCTTTTGCACTTCTATTGGAACTGAAATGATAGTACCTAAAATGGGACCCTGTAAATATTAGCAATCTTTCCTAATGTGGAAAATATAGGTGCATATATGTGTATGTATGCATACATGCTTATACACATATATGTATGTATACATATGTCTATATTATCTCTGTCCCTATATTTGTGTGACAAAAATGAAACACAGAAGCTCCATTACTCATTATAAAATAAAGTTATTATTAAGAGTAAGCTTCTAATGAACTTCTATAGTCATTTGGAAGACTTAAAATATTCCAGTACTGTGTAGTTTGATACATCTACAGAAGATATCCATTCATAGAATATATGTTAAGCATTTGCAAACATTTGCCAAGTGTAATCTTGAGTCTTACTGTCAATATTTTGTCAAGAATGCACAATTTGGGAAATATTTTGATATCCCATTTTCCAGTACATTCATGCATACATACAGTTTAGTCATCAAAAACATCAAAAGAGAAAAAATCATTAAGAACATTCCACTGCCAGAAAAAAAACTAGCCCTGAACTGTTTTGGGATTAGCATTCAGTGAGTCACTTAAGCCCTGGACTACTTCATAAAATATTTGGGGCCTCTATTAGCATATGGATATTGATTCTTATCACACTAATGAATGGTTCATCATATTATGTAACTTTTGCAAGAATTTTCTCTCTTGAGAATTGATTTTTTTTCTTTCTCACTTCAGCTGGGTGTTATAGCTGCTGTAGCCAAGAAAATCTTTTTTTTCCCTTCTTGAACAAAATCAAATAGAGCAATAAGACTGTAGATTACCCACTGTTCCTCCCCTGTCAACCATAAACCGTTCTCATTTCCTCACATGGAAAGAATGAACATTTGACCTTTGTCTCTGCATTATCAAAGAAGGGAGGGAAAGCTCTACTGTCCAATTATATCATTTATATGATTCCATTAAAGACCCTGTTTTCTGAGAGATCTATAGCTATGGGGAACTTTTGATCACTGAACTAGGGGCTCCCCTGTATTCTCATTTTTCAGGTTCACTTATACAAGAAAGAGAAAAAATGGCTTAATATGTGAGGTAAAGCCTGGAAGGTGGAGAGGTTGCAGGCAGGGGAGGATGAGCTGTTAATCACTCTATTATAATGAGCCCTTTTCTCCTTCCATCTATGTGTCTGTAGCACTGGCAACATCCTCCTAGAGATGTCATGAGTCTGACAAAATCGAAATGATCTTGCTGTGTCAATCTGTAATACCTCAAATGATTACTCTGAAGTTATCAAATGGAGGTCAAGAATGAGGCAGCAGGGCCCATCACCTCTTGAAAAACAAGGTTTGAGTCTAGCCTTGTTTCTCAGTGGAATAATTTCAGAGAATTGGAAATGAAGAGGGTCTCAGATTTGGAATAAAGATACTATCCATCAGAATAAAAGGAGGACTAACATGGAGAAGCTATGGCAGTCTGCTTTTGGATTGCACTGTTTTATCCCTATTAAAATCCATCTTCAGTTGTTTTATTCTTTTTTTTTTAATTAATTTATTAGTTTAGTTTCAGTTAACAAGATTCAATTCCAGAGTTCCTTGATTTTCAAATTTCCTTTACTTCCCTCCCCCCTCCCCTCATGACATCATATAGTACAGTATAGGGTCTGCAAATGCATTCATATTAAACATTATTCCAATTACAAAGGCATGTTGTACTAGGTGGGATGAAAGATGGTAAGGAAGAAGTACAACCAAACAATGAGAAGAACAAGATCATTTAGTTTGCTTCCATCAGGATTCAGGCTCAGTTCTTTCTAGTTATATCTCTGGATGGCACATTTCTCACTTTCTTGAGTCATTCGGGATTAACTTATATCACTGCATTGCTGAAAAGAATCCAGTCTGTCATAGTTGGTCATCACAGATATGGTATGTCTGTGATTGTATACAAATTTCTTCTGATTCTACTCTTCTCGCTCAGCATCAGTTTGTATAAGTCTCTCCAGGTAATTATGAAATCCGTCACCTCTTCATTTCTTATAGCACAATAATATTCCATTACATTCATATACCACAACTTGTTTAGCCATTCCCCAATTGATAGGCACCCCTTTAGTTTCCAATTCTTTGCAACCACAAAAAGGGCTGCTAAAAATATTTTTGTACATATGGTTCTTCCTCCCACTACTATGATCTCTTTGGGATATGACCCTAAAAGTGGTATGGCTGGGTCAAAGGGTATGAAATTATTTATAATCCTTTGGGCATAATTCCAGATTGCTCTCCAGAATGGTTGGATAAGTTCACAACTCCACCAGCAATGTATTAGCGTTCCAATTTGCCCACATCCTCTCCAGCATTTGTCACTTTCTTGTTTCAGTTGTTTTATTCTTAATCATGAAAGAATGATTTCATTTCTTATATCTGTATTAAATAATAAAAGAAATACTAAGATTCTGATTTTTTTAAAAGAATTCATGCTCTGATTTTACCTTTCCTTAAGGTAAGTGGGAATATAATTTTCTCTTGGAAATAGTTGGGGCATACCAGGTAACCTCATGCTTTTATTTTAATATGTTTTATAGACATCTTTGTCTTTATATCCTTCACCAAATGAGATTTTTGTAAAGTGCTTAGCACAATGTCGGACACATAGTAGATGCTTCATAAAAGCTATTATTGTTATTATTGTTGTTAATTTCCATCATCTCCCCAGATTCCTAGTCACTATTTCTAAACAATGCCATATATATTTTAGCCATCTTCTTCATCTCCCAACTCCTTATAGAACCTTGGACTTTGCCCATGTGATCATAGATTACCTTCCGTAAACCTTTACCTTGCTTTGCCTAGAACTAGCTCTCAGTGTGACTTCTTGGACATTCTGTCCAAATTGTACTTTCTGCATTCCAGCCATTATACTCATCCCCATGAGAACCCTGGACTCTGCCCTTGGGAGAATAGGTTCTGATAGGTAAGCTTTTGCCTAATCTTTCCCAAACCACTCCTCTGCATTACTTCCCAGGTGCCCTTTTTAAACCATACTGCTAAAGGAATATCTCCCCACTATGAGAAAACCTCCCCACTACCTGAGAATGTAATTTCTTTAAGGGCAAGCATTATCTTCTTGTTTTATATTCCCAGTATATAGCACAATTCCTATAACATAGTAGTAATTGCTTAACAAATGTCTAATGTATCTATGTATCTTGCATGTATATATATATATATATATATATATGTCTAATCTGAATCCTTCCTTAACTAAGCAAAAATGTACAACATACAGATTACATTTAGCAATGTATCCAAAATGAAGAGATATATTTCATTCTCTTTCTTTCACAGACCTTCACTGTTTTGTTTTGTTTTGTTTTGTTTTTTGGTTACTCAGAGGTCAACTTTTTTTCAGTGATTTTTATCCTCATTCACATTTTTGTAATAAAACTGAATATTATTTTATTGGTTCTGCATACATCACTCTGGATCAGTTCAAACTAATCTGCCCACATTTTGCTGAATTATTCATATTTGTCATTTCTGCTGCTTAAGATTTTATATAATTTAGGTGTCTGTTTAGCCTTTTCTCGATTTGTGGGCACCCATTTTGTTTCTTCTCCTTCACTAGCTATCACATAGAGTGCTATATAATGTTTTATTGTATGCTGTATGTTTATTTCTGTCTTTGGCTGTTTGGGAGTTTTGGACTTCAACAATGGGGTCAGTGAGTCAAAACTTCATTACATTTTGAAAAAGGCATTTTCTTAATTAGAGCAGTGAAAAACTTCCACAGGATTTGAAAATACGAGTCTCAAATTTTCAGTATAGATTCTGTGCATCAAAATAGAGCATTATTGGTAAGAAGCTATGGAAGTCTGGTTCTATGCTGTACTATTTTATTACTATTAAAATTCATCATACTTTTTATTGTAAAGAGGTAATTTCTTTGAAGAAAATATTTACTAATTTGTATCACATAATTCCAAATGATATCTATAATAGTTGAACAATTTTGCAGCTTGACAATAGTGTATCTCACCATAATCCCTCTAACTGGCAATTTCCATCTTTTGTCATCTTTGCCAACTTTCATAGTGTCAGGTGAAACATTGAAGTTGGTTTTATTTTCATTCTTCTTATTATTAGTGACTTGGAATATGTTTTCATGTAGTCATTTATAATTTGCTATTTTTCTGTTCAAAAGTGCTTTCTAATATCCTAGACTATTCCTGATAGAATGCCTCTGTGTAACCTCTTTCTTAAAGAATAATTTTCTACATTTTCATTTGGCATGATGGAATACAACATGGGACAAAATGTGGCATAAAAGTATGAGCAGTTATTGTTATATGTCAGTTTTATGTGGTCCTATAGCAAACTTTCCAATTTTACCTCCCACTTTACTGTTATTTCTTAATTACTCCTCACTATAGACTAATGAATTACAGAAAAAAATGAAGAAGGAACTATCCTTTGTTACTCATCAATTATACTTTCTCTATCAAATCTTTGTATAGAAAAAAAAAAAGATCAAGCTAGTTCCCACATGTCCTTTAGCATTCCTGGTGTTCAAGAGATACATAATAAGAAATAATATACATTAAAGTATATTCTACAAGGTAGCTGGGCTGCTTACTTCACACCATTGTTTTTTGTTTTGTTGTTTGTTTGTTTTTTTTTTTTGTTTTTCTTTTTGGAGGGCAATTGGGGTTAAGTAACTTGCGCAAGGTCACAAGGCTAGGTTTTTGTTTGTGTGTTAAGTGTCTGAGGCTGGATCTGAACTCAGGTGCTTCTGACTCCAGGGCAGGCGCTCTACTCACTGTGCCACATAGCCACCCCTGAAAAGGGAAGGGTGATAAGGAGGGGGGGAGGGTAAGAGGTTCTGCCAGGGACCTACCCTGGCATCCAGTCTGGAAGGAATTCACCAGGCTCAAGCAAACTTTGAAGCCGAAATTGTAAAATTTATTTTTATGCTGCACAAGGACAGCGGGCTAGCTTCTTATGGAACCTGCAAACTTCCAGAGGTCACAGGCATAGTTTTATGGAGTCAAGATAGTAAATCAGGTGTCAATTATGCTAACTAGGTGAGTAAGGGTGGGATCAGGGAGGAGTTAAGGAGTGGTCAGTGCTTAAAGGAACATGCACTTTTAATATCAACTGCGCAGGCATATTGCCCATGATTCACTGGGAAATAGCCAAAGGGGGGGGGCGTGTACCTGGAGGTGTGATTTTAGGCCTGACACATCACTAAAGTCTATCCTCGGTCAGGGCCACTAAGGAGTGCCCAGTCTGCCACCCCTCAACGTCAAGCTTGACAAGATAGATGTTGGGATCAAGGCCATCAGAGACACAGTGTGGGTATAATTGGCTAAGGAGTTACCCTATAGATAGGGCACTGAAGGATTCATGGTGCAGCTGGCCACTCTAACTAAGGGAGATAACATTTGCCTAAGCTAAAAATGTTCATAGATAGTTTTGTGAAGGATTCATAAGTAGCTTATTGTTTCAAGCAGAGAAACAGTTCATGAGTTGTTGCTGGGCAGAGTGCTGGCAGGGCGAAGGGGCAGAGTTAATGCTTTGAGACTGGGGCGGGAAGTGAGACTTTACAGATTGCTTTTACATATTGATTTTACAGACATAGATCCCAAAGCACCCCATTTACAAACTGATGTTACAGATTGATATTACAAACTGATGTTACATACATATATACATCCCAAGGACCCCATCAGCCCCACACCATTGTTAAGGAAGGTACTTTATGAAATTTAAAGGGCTTACATAATAGGAGTTTTTGCTACTATTAGTGTTGTTAGTGGTACTTAAAGAGGAGGCCTTAGATCTTGTGACACACAAATTATTTTTCTTGTTTACACACACACAAACACACACATACACTCCCACATTTGCACATAGATTATATTTGCTGAGTCTATCCTATAGCCAAAACACAGTGAAGAAAAATGCAGATATTAATGAGAGATTTCCTTTTTAGGAAAGGAGATTCAGTAAATCTTTTTATTTGTCATATGTGACTCAGTCAGATACATAATTCTATCCTAATACTCCTCTTGGAAATATACAAGAAAAAAAGAAAAGGCCAGCTATGACTCTGCTCTTGCTTCCTACATCTTCAGGGCTTCCTGGGCTATCCCCAGGCTTCTTCATATTTGTCATTTGTCGCGCCACTGGACTTCGATTAATCTGGAGGAGAGAGTGAAGTTGACAACTTTGCCTTACTCATATCCAATTCATGTGCAATCCATCACTCTCATGATGTCATTTGTCTTTTTTGAGAACAAAGGATGAATGACAGCAACAATAAAGGTTTTGCATGAAGTCTCTATACAGAAAAAGAGAGTTAAACCTTGTCACATGCATTTCTTACACGTGTACCTCATTACAAGTATGATTTAAACTTATTCCTCCCATGGATCTTGTGTGAATTCATGGGAAGGAGTAAACCAGTTTCCTAGGAAAATATTTTGTATTAATTGTCTTTACCATGTTACCAGAGAGTGTCAGTAATTGCACTTTGGGGAGCCAGCCTGCCAATTAGAGTGTAAGTTTGGGAATGCTGCTATTGATTCTCCTCTCCTTCTCACTCCTCCTCTTCTCCCTTCTTTTCCTTTTCTTTGCCTTTCTCCTCTCCTTCACTGTCTCCCTCCCACTCCCTTTCCTCCTCCCCTTCTCCTTCTTTTTACTTCCTCATCCTCTTCCTCCTCTGCTGCTTCTTCATTTGTATATATGTATGCATGTATGAATGTATACATTTGCTTTCCAAAAACTGGGACAATTTACTTTTTGTCCTGCAGTTTTCATCTTTGGTTGCTTGACATATAGCTCTGAAAAAAACAGACTTTTAAAAGTTCATTGTGTTTAAATTGAGCTACTTGGCTATGCCTTCAAATCTGAATCACACTGACTTTCACTGAATGCCCAATAATAACCCCAACCCAAGGGTCTGTGGCTCATTGTTTAGATTTTGATGCTTTAGAATGAGTGTAACTACTAACTGTTTTCTGTTCTGGCCAGAAATTCTAAGTATCTTCCTTTTCCAGACTGATAACTTCATAAAGGCAAATGGAGTCATTTTTATCTCAGCTCTTACCCCTTTGTCCTTGAATGGACTTGGCATCAGACAAATTGGGACCTGGGAGAGATCTAATTTTAGAAAGACCAAGGTTACCCACTTCAATCTGGACCATCACCAGTCATCTTGACCTTTGTCTTGCCACTGAACTGTTATGACTCTAGAGGAGAAAGTGAGGTTGAGAACTTTATGCCACTCTGCTTCCTTCATATCCAATTCACATAAGTCAAAACATTACCCTTGTAATGTCACTGGTCCTCTTCAAAAAATGAAGGACAAACAAAAACAGTTTCTCCTGGAGGGGTTGGATTAGATTCCAGATCAGCTACCTATTCATGCCACACATGAGTAGAATCATCTTTGTATTTAGATAGCAACCAGCTATGTTGATTTCTGTCTAAATCTAAATTTATATGTAAACATATCCATATCTATCTATATCTAAATCTATCCCCAAACCAACACTTATACCTGTATCTCTATTTGCCTATGTTTTCATATATGTGTATGTATATATGTATGTTTTTTTTTTAATTTTCTTTTTTGCTTTTTGGAGGAGGGAAGGTAGGGTAAACAGGGTTAAGTGACTTGCCCAAGGTCACATGGCTAGTTTTGTGTTAAATATCTGAGGCCGGATTTGAACTCAGGTCCTCTTGACTCAGGGCCAGTGCTCTATTCATTCTGCCACTTAGCCACCCCCACATATGCATTCACACACATATCTATACATGTATATATGTATTTGTATACACACACACATATATATACAAATGCATACATGCATATATACATACATACATGTATGTATATGTATATGTATATGTATATGTATATATATATATATATATATATATATATATATATATATATATATATATATATTTGTGTCCAAAAAAGTCTTAGTGCAGTTTTGGGCTGTTATACCTTAAAACTGTAATGTGAGCAATAGATATTCTTTTTTTTTTAAAGCAATTGGGGTTAAGTAACTTGCTCAAGGTTACACGGCTAGTCATTATTTTTGTGTGGGGGCTCATTTTCTGAGGCTGGATTCGACCTTGGGTCATCCCAACTCTGAGGCCGGCGCTCTTACTCACTGCGCCACCTGGCTGCCCCCTCAATAGATAGTCTTTATCTATTTAGATGTTCTTTTCTTGTATTGGTGGACAATCTAAACTCCTTTGAGTCGTTAAACATTTCTTCTAGGAGTCTCTGTAATGTATCGAAGCAACTTAATGAAATGAGCCTGATCTCATCTATATACTGGAGTATCTGTAAGACCTCATCATCCACAGATCTTTACTCTCTGATTTGGACTCTGTCCTGGATTTCCTTTGTCACAATGGCAAAAATGCCACTGATAATTATTCATCACCTTATTTTATGTTTTGTCTGAGATTTATTATTAGGGAATTCTTGAATCAGCTTATTTCTGCTATTATGTCTTTCATGGAATCTTGGATGATCTTGAAGTAAATATGGGAGATACTTTATGGTAAAAGAGGCTTGTAAGGTGGCATTTTGTTATACTGAATTGAATACTTCTATTGCAAAAAAGTGAGTGCTTATTTTCTTTATATCTTTTGGTCAGTTGTGAATTGGTAAAGATATAGTTCATTGCTAAATGCAGCCTGGGGAAATCTTATTCCCGTCTAATACACTGATCAAGGATGCTCAGTATTCCTATAAGGATGATTCTCATAAAGATTTTAAATAAATGGAGAATATGTATATGGGTTGGTAGCTATTGATGTTCCCTTCATCATTTTTTTTTTTGCCTTTTGGAGGCCAATTGGGGTTAAGTAACTTGCCCAGGGTCCCACAGCTAGGTTTTTGTTTGTGTGTGCATTAAGAGTCTGAGGCCGGATGCAAACTCAGGTCCTTCTGACTCCAGGGCCGACAGCCTACTCAATGTGCCACCTAGCCGCCCCTCATCATTTCTTTCAGTATTAATAACACATGGTCTTTTTTATACTTTGCTATCTTTCACTTCTGCAGATACCCTTGTTTCAAATTGGTCCCTCAATGCCCTTATAATTATATGACCTCCAGCATGAATTTTATCAATATGTAGTTGGTGCAATATGGCTGCTTTTTTCCTTCCTTCCCCTTCCCTCCTTTCTCCTTCTTTGCCCTTATGTACCCAGTCCTTCACTCCCCAGCCCTACCCTGCTCTTTTCTCCACCTCTATAAATACATCTAAGCCTGTTGCATTCAGGGTTCAAGTATTGTTGTTCTACTGCCCTTGATAAAGAAGAGTCTCTTAAAATGGATTTTGCAAATCCTTTCCATTGCACTTCTGCTAGTTTTCTTTTCAATTCAATCCTTGAATGCCTTTGGGGGGATTTGCTTAGTTGGCTATCTTGCCAAGATTTAACACAGTTTTTCTATCTACTACTTCTTTCTGCTTTAGGAGATGAAACTGCTCAAAATAAACCATTATCCCATTTTGTAAAATTTTACAAATAAATTTATATTCTAGTTAGGTGTTGCCTTTTGTAGACATTTTTCTCCATTTGACCAACATCAGATATTTGCTGATTAAATCACTTACTAGGCTCCTTTGATCACCTTGATGTGACAAATAATTTTTAATTTTATTTAATTAATTTTAATTTAATTAAGCTTCTAGACAAAATTATCATAATCAGACTCAATGTCGTTTCTATTTGTCATTTCTCACTTATAACTTTAGTTGCTTATTTTAATAATTCGGGGTTAAATCATTAATTGTTTGCCATAATTTTTTTCATTATTCTTTAAAAATAATAATTACTTTTGATTTCAGCTCAGAAAAGTTGATAGTTTGAATAGAAAAAAAAACAACTTGTTTAAGGGTGAGTCCCACAACAACAATAAGTCTTTTCTTGTTCATGAAAATATGATATAATTTTTTTCTTTATGATATTATTTGGTTCTTGCTTTATCTGACACTATGGCTAGCATAATTGCTTTTGTGAAAAAAGTATTCAAGGTATAGAGGCATAAAGTTCTGGTTGCATATATGTTTTTGATCTCTTCCATGTCTTAGTTTTAAATCATAATTTCATCAATGTTTCTCCATATTCTTACCATTTTTTGTATTGAACTCATCAAATATCATATTATATGTTGATTTAATTTAGATGAAATTATAAAGTTCCTCAGAATTTCTCTATAACATCTTCAGCAACTATTGAGGCATATAAGCTTCAATGAAGTATATTTTCAAGGTGATAGTTTGCAAGATACTCATTATTATCCTTGTAATACATAAAACCCAAATATCAATGAAGTAAAGTATCATCTTCTTCTAGATTGTAATGCCATGCACAAGCAGCTTTCCAGCAGAATGCTACTGTGAACAGTGTTTAAGGTTCTGATTACACAGTATAGTGAACACTCTATTCCATAACAAATCAAAGCAAAATATTCATAGAAAATCATGGTATGGCATTCACAATATTGCAACTTATCACAGAAAATCACAATATAGTATTCACAACAGTTTATCATTAAAATAGCCATATAATTTTCACCAAAGTGGTCACAATATTTAGATTAAAGTATAATCATCTGAAAGTACAATAGTCAAAGTCGTCCATTCATGGGGCACACTTAAGTTAACTCAAGTAGTCACTTACTCAGCAATTAATTACTAAGTACCATACACAAATCCTCCACCCCTAAATCACTAGTAAACTACAATTTCATCATTACTCAGTACCCACAGAGAGGTCTTTTCATCTTGACTTGGGGTCTGTTCTCAGATTCCCTGAATCCCCTTCCATGATCCCAGATTCTCCCTGGATTCACTAGATTATCACCTGCATTCAGTGGCAGAAAGGTCCCAGTTCCTTGTCCAGCTCTCTGGGTAGGTCCTGCTCCACAATGAAGTTCATAGGGTCCAGTTCATTTCAAATCCTTCACAATTTCTGCTCCTGTGAATTCAAGGCTCAACCAAGACATGAGCAGATAAAGTCTCAGCATCCTAGTCATGCTTCCTGTCTTCTGCTTGCTCAGTCTTCTCCCAGGCTCCTGGCTCTGGGCTCCTGTTCAGAAGAAGCTCCAACACCACAAGTTCTCAGGAAATTCTCCCTCAGTTCTCTCTTCTGCCAAGATGGCAGTGTAGAAACAGCTCATCCAAGCCACTCTGCCCCCAGATTAGCTTCAAACTATGTAAAAGGGAACTCTGAACAACTTCTGGAGCCCCAGCACCCACAGAATGACACAGAGAAGCTAACCTCCCACTGAGGACAGCCCAGCAGCCCTGCAGGAAGCACCAGCACAGTAGTCTGGGAGCCAGCAGCGCAGTGCGCAGAGTGTGGGGAGCCAAGCTGGGATCCAAGCACAGTGGAGCGCCTGAGTCGCGGTTTTAGCCTCAGGCCGGCAGGGCCAGCAGCCTGATGGAGGGACCCCAGAACACCAGCAGCTGTGGCGATTCCAGAATTATCAACATAGACACGCCTAGGACAAAGTGAGAGGTTAGTGCCCTATGGACTTTGGGACCAGTATTTGGGGAATGCGTCGGCTTCCTCCCCTGGGGGCTAGAAGCCATTGAGGAGACATGCCATTTTGTAGTTTTCAGAGGCAGCTCCAGCTCCTGGCCTGCAAACTGTAGGGAGATCCAGTGATCAGTCTTGGGGGGTAATTGGTCTTGCTTTAACCTCCCTGGATCTGGATTGTGATCTGGGCGGGGAGGTTGTGGATGGGTTTCCAGCTTGCCAGAAACAGAAATGGCCCCTCACACATTCAGGACAAAAATTCCCCTATCTGGCGCTAAAGACATAGTGTGGCAACAAGCCCAAAAGTCAAGTAATTAAGTGGCAACATGCCAAGGCAAAGGTAACAAATTAAATATAAAAATGCAACACTAGACTCCTATTTTGGGAGCAAGGAGGGTCAAAGCATGGAGAGGGAAGAGGACTGTGAGGTCAGAAGTCCTGCTCCAAAAGCCCCAGGGGAAAACATGAGCAGGTTGCAGGCCATAGAGGACCTTAACAAGGACTTTAAAAATCAAATAAGAGAAGTGGAGGAAAAACTGGAAAGAGAAATGAGAAGGATTCAGAAAAAGTATGAAATGAGGGTCAACAGCCTGACTGAGGAAAACAACACCTTAAAAAATAGATTAACTCAAATGGCAAAGGAGGCCCAAAAGGGCAATGAGGAGAAGAATGCCTTAAAAAGTTGAATTTGCCAGATGGAAAAAGAATCTCAAAAGCTCACTGAGGAGATTCATTCCTTCAGAGTTAGACTGGAGCAAATGGAGGCTAATGACTTTATGAGAAATCAAGATGCTGTTAAGCAGATCCAGACAAATGAAAGAGTAGAAGGCAATGTGAAATATCTCATGGGAAAAACCACTGACCTGGAAAATAGATCCAGGAGAGACAATGTAAAAATTATTGGACTACCTGAAAGCCATGATCAAAGAAAGAACCTAGAAATCACCCTTCAAGAAATTCTCAAGGAAAATTGCCCTGATGTTTTATATCCAGAGGGCAAAATAGAGGTTGAAAGAATCCACAGATCACCTGAAAAAGATCCCAAAAAGAAAACTCCCAGGAATATTATAGCCAGGTTCCAGAATCCCCAGATCAAGGAGAAAATACTACAAGCAGCCAGGAAGAAACAATTTAAATATTGTGGAAACACAATCAGAATGGCACAGGACCTGGCAGCTTCTACACTGAGGGATAGAAGGGCATGGAATATGATATTCCAGAGGGCAAAAGAGCTGGGAATGAACCTAAGGGTCACCTACCCAGCAAAACTGAGTATTTTGTTTCAGGGGAAAATATGGTCATTCAGTGGAATAGAGGACTTTCAAGCATTCTTGAGGCAAAAACCAGAATTGAATAGAAAATTTGACATCCAGACACAGGAAGCAAGAGATGCCTGAAAAGGTAATAAGGGAAAAGAAATCAAAAGGAACTTATCAAAGTTGAACTATTTACATTCCTATATGGAAAAGCAATAACGGTGACTGATGAAACCTCTCTCAGTATGAAAATAATGGAAGAAGGTTGTATGGTCATTTGAATACATATGTGAATGTGTGTATATATGTTTAAAGTTATACATGGATAGAGTGCATAGGTTGAATTGTTGGGAAGGGATGATACTTAAGGGGTGAAATTATGAGGTGAGAAAGGAAAGTGGCAAGAGGAGATGGGGAGAGACAGGATAGGGTAAACTATCTCATGTAGAAGAAGCAAGGGGAAGTGGTTGCAAGGGAGGGGGAGAATAGGAAGGCAAAAAGGCAAAACCACATTCTCATTGAATTTGGTCCAGGGAGAGAATGACATATATACTAAATGGGATATCTCACCCTGCAGCAGAATAGGGGGAAGGGGGATGAGAGGAGGGATGATGGATGGGAGGGCATCCTTGGGGGGTGGGGATGTTCGAAGTACCCACTATAGAAGAGGGACAGGATCATGTAGGGAATGGACCATGTCGGGGGTGGGATGAGTGGGAGGGAATTATAAGCAGCCTTATACAATATATCTACTATGATAATGTTTTGCATAGCTAGACATGTACAACATCTACTGAATTACTTATCTCCCCAGAGGGAATGGGTGACAAGGGAGGAAGGAAATGGATCTGAAATTCGAAGTCTTAAGATTAAATGTTTCAAATGTATGTAAGTACTATTATTAATAAAAAAATCTAGACTAGATTTCCAAATAAAATAATAAAATTCAAACAACTTAAAAAAAAATAAAGGTTGAACAACAACAATAAAAGGGAGTCTTCATGGCAAAAAAAAAATTAGATTTGGAGCAAATGGAAGCTAATGACTTTATAAGAAATCAAGATACTATAAAACAGATCCAAATAAATGAAAAAAAAAGAAGACAGTGTGAAATACCTCATTGGGAAAACCACTGACCTGGAAAATGGATCTAGGGGAGTTAATTTAAAAGTTATTGGTCTACCTAAAAGCCATGATCAAAAAAAAAAGAGACTAGACACCATCATTCAAGAAATTATCAAGTGAAATAGAGCACTTTCAACTATTCTTTTTTAAAATTATTAAACAAATGCTTTATTAACTTCTGGTTTACATCATTCATTTCCACTAAATTTTGAGTTACAATTTTTCCCCCATTTTTTCCCTACCCACCACCACAGAATAGCAGTCCCAGTAGATATCCCCTCATCCAATCTGCTCTCTCCCATATCTTCTCCCATACCCCTTTTCACTTTGCCATTAGGGCAAGGTGAATCTCTGAGCCCCAATGCCTGAACATCTTATGAAACATTTAATTTTAAAACTTCGATTTTCAGATCCATTCCCTTCCTCCCTTGTCACCCACTCCCTCTGAGAAGATAAGCAATTCAGTATGTGTTGTCCATGTATAACTATGCAAAACATTACCATAGTAGATATATTGTAAAAGACTGCTTATATTTCCCTCCTAGCCATATCACCTCCTACCTGGTCCCTTCCCTTCTTTGATCCTGTCCCTCTTTGATAGTGGGTACTTCCAATCTCCCCTCCTCCCAGAATGCCCTCCCCTCCATCTCCCTCTCTTATCCCCCTTTCCCCTACTCTCCTGCAGTGTGAGATATCCCATTTAGTATGTATGTGATTCTCTGCTTGAGCCAACTTCAATGAGAATATGATTTTGCCTTTTTGCCTTCCTGTTCTTCCCCTCCCCTGCAACTACTTCCCCTTGCCTCTTCTACATGAGATAGTTTACCCTACCCTGTCTCTCCCCATCTCCTCTTGCCACTTTCCTCTCTCACCTCTTGACTTCACCCCTTAAGAATAATCCCTTCCCATCAAATTCAACCTGTGTCCACTATCCATGTATAGCTGTAAACATATGCCCATATACCCTTCTTCAATTATTTTCATAATGAGAAAGGTTTCATTAGACACAGTTATTGTTTTTCCATGTAGGAATGTAAATAGTTCTACTTTGATAAGTTCCTTTTGATTTCTTTTCCTTGATTACCTTCTTAGACATCTCTTGCTTCTTGTGTCTGGATGTCAAATTTTCTATTCAACTCTGGTTTTTTCCTCAGGAATGCTTGAAAGTACTCTATTCCACTGAATGACCATATTTTCCCGTGAAACAAGATACTCAGTTTTGCTTGGTAGGTGACCCTTAGCTCCAATCCCAGCTCTTTTTTCTCTCTGGAATATCATATTCCATGCCCTTCGATCCCTCAGTGTAGAAGCTGCCAGGTCCTGGGCTATTCTGATTGTGTTTCCACAATATTGAAACTTTTTCTTCCTGGCTGCTTGTACTATTTTCTCCTTGATCTGGGAATTCTGGAACCTGGGTATAATAGTCCTAGGAGTTTTCTTTTTGGGATCTTTTTCAGGAGGTGATTGGTGAATTCTTTCAACCTCTATTTCCCCCTCTGGGTCTAACACATCAGGGCAATTTTCCTTGAGAATTTCTTGAAGGGTGATTTCTAGGTTCTTTCTTTGATCATGGCTTTCAGGTAGTCCAATAATTTTTAAATTGTCTCTCCTGGATCTTTTTTCCAGGTCAGTGGTTTTTCCCATGAGATATTTCATATTGCCTTCTATTCTTTCATTTGTTTGTGTCTGTTTATCAGCATCTTGATTTCTCATAATGTCACTGGCTTCCATTTGCTCCAGTCTAACTCTGGGGGAATGAATCTCCTCATTGAGCTTTTGAGAATCTTTTTCCATCTGGCAAATTTGGCTTTTTAAGGCATTCTTCTCCTCATTGCCTTTCTGACCCTCTTTTGTCATTTGAGTTAGTCTATTTTTTAAGGTGTTATTTTCCTCAGTCAGGCTGTTGCCTGTCATTTCATACTTTTATTGCATCTTTATCATTTCTCTTCCCAAATTCACCCCCACTTCTCTTATCTGCTTCTTAAGGTCCACTATGGCCTCTAGCCAGCTTGTATTTTCATTTGGGTCTTTTGGTGGAGGAGTTCTGACCTCACAGTCCTCCTCCATGCTTTGATCCTCTTTGACCCTAAAATAGGAATTCAGTGTTAAATTTTTCTCTTTATTTTGTTTCTTTTGCCTAGGCATGTTGCCACATTAGGACTCTGCCTCCAGACAGGAGAACTTTTGTCCCAAACGTGGGGTCTTCACAACTTCAGCCAGTTGGGTGGCCTCTGTAAAGCCTCCACCAGCTCTGGCAAATTGGATACACACCCCAAACTTCCCCTGCCAGACCACAATCCAGATCCAGGCAGTTTAATGCAAGAGTGATTAACCCCCAGACTGCTTGCAGGATCTCCCTACAGTTCGCAGACCAGGAGCTAGATCTGCCACTGACACTGCAAAATGGCTTCTGTGCCATGTTTCTTCAGCAGCTTTTTGCCCCCAGGGGAGGAAGCCAATGTGTTCCCCAAATACTGGTCCCAAAGTCCATAGGGCACTAACCTCTCACTTTGTCCTAGGCATATCTGTGCTGATAGTTCTGGAATCGCCACAATTGCTGGTGTTCTGGGGTTTCTCCAGCTGGCTGCTGGCCCGACCGCCCTGGGGCTAAAATCACAGCTCACACTCGCCTGGGCTCAGCTCCCAGAGCACTGCGCTTTTGGTTCCCAGCGTTCTGTGCTGTCCACTCTCAGAGTGCTGTGCTGGCCACTCCCTGTAGGGCTGCTGGGCTGTCCTCAGCAGGAGGTTAGCTTCTCTGTGTCGTTCTGTGGGTGCTGGGGCTCCAGAAGTTGTTCAGATTCCCCTTTCACATTGTTTGGAGGTGGTGGGGGGCAGAGCACCTTGGAAATGCTTTTTCTACCCTGACATCTTGGCTCTGCCCCCCACTTTCAACTATTCTTGATGAAAAAACCACAGGTGAAGAGAAAATTTCACTTTCAAATACAAGAAGCAAGAGAAGCATGAGAAGGTAAACAGGAAAAAAAATCATGAGGCACTTAATTGAAGTTGAACTATTTACATTCCTACATGGAAAAACTTCTTTTCTTAGTATGAGGATAGTTGAAGGGAATATATATATATATATATATATATATATATATATATATATATATATATATATATATATATATATGTATTTATTTGTGGAATCTGTCGCTCTAAAATTTGTTTAAAACCATTTTTTAGAGGTATGTGAAGTAATTGGGGATGAGCTTATGTATGTTCCTGCTTTTACTCTACCAATTTGGCTCCACTCCCTAGCTGGTATTTCATAAGTACCTATTGACATGACATGAAAATGACATACGTGACTTGTGAAAATATGTAGGAGATACAAAAGAAGAATTCTTCAGGACTATGGAAGCATATGGGTCAATGCTAGCAGAGTTTGGAGTAATAATGCATACACAGTCATTGCAATTGTGTTTGTGTGTGTCTTTTTAATATGATGTGTAAAAGTCCATACAATTATATGTTTTCCTCAGTTTCCTCATCTGTAAAATTAATTGGAGAAGGGAACAGATAACTGCTCCAGTATCTTTGCCAAGAAAACATCAAGTGGATTTACAAAGAGGCAAACACAACTGAAAAAATGACTCCACAACAAAATAGGATATATGTAGTATTTATAGTATATGTGCTATATGTTATTAATACTAAATATTAGATACACAGTGTTTGGCATTTGAGTAAAATACACTCACATATGTGTTTATTTTTAATCTGAACTGTAATTTTATTAGAGAAGTGAAGTATTGGTGAATAGTGTCCTCCACCAATAAAAACTGTTATCTGCTTTGTGACAAAGTAATAGAGAGTTGCCTGGGGCAATTACATGAGCATATATGCATGTTCACACACACCCATGTGCCAACATAAATTTGTGCATATGTGTATGTATGTGTGTGCAAATGCATGGTCATGCATATTGTTGTTTAGTCATTTTAGCTATTTCTGCCTCTGACCCCATTTGGGGCTCTCTTGGCAAAGATACTGGAGTGGTTCATCATTTAGTTCTCCATTTCATTTTACACATGAGGAAACTGAGGCAAACAAGTTTAAGTGACTTAGCCAGGGTCACACAGCTAGGAAGTGTCTGGGGTCAGATTTGAACTTCGGAAAATAAGTCTTCCTGATTCCAGGCCTGATACTGTATCCACTATACTTCCTAGCTGCAATAGACAGACAGACAGAGAGATAGACTGATGCATATATACACATACATACGCATAATAGTCCCAAGCAATTCTCTATGATTATATGTGTATGCATTTCTGTGCACATGTGTATATTAATATGTGGAACAAAGGAGAAAGTCTAAAATAGTTTTATGTAATGATAGATTTTAGAGTTTGAAGTGAATTTAGGGGTCATTTAATCTACTCTCCCTCATTTTACAAAAAAATCCCAACACATTTTAAATAATTTTTTCGTGTCTAGCTGGGGTTGGATTAGAGTTCAATCTATTGAGCATTCTCTGAGCTATGCTGACTTCTACATGGGGTTCAGTGATGCAAGACATTCATTAATGTTGGCAAGAGGCTATACAGTCGGTAAACAGGCCACCTGGACATGAGAAACTATCAAATCAGTAGACTTTAAAAGTTGAGAAAGCTTCTGCTCTCTGTCTCTTTCTTGCTTGTTCTGTTTCTCTCAGTCTCTGTGTCTCTATTTCTGTCTGCCTCTCCGTCTCTTTGTTTCTCTGTCTTTGACTCTGACTTTGTGTTTCTCTCTCTCTGCCTCTGGCTGTCTCTCCCATGCTTTTTTTTAAAGCAATTGGGGTTAAGTAACTTGCTCAAGGTTACACGGCTAGTCATTATTTACGCGTGGGTGCTCATTTTCTGAGGCCAGATCTGATCTCGGGTCATCCCAACTCCGAGGCCGGCACTCTTACTCACTGTGCCACCTAGCCGCCCCTTTAGGGCAATTGGGGTTAAGTAGCTTGCCCAAGGTTACAGGGCTAGGTTTTTGTTTGCATGGAAGTGTCTGAGGCCGGCTCCGAACTCAGGTCCTTCTGACTCCAGGGCCGGTGCTCTATTCACCTAGCCACCTAGCCGCCCCTCTCCTATGCTTTCTTCATGTCTCAAGAATAAAAGGTAAGCAGCTCTCCCTTACCATCTGCTGAGTATGCCTGAATCCTTCAAACCTCTCCTTCAAGCAGGGTGGGGTGAGTTAGTTGCTTTCCCTCAACCTGATAGAAATCCCTAACAGCTTACATCAAGTAGGCATTGCATGTTGACTTTGGTTAGCCTAAGTCTTTGGTTAGCCTCAAAACTATACTCCCTTTTCTGCTTTGTGTTTCTTTCCTTAGTATGGGTGACTGATCAGCAGTCTTGTAAGCTAGGGGCAGTCCTTGCCCTCAGTTTTCTTTCTACCTATCTACCTGCATCTTTTCAGTTTCTTTCTCAGGATCTTCATTCACATCTTGTCCATTAACTGTGGTCATCTCTTGATAATATCATCTATTTCCATGGGTTCAGTTGTCATCTCTATACTGATAAGTCTGTATGTTTAGGCCCAATTTCTCTCCTGAGCTACAGTGACCCATCACCAACCATCTATTGACACTTCAAACTGTGTGATTTATAGGCATATACAATTCTACATGTCCAAAATAACTCATTATCTCCCCCCTCCCCCAACTCACTCCTATTTGGAACTTCTCAGTTATCTTCAAGGGCACCACCATTATCCCAGTGTAATGGAAATGCAAATTTAAAGATCTTCCCTGTCCCTAGCTTAAGTGCACCTGGAGCCTGTGGTGGGAGGCTTGTTTTTCAGGAAAGCCCACACCTTGATACTTTGTGATTGGCCAGTGGGTCAAGGAGGTTGTTACATTCTCTGAGCCAGGAGAAGGCTATATAAACTCTGATGAGAGGCT
Organism: Gymnobelideus leadbeateri; assembly: GCA_011680675.1. Lineage (NCBI taxonomy): Eukaryota > Metazoa > Chordata > Mammalia > Diprotodontia > Petauridae > Gymnobelideus > Gymnobelideus leadbeateri. Next base: position 172,308 of record WOXC01003808.1, on the reverse strand, counting down.
TTGCTTTGGGGCTCACTCTGAGAAGTGTTGTGTGATTTGACCAGATGAGACTCTGGGAAGCCATTGTTGAGAGCCCCCCCGGATTTGAAAACCAAGATGTTGATGCTTCCCTCTCTGGTAACTGTGATTTGAAATTGATATAATGGTTGGACAGTTTGGAAGCCTGTCTGTTTGATCTATAAGTTCTGTAACTCTGAAGTTTGGGGTGCTGACCTTTTCCCCCTGAACTAGGTAATGTGTGTTTGTTTGATTAAAGTAAGCTTGTTAACTGATTTTGAGTTGCTTTCCTTTTGAAAAGCAGATCTAAGAACCTATGTTGGCAGTCACCCTGGGGATATTGGGGTGCTTGCTGCTATACCCAGTCACCCAGATTCACAACCTCAGGACTCCTTAACTTTTCACTTATTCATATCATATTACTATCAGTTGCCTAATCTTATTGTTTCTCACTCCATGATATATCCCCCATGTATATCCCCTTTATTCGAAGTCACAATTCAACATCAGTCCCTAGTCATTTCTACCTTTTGCTATTAAAGCAACTCCTTAGTTGGTCTCCTTCCCCCAAGTTCTCTCCTACTCAGTCCCTTCTCCTGCTGAAGTAATTTTCCTCTACATGTCCACCAACTTCACCATCTTGTTTTTTTTTCTGGCGCACAATACTCTTTCTCTTATCTCCGTCACTTTTTTTCCCCTTACTGGTTTTTCTGTATGAGATCAACTGAGATAATAGCAATAACAACTACCATGAAGTACCTATATTCCAAGTACTGTGTCAAATGCTTTAGAATTATTTTCCCATTTGATCCTCACTGCAACCCTGTGAGGTAGGTGTCATTATTATTCCTATTTTCCACATGAGAAAACTGAGGCAGATGTTAGGTGACTTGCCATAGCATCACTCAGCTAGTCGGTGACTGAGGCTGGATTTGAACTCAAGTGTTCCTGACTCCAGGTCGGGCCCTCTATCCATTCTGATTTGTAAAATTCATGTGAGTGCTTAGAACACAAGTATTATATAAATGTTAGCTATTATTACTCTTTATTATTAAGTCCCTAGTAAAGACTTACTTCATTCCCTTTCTATGCCTGCAATCCTTTCCCACTTTCCCCATTTTGGAAAGCCCTGGTTTGTCCAAGACTCACCTATAGAATCTATTTCTGCAGGAGATAGTTCACAATCTCTCCACCTTCTTATCCTTTCTCCTCTCAAGTTATTTTCTATCTAGGTGGTACAGTGGACAGACTGCCCAGCATGGGGTCAGGAAGAAATGAGTCCAAATCCCATTGCAGACACTTACAAATGCCACTTACAGACACCCACTTGTGTGACCTTGAGCAACTCCCTGTTTGCCTTAATAGCACTTATCTCTCAGGGTTGCTGTGAGGATCAAATAAATTCATAATTTTAAAGTGCTTGACACATAGCAAGCACTATATAAATATTAGTTTTTTTCTTTCTCCTTCCTCTCTCTTTCCTCCTTCTCCTACTCTTCCTCCTTTTTTTTCCTTTTTGGAGAGGGGAAGGTAGGGCAATTAAGGTTAAGTGACTTGCCCAAGATCACGCAGGCAGTTTTGTGTTAAGTGTCTGAGGCTGGATTTGAACTCAGGACCTCCTGGCTCCAGTGCCGGTGCTCTATTCACTGTGCCACCTAGCCACCCCCTCTTCCTCCTTATTGTACTATTCCTAATTTTTTTTCTCTTCCTTCTCCTGCTCCTCTGCCAGGTGTGTGTGTGTGTGTGTGTGTGTTTTATGTCTCACTATCAATGCAGCAACTGATGCATTTTAACTGTTTAATAAAGCTTTTTAAAACTGATTTATGCCATCTCATCCAAATCCTTACCATTGTCAGATATTGCTTGTTTCATCTGTATTCTCGCTTTCTCAATTCATTGCTTAACCTGTATGATCACTGTGCTAGTCCCTGGCTGAAGATAGTTACACCTTTATCTTGTCTTTATCACCAATGTCCCATATACCTGTTTCCCAAATGTAGAAAAATACTTCTTTAAATACATCAGCCATAAAATAGCTATTGATAGTTAAATGAATCATATCTGTTTTCCTGTGACTATTTCACATAATCAGTGAAGATGAAACAAGAAAGAGTAGTGGCCAAAGCGCTGGATTTGGAATTGGAATGATTAGAGTTGTCTTACCACTGACTCATTGATTGGATGACCTTGAGTAAGTCACTTAATGTTTGGGTTTCAGACAATGTTCTATCTAAGATGACAAGTTATAGCCTGTTTGAGCTCTTTCTGGGGGAGAAAGTTTTACCACCCTGACAAAAACTCCATTTCCTTATCAATAAAGACAACTAAGTTAGAGGTTTTCATTCAGAAAATGTTCTTTGCCTCTGTAACAAAACTAAAGGATGCAGATAATTTATGTAACAGTCCACAACTAAAATATGAATTTGAAATTATATTGTGAAATCCTTAGGGACATATATCTCATACCTCATTCACTGGCTTTTTGGGAAGTAAGTATTTTGTAAATGTTATATGTTATCAGTATTATTGTCCTTAATGGGCTTGGTATGTTTTCAATACCTAATACGGTGTTCTCTACATGCACTATGTGCTTAATAAATGTTTGCTGAATAAATGAGGAGTAAGTAATGAAGAGAGTCAGCACTGCTACTGTTACTTCCAATTGCTCCCTAATTAGTAGTATATGAAAACCCTGCTGGTAATTTACTACTTTTAGCTCTACATTTTGTCACTGACAAAGTGATATACATCATCATTCTTTTCTGCATTTATAGTTCTTCAGTGAGCAGAATATTTGAGATTTAAATTCTGACAACAAATTGGAATCATTTACTGGTGCACATACTGTAAATACAAATGTGATGGAAAATGACTGAAAGGAAGCTGGGTTTCCTCTATGGCTGTATTTGGGAGTTGTTTTTGCTTCAGGCCCTACAGAAATGGAAAATTACGTACTCTCCTGCTTCCTTCCCCATGCTTTTATGTAAAAAAAGCTAAGCAAATCAAAAGGGAAAGGGGAAACAGGAGAGTTGTGAGAAACATACACACATTGATGCAACTCACCTTTTAAAGTTGATCTCTTCCCTTTTCCTCTGCAGTCCTGAATAAGTTTGACAGGCAAGACACCTATTTAATAAAAACTGAAGCATTGGTGCATTTACCTACCTAACACTCTTTCTGTGTTTCTCTTTCAACTAATTCTTCATACATAATGGTCACCATTCCAGGTTATGTTTTTGCTTTTATTATGGATTTTCCTCCGAAATCTACTAGGACAAAACAATAACTTCATATTCCTGTTCCTTTATATATTCCTCTAACCCAAACCAACATTAAAAGATGGCTAAGCAAAGATCTCGATCTCTCTCTCTCTCTCTCTCTCTCTCTCTCACACACACACACACACACACACACACACGCAAAAAAAACCCAGCAAAATTAAAGGACACAGACAGATGGTCTCTTACATCAAGGCACCACAGGATACATCCAAAGCAAAGCTGAGGGTGTGTCCTCCTACCTTTTGATGTGAAAAGCTTCACCTTTAAACATAAAATATTATTTACTCTTTGAGGGGCATACCACTATGTTATTCAAAATAGAAGTTTGTGAAAGAAGGATGCAACTGTTTTGAATTTTTTTTTGTAAATTCCATAACTTATTTTTATTGACAAGACAGAAATAGGTAAAGCAGAGAAAGGGAATTTATTGCTCAGATTAAAAAAAAACACAGCTGAGGGCCCATGACTGCAGTTTATCATTTAAAAACATGGCTCTCATAAAACATGACTGGTTTGAGATAGTTTACTAACTGAAATGAGGCCATAGGTCAATTAGAGCTAAAAGTTTCTGTAAATTCTTGCGAAGTAAGCATTTTCAAGTAGTGGAGCTATGTGGAAAGATACCTTTTAACTGTTTTTTGTTTACTGGAGATGCTATTTTTTTTAGCTATGCTTTGGTATCTGGATAATGGGTCTTAGACTGATTTGGGTCCTGACCAGTTTCTATAGCAACTGCCTGGGAGTTCAGGTGTGTTGCTTCATCAGGTGATGATGAAGGGGAGACAATATGGAGTAAGAATCACTTTGGGCTTGGAGATTTCCCGCAATTCTTCCTTTTCCAATGACAGCTTAACATGTGGCCATCTTACTGAGAATGCTGTGATCAAAAAGAAATGTAATACTGGCTCAGATATTTGATGCCCACAGGGTCAGTTATTTCTGGATGTTCTGGATTGAATGCTCTGCAATTAGGTAATCCTGTCTGATCTGTGACTTCAGAGTTCACAGGCTGAATATGTGCAGTAGGAACAAGTGTTCTTACTTCAGAAAAAAGCTCTTGAGTTTTATTTTATGGGAGAAAATAGTAAAAACTGGGAAATAGTTTTTTTTTCTTTTTCATTGAGACATTTTTTGATTTTGAGCACTTCAATCAAGTACACTTGTTCTGAGTTCTCAGAGAAAAATATAGATTTTGAAATTATTTTGGCCAATTTTTTATTAGGGAAAGCTATGTCGAGGAGGACTAATGCTTAGCAAATACACCGTTTTAGTGTGCTGTGGATTTTGTCACAATATAAAACTTCATATCTTTTTGATTTTATGATATAAGAGATAGGAATAATAATAATGGCCAATGGCCAACTAAATAGCATCAAAAGAAGTATGGTGGGAGGGGAAGTGGGTAGAGGCAGAAAGTTACAATGACATGAGCAAGGATTTGAACTTAGAGGACACCAATTCAAAGTCTATTTCTGCTATTTACTAGCTTGTGCCTCAGTTTACTAATCTGTAACATGAGGAGGACCTCCAGGGTTTCTTCCAGCTCTAAATCTAGAATCATATAATGAAGGTATTTCAGAAGATTGAATCCCTCCATTTGGCAAATATATTGCTATTGCTATAGACATATAAAATCACTCTTGGTATTGTAGGTGGTTGAAATCATTTGTTACCTTTCTATTAGCCTTAAGAGCCCTGATGTTCCATTACATCAATTGAAGGGTGATGTCATTCAAGTAGGTAGTGACTCTAAAGATACAGATTACATACTGCACGTCTGCTTTTTTTCTTCACTCTCTCTCTCTGTCTCTCTCTGTCTCTCTGTCTCTCTGTCTCTCTGTCTCTCTCTCTCTCTTTCTTTGGTGGGGGTAACTCTACGTCTTGTACTTCTGTAAATCCATGACAACAGGGATCTTCACAACATTATGAGGGCCTTCCTTCAACCCTCACTCTCACTATGTGAGTGGTCCATCTTTATTTTTTCCCTTGTAATTTCTAATGTTATCCTTTCTACTGCTTTGTATGACCCTTTGGCAGTGTCAAGCTTCTTAATCATGCTTATCACAGGCCTTGTGACTTTTAGTGATGTTCAAGAGCCCTGCATTTAGCAGGTCAATATCCAAATGGGAACAAGTCCATGTTTATGCAGAACTTTTCTTTGACTTTAGTTAAAGCATCTGCACAAATCCTTATCTCTACTGGAGTGAGTAGGGACCTGTGCTAGCAAAGGCATTTAGTTTATGGAGTCCTGGGGTGGCCCTACCTCACAGTCAGCCAGTAGCTCTCATGGACCTTGAAGCACCTGTGGAAAGGACTCTGACTCTCTGGTAAAGGGTATTGAGGCAGTGTCATTGTCTTGATACATATTTCCCTCCTTCTTTAGGCCATTCAGAAAGTTTGGGTTCTCTCCACCACCACTCTTGTACCAAAGACCTATCCTTTTAGTGGCTAACACAATACATACAACACATTTTTCTATGGCAAAGTCTTCCTTTGGGGCCAATAGTTCTTCGACACATTATTTAGAAACAAAATGAGTTTGGAGAGAAGTTTCTTCCTCACTTTAAATTTCTGTCTATCTGCTCTTGCCATTCTCTGCAATGGAAAATAACTTCTTCAAAATGCTTTCTTTTTCACTCCAAGGCTAGTGGGGAAAGACAGAAAGAAATTCAAGGTGAAATATTAAATTTTAGCCAAGGGAACAGTTTTACAGTGGTCATATAAAATCATAGAAATGGATGTTTATGATGGAAAACCTGGCACATTCTTTTTACCCTACAGAGCCACAAAAAAGCCTCTGTAATCTTCTTCATTCATTTTCTTAAAAACTAATTATTAGAATCAAACCTGAATTGGTGATTAACTAAGGAAAGGGTGGAAGAAAGGAGCTACTGATTACCCTATCATCACAGATTAACAATATGTAATAATAAATACCAAAAGACCATCTGTGTACAATTGGAAAAGGACCAGCTGCAGCAGTCAAAGTCCCAAGGCAAAACTGAAAGCACTTAATGTAACAGGAACTGCTTACCTGAAGGATTATGTTTAGTGTGAAGGTCATTATTGCATTATAAATCTATATTATTTCCTAAGGTGTGTCCAGGGGGATGAATGATAATGGACCTGGCTAAGGAGATGCTGCATGGAACAACTAGCAAATAGACCACTCTTCTGAGAGCAGAACCCCTGCAATGGAAATGAGGGCTCTTAATAATGCCTCTTCACCTTTTGGAGGAGGGAAGGACTACTAATGCATCAATCAACTGTCCTCATTTTCATCTCCATGCTTCCACTCCATTTATAATAAATAGTATTAAACAATTAATCCAGCAAGCAAGACTTCAATGTCATATAATAAGGTGCTGTGCCTATAGAGGCTAACATAATTTGTGAATTTTTTGCCCTCAATCCCCACAATCAAACCTTAATGTTTTTTTTTAAATGAAATTACTGGAGTAGAAATTTCTGTTGAAATGTCTAATGCATTCATAATTAAATGGAAATAAATACTTCTTTCACAGATTTCCCATTCTTTTCTTTGGCTTTAGGGAAAATCTATCAGTACAAAGGATATTTGTTACATTTTTACTTGGCAAGAAATATTGGAAGATAATTATTTTTTCTATCTATGACACCCAGTTTTCAAAGCATGATTTTTGTTGTCAAGACCTCCAAGTAATGCAGTACAACCTATTTTACTGCTTCTGAATCTATTAATTCTGAACAAAGGCCAAGGATTTTCTTGTACCAATTTATGGCCTCAGCTGCCTGAGCTCAAGATGCTTTAAATATAAAAATGCTTAAGTCCAGTGGGCATGACAAAATTTTAAGTAAAAATGCATCAAAGCTCTTTCAGTTGAAATTTTTTTTCTATATGAATGTGTGTACATATAGACACCACGCACACGTTATCTATCTATCTATCTATCTATCTATTTATCTATCTATAAATATAGTCATACATGTGCATATAGGCATATATGTATAAATGGATATACATATATACATACATGCATATAACAGGAAAGATTCTATTTTGTTGCATTATTTAACAAACATTATCATCAAAGAAAGGTTAAGTATATAATGTCAGGAAAATAGGATTCTAAAAGAAATCATTTGTCTTCTATTAGCAAGGGACTGTCTTCTGAGCAGCTCTTAGATCAGACTTCCAATACCTAGCATAATAAGGTAAGATGTGTTGAAGTTAATGAAAATTGTTTAAGTTGTTGTAATAATCACAGTCAGGTTGCTGATGAGAGGTGAAATATAAACTTAATTTGAGAACATCCATTTCCCAAAAAGGGAAGAAGACCTATGAAATTTTTCTGGGGGGGGGGTGTTCTATTTTTTTTAATTAAACAAATGCTTTATTAACTTCTGGTTTACATCATTCATTTCCACCAGATTGTGAGTTACATTTTCCCCCCATTTTTTCCCTACCCACCACCCCAGAATAGCAGTCCCACCAGATATCCCCTCATCCAATCTGCTCTCTCCCATATCTTCTCCCATACCCCCTTCGACTTTGCCATTAGGGCAAGGTGAATTTCTGAGCCCCACTTCCTGGACATCTTATGAAACATTTAATTTTAAAACTTCGATTTTCAGATCCATTCCCTTTTTCCCCTGTCACCCACTCCCTCTGAGAAGATAAGCAATTCAGTACGTGTTGTACGTGTATATCTATGCAAAACATTACCATAGTAGATATATTGTAAAAGACTGCTTATATTTCCCTCCCACCTGTCTCACCTCCCACCTGGTCCATTCCCTACTTTGATCCTGTCCCGCTTTGATAGTGGGTACTTCTAACCTCCCCTCTCCCCAGAATGCCCTCCCCTCCAGCATCCCTCCTCTCATCCCCCTTTCCCCTACTCAGGAGAGTGAGGGTAAGATATTCCATTTAGTATGTATGTGATTCTCTCCTTGAGCCAACTTCGATGAGAATATGCTTTTGCCTTTTTGCCTTCCTGTTCTTCCCCTCCCCTGCAACTACTTCCCCTTGCCTCTTCTACATGAGATAGTTTGCCCTACCCTGTCTCTCTCCATCTCCTCTTGCCACTTTCCTCTCTCACCTCTTGACTTCACCCCTTAAGAATCATCCCTTCCTTGGGGCGGCTAGGTGTCGAATCGAGCAGAGAGCCAGCCCCGGGGCTAGAAGGACCTGAGCTCGGATCTGGCCCCAGACACCCAACACACAAACAAAAACCCAGCCACGTGAACCTGGGCAAGTCACCCAACCCCAATTGCCCTCCAAAAAAAAAATCATCCCTTCCCATTAAATTCAACCTGTGCCCTCTATCCATGTATACTTGTGAACATATGCCATGTACCCTTCTTCAATTATTTTCATAATGGGAAAGGTTTCATCAAACACAGTTATTGTTTTTCCATGTAGGACTGTAAATAGTCCAACTTTGATAAGTTCCTTTTGATTTCTTTTCCTTGATTGCCTTCTCAAGCATCTCTTGCTTGTGTCTGAATGTCAAATTTTCTATTCAACTCTGGTTTTTTCATCAAGAATGCTTGAAAGTCCTCTATTCCACTGAATGACCATATTTTCCCCTGAAACAAGATACTCAGTTTTGCTGGGTAGGTGACCCTTGGGTTCATTCCCAGCTCTTTTGCCCTCTGGAATATCATATTCTATGCCCTTCTATCCCTCAGTGTAGAAGCTGCCAGGTCCTGTGCCATTCTGATTGTATTTCCACAATATTGAAATTGTTTCTTCCTGGCTGCTTGTAGTATTTTCTCCTTGATCTGGGGATTCTGGCACCTGACTATAATATTCCTGGGAGTTTTCTTTTGGGGATCTTTTTCAGGAGGTGATCTGTGGATTCTTTCAACCTCTATTTTGCCCTCTGGATCTAAAACATCAGGGCAATTTTCCTTGAGAATTTCTTGAAGGGTGATTTCTAGGTTCTTTCTTTGATCATGGCTTTCAGGTAGTCCAATAATTTTTAAATTGTCTCTCCTGGATCTATTTTCCAGGTCAGTGGTTTTTTCCCATGAGATATTTCACATTGCCTTCTATTCTTTCATTTGTTTGGATCTGTTTAATAGTATCTTGATTTCTCATAAAGTCACTAGCTTCCATTTGCTCCAGTCTAACTCTGAAGGAATGAATCTCCTCAGTGAGCTTTTGAGATTCTTTTTCCATCTGGCAAATTCGACTTTTTAAGGCATTCTTCTCCTCATTGCCTTTCTGAGCCTCTTTTGTCATTTGAGTTAGTCTATTTTTTAAGGTGTTATTTTCCTCAGTCAGGCTGTTGACTGTCATTTCATACTTTTCTTGCATCTTTTTCATTTCTCTTCCCAAATTTTCCCCCACTTCTCTTATCTGCTTCTTAAGGTCCTCTATGGCCTGTAGCCAGCTTGTATTTTCATTTGGGGCTTTTGGTGCAGGTGTTCTGACCTCACAGTCCTCCTCCATGCTTTGAGCCTCTTTGCCCCTCTCACTTTGTCCTAGGCGTATCTGTGCTGATAATTCTGGAATCGCCACAATTGCTGGTGTTCTGGGGTTCCACCAGCCGGCTGAAGGCCCGGCCGCCCTGGGGATAAAACCGCAGACCTGGGCTCGGCTCTGCGGGCTGCACTGTGGGTTCCCGGCCCGCTGTGCTGCCTGCTCTCAGAGTGCTGCACTGGCCGCTCCCTGCAGGGCTGCTGGGCTGTCCTCAGCAGGAGGTTAGCTTCTCTGTGCCATTCTGTGGGTGCTGTGGCTCCAGAACTTGTTCGGAGCTCCCTTTCACATTGTTTGAAATTTGTATGGGGCAAAGCACATTGGAAACGCTGTTTCTACTCTGCCATCTTGGCTCCCGGGTGTTCTATTTTTAATAGTTTCTCTAATCATATCTCTTTCACCCATGCTCTCTAGGCAATATTACAATTTCCTAGGATTAACTCTCCTTGGTTTGTAATAATTTCTGTAAAAATCAATACCAAAGAACTAGACTTGAAGCCTACCGTCTGGATATAAATGGATGGTAGCTAAATATTCCATTTGAATGAAAAAAGTAACCTGACTAGGCAACTAGAATAATATCCAATTTTTTCATAGAACTTAACACTTTTCAAGGCATTTTTCTTCACAACTATCCTGCCAGGTGCAATCTTGTACAAGTAGTATTATCTTCACTCTGCAGGTAAGGAATTTGGGGCTCAGAAGTTTAGTGTCATATAGTACAGTAAAAACAGAAGAGTGTTCCAAGTCAGAAAACTTATTTCCCTTGTACAAGTCATTTTAATTCCCTAGTCCTTATTGGCTGACTATGATCTTTATGCTTCTTTCCAGTCTTAACATTCTGTATTATATGTGAATCTGTGGTGTAACCAAGAGGTGCTTTTTAAAAAAATGGCACCTTCACAGAAAAAGAATCACATCTCTTTGTAGGAGGACGGAAAGATGGCAGTGGAGAGAGAGAGAGAGAGAGAGAGAGAGAGAGAGAGAGAGAGAGAGAGAGAGAGAGAGACTGAGAGAGACTGAGAGACTTGTGGATTCATTAATTGCAATTGATACATGGACACCATATTTTTTCTTCCTTCATTGGGTGGTCAACACTTTTATAGCAAACACTCACAAAAATGTAATGGCAAATTATCTTCATCTGGAGACAAGACTAATTATAAAATAATAGACAGTAAATAAACAAGATTTAAAGAGAGCATGAAACTCCTTAAGTTAAAGTGGCAGTTTACCAGGCAGTGATGAGATAGAGTTGGGAGAGAATGTAGAGAAGTGATAAATTCACTAGGTTTTATAATAGAGAAAAGCAAAATTCTCTCTAGGAAGAGTATTCCTTAAGAAGGATAGTGACCCAGACAAGCCTGCAATTCCTCCTGATTATATACATGTTTTGGAATCATAATGCTCTTGCAATCAGCTGGCTGATGATGTCACACTTTTGCACCTATAGCCCTTTTCCAAGGTACTCCAAAGTTTCCCAGCTTAATTCCCCTTATGCAGCTTCTTCCCTCCTGGTGAAGGGTAACCACCTCTAGGTTAGGTTCCTCTTTAACAAGCCACAAGTCATTTAAACAACAAAAAACAAGGCCTGACTGAGGTTAATTGGTTTGAGAGTTTGTCTTGGCCCCAGTCACAGGAACCTTTACCCCTGGGATAGTGAGCAATTTGGAAGCAGTTGCAGCAGCTGTGGGCACTTACAGGAGGTTGGAGGTTTGGCTTTGGCTCCAGGTTAAAGGGAATAACTAAAGGTCTGGGGCTAGAGGAACCATTTCTCTCACCCTGGAGCTAAAGGTGATTACAAAACTATTACCAAAAAAAATGCACAGGCAAAGAAGAAAGAATCCAACAGAAAGCAACTTTGGGACTAGAGATGACCAGGGTTCATCTTCAGAGGACGATATTGAAGTAAAGAAACCCCAAAGAGATGACTACCAGCCCAAAACGAATCTCAGAAAAGACTTTAAAAATCAAATGACAGAGATGGAGAAAAAATTTAAAAAAAAAAAAGAATGATTCAAGAAATCAAGAAGGGTATGAAAGGAAAGTCAACTAATTAAAAAAAGAGCTCCAGAATCTTAAGGAAGAAAATGATATCTTGAAAATTAGAATTGAGCAAACTGAAGCCAGTGAAATCATAAGAGATCAAAAAATAATTAAACAGGATATGAATAATAGGTGTGGCTAGGTGGTGCAGTGAATAGAACACCTCAGCTCTGGAGTCAGGAGGATCTGAGTTCAAATGCAGCCTCAGACACTTAACACAATAGCCATGTGACCTTAGGCACGTCACTTAACTCCAACTGCCCTGCCCTCCCCCCTCCAAAAGGAAAAAAAAATATATGAATAATGAAAAAAAATCGAAGAGAGAGTGAAACATCTTATAAGAAAAACAACAGACTTGGAAATAGATCAAGAAGAGAAAATATAAATATAATGAGACGAACTGAATGTTATGATCACAAAAAGAATCTTGTTACAATAATAAAAGGAACATTTAAAGAAAATTGTCCTGAAGCATTAGAACAAGGATGGGGGGAGTAGAAATAGAAAAAAAAAAATTGTTGATCACCATTCAAAAGAGATCCTATGAGGAAAACTCATGGGAATGTCATAGTCTAATTCCAAAACCTCCAGCTTAAGTATAAAATATTAAAAGCAGCAAAATTAAAACAATTTAAATAAGATAGTGCCACAATTTTAATTACACAAGACCTAGCAGCAGAGACATTAAAGAACCACAGGTCTTAGAACACAACATATCAACACAACAAAAGAACTGGGGTTCCAGCCAAAAATTTCATACCCTGCAAAGTTAAATATTATTCTGAATGGAAGAAAATAGACATTTGATAAACTCTCAGACTTTCAAGACTTTTTTTTTTTATAAAAGTCCTAACTTAATAGAAGATTTGACATACAAGAACCAAGAGAAATATAAGGCACATACCAAAGACCGATTATAAGATTCAAAAAGACGTACTGTTTATTTTTTATATATGTAAAATATATGTCTAAGATTCTCATTAATAATTGGGTAGGTCATAAGAAAGATTTGGGAAAACCTGAGTATGATATGAATTTAAAAAGTAAAACCATTTGAGAACAGCTAAAAAAAGAGTATTTTATACAGATGAGGTGCAAGAGGAAGAATTGATACAGAAGAATTAGATAAGGAAGGAAGGCTGGTAGCTCTGGTAACTTATTTTCATCAGGAATGGTTTCAAGGGGCAGCTAGGTGGCGCAGTGAGTAGAGCGCCAGCCCTGGAATCAGAAGGACCTGAGTTCGGATCCGGCCTCAGACACTTAACCCACACAAACAAAAACCTAGCCGTGTGACCTTGGGCAAGTTACTTAACCCCAATTGCCCTAAAAGGGGCAGCTAGGCGGCGCAGTGAGTAAGAGCGCCGGCCTCGGAGTTGGGATGACCCGATATCGAATCCGGCCTCAGAAAATGAGCACCCACACACAAATAATGACTAGCCGTGTAACCTTGAGCAAGTTACTTAACCCCAATTGCTTAAAAAAAAAAAAGGAATGGTTTCAAGAGGGAACAAAACATAAATATTAGAAGAATATAAAAGTCTTCTAAATTCAGAAGAAACAAAGCAGGAGGGAGACAGGGAGGAGGCAGAGAACAAGGGAGGAATCTTTAAAGGGTAGTTTGGGGGAATAGGTAAAAGGGATATATAGAAGGATGTTTAGATTTTTGTGAATGAGAAGATAGGGAAGGGATCCTCGGGGTGGGGGTAGACAAGTAATAGGAGGACAGGGTAGAGGATAGAAGTAAAGGGAGTAGAATTATGTTTGGGAAAGTATACATCTATATATGTATTTATATATGTGTGCATATATATATATATACATACATATATATATATATGTAGGGGTGTGTGTGTGTGTGTGTGTGTGTGTGTGTATCTCCATAGCTATAGAGAAACATATCTAAACTTTATTGTACTCTTCTGGGAGGGGTGTGGCAGAAGGGACAGAAACAAAGTAAAAAGGTGCACAGCAGAGAATAAAAGAGAACTCACAAGGAAGCAAAAAAAAAAAGATGGTCAATTCTCAATACAATGTGTATTATTTCTCATACGTGCTTTCTTAAAATGAAAATTTATCATATTTTGAATCATCTCATGTTTTGCTATCCACATGACATGCTTTTTTCCCTTCTAATTTTGTTTTTAAGTTCCAATATTTAATTTTATGTTTCTTTTCTCTGTTCTGTATTGGTATTCTGGCATTTGAGTATAAAATAAAATAATGTAAGATACCAATAAACACACACACACACTCTCTCTCTCTCTCTCTGTGTCTCTGTCTCTGTCTCTGTCTCTCTGTCAATTTGTCTCTCTCTCTCTCTCTCTCTCTCTCTCTCTCTCTCTCTCTCTCTCTCACACACACACACACACACACACACACTTTGCTTCACCTACATTTTTACTCTTCTTACAAAGGGTATTAAACCTAGAAGTGAACCTGGAGGACATCATGTAATTCCTTTATAAAAATAGGGAAGTTAAGACCAGGGAGATAATATTACTTGCCCAAGGTCAAATAGGTAGTAAGTCTTCTGATTAGAAATCCTGTACTCCTTTCTGTGTGCTATAGTTGGTTTCCAACCTATTGCTAAAACCCACTATTCCTTTTCAGTTTAGACTTAAAGTTTAGACCTTTTAGACCTAAAGCTTTGAGTTCCTGAAATAATGATGGAGGAAAGGGGAAGAATAGGGATACATACATACATACATACATACATACATACATATATATATACATATACATACACACGTCTATAAATATGTGTGTATACATATATATCAAGGAAACAAAGAAATAAAAATTCAGAATTAACATGCTGATTTAAATATATATATAATATATATACAATATATTCTGTATCTATATCTACATATATAAATATATCTATAAATGTATATGCATTTGTAGAAATAAATAGATAAATAAATATGACATTGATAAAGGGAGTTATCAGTTTTGTGAGCTTAGCAAGAAGTCAACATTTGAGTGGGACTTTCAGAAGCATTTATATCATATAGAAGGCATGAATATTCATTCCAAAATGGCTTCTGAAGGATGGATCTCATTGCTGGGGAATGTCTTTCAAAATGAATTAAGCCATCAACAATCAGTTTTAAGGTGCCTATCGTGTGTTAATCATCATGTTAGGCAAAGGAAATATAGAGATAAACATGATACAGTCCCTGCTTTCTACAAGCGCACATACTATCAGATGAGTAGAGTGGCTCAGAATTTTGAGAGAATAGACTTTTTTTTTTGGAGGGAGGAAATCAAGGCAATTGAAGTTAGGTGACTTGCTCAAGGTCACATAGCTAGTTCAGTATCAAGTGTCTCAGACTGGACTTGAACTCAGGTCCTCCTGACTGCAGGACAGAATAGATTCACTGTATCACCTAACTGCCCCTGAGAGAATAGACACTTATGGGAAGAGCCATCCCCTTTGACCTAACTTTAAAAGGTCAGTGATAAACATGCTCAAGAGTTCTACCTCCATTTTTTTTTTCCTTGAGAGGGTCTGGGAGCACAGCAGGTTGTGGTAGTAATTAACCTGCCTTGGAACAGAAGCATCTAGCAGAGGCAGACCTGCCCAGTGACATGGAGCAAGAAGAAATTCCATAGCCTAAATTTTTGGCTCTCTTGTGCTTTATTGTTCCCCTTTTTTGATCCCATTCAAAAGTCAGAGACCTGGTACCTGATCTTCTTGGCCCAAGAAATGGGAGAAACTACAGCACTGGTGAAGTACTTAGACTTCCTGAGAATTGGAGGCTTACCCATTTCTAGCAGACCCAAATTTGATGTGTTTGTTTTTACTTTATAATTATTTATAGATTATTCCCCTGCCTCCTATAGTAAAGTAAAACAGATATGTAAAACTAATAAAAACAGTGACCTCATCTGAAAGTGCATGTAGCATTTCACAGCTGTAGCACCCCAACACCTCTTTATTTTTCTTTTTACCCTTTATTTATTTTTAATTTATGGAGTAAAACAAGCATTTCCATAACATAATATAATGAAAAAGATGTTTTCACATGAAACTGCAAATATTCTGTGCAAAATTTAACATATATATTATTATGTAAATTTCATTTTTTCCATTTTTTCTATTCCTTCCCCTGCCTAGAGATGGCCACAATTAGACAAACATATACACATATAGGCATATACATATGTATACACATATATACAAATACATGTAAAATTATTGTGTACATTCTTCTATTTATAAGTTCTTTCTCTGGATGCAGATAGTGTCTTGCTTCACATATCTTTTGTAGCTAATTTGGGTATTTACAATAGTCAAATTGGCTCAAAAATCATTCTTAATAAAATGTTACTGTTATTGTACACAGTGCTGTCTCGGTGCTACTCATTTTGTTCTTCATTATTTTGTGCAAATCTTTCCATGTTTTTCTAAGACCATCAAGCTCATAATTTCTTATAGCACAGTAATATTTTATCATAATTATATACCACAACTCGTTCAGTAAAAAAAAATATACAAAAAAACAAAAAACAAAAAGAAACTGGTAATTTGATATGGTGTTGCATATATAAATTAATTTAGGTAATATTGTCATTTTTTATTATATTGCCTACCCATGTACAATTAATGTCTACAATTATTTAAATCTGATTTCATTTGTATAATATATGTAGATATATGTATATACACGAATATATATATATGTTCATATGTGTATGTATTGTGTCTACATATATATTCTTTAGTATATAAATATATACACACATATAAATATACACCCACACACATCTACAGACACACCTATACATATATACACATATATACACATCCATGTATATGCGTCTATGTACATCCATACATCCATATGTACTCCCAGGGTATTTTAAATGTGATATCTTTTACTATCTCTTCTTGCAATATTTTGTTTGTTATACACAGGAATGCTTATAATATATGTGGATTTACTTTATATCTTGCTACTTTGCTGTAATTATTGTTTCGATTAACTTTTTAATGTAATATTTGGGATTTTCTAAGTATATTATCATATCATCTGCAAAAGAGATTTATTACCTCATTCCCTATTTTGACTTCTTCTATTTCTTTTCCTTCTCATTGTTACTGTTAGAATTTCCAATACAATACTGAATAATATTGGTGACAGTGGGCATACTTGTTTCACACCTGATTTTACTGGGAAGTGTTCTAGTTTATCCTTATTACAAATAATCTTACTGATGGCTTTAGATAAATCTTTTTATCTATTTAAGGAAAATATCATTTATACTAATACTTTCAAGTATTTTAGTAGAAATGAGTGTTGAATTTTATTAAAGGCTTTTCTGCATTCTTCCTAGTTATAACACCAATGTGATACATGTAGTGCTCACTGTATCTATGAATATCTTGATGTGGTTCTGAATCACCAAATGTAACAGACTCTCCACATGGAAGATAGAGCCAAAGCATTTATTCAAACACCAGCATGCCGAATCCCAACATCAGAAAGTCAAATCCATTGTAGCAACCAAGAAGTTGGTATACCTAGCCAATGCAGTGAGCACCAGCATTCCCAAGCCTTCCCTCCATAAGGCCTTCAAAGCAAAACAGACTCCCTTAAGCAAAAATGCCCCTTTGTCACTCATGCTAGCTGCTCTGCCTCTATGATGCTTGCTCCCAGCTCTGCCTGTCATCCCTCCTCCTCCTTCCTGCTCCATCTTTCTTGTTCTACCTTTTCAGCAAACTCCTCCCACTGTGGGCTCCCTGTGATTACTTTTGGCCTATTAAGGGGAGGGAGGGTCTTCAAATTCCCTTAGACCTATTAAGGGGCAGGGAAGATCTTCAAATTCCCATTACCATTATACTGGTTTAGGTAGCAGTATCATGTTTGTTTCATAAAAGAGTTTGGTAGGATCCCTTCTTAGTAAATTTCAAACAATGTTCATCACCCTTCCTTCTCTCCCTCTACTTAATATGCCTTTGAGCCTCCACATGTGATGTAACTTACCCCTTTTTGCTGCCTTCCTTCCTCTTCTACCATTACAATTACTTTTCCCCACTTAATTAGGTTTTTTGTCATCACATCAAAGTCACCTTAAGACCATCCACTCTGACTAGTTATATTACTTCTAAATGTCATAGTAAAGACACAGTTCTCAAGAGTTATAAGTATCATATTCCCATGTAGGGATGTAAATACTTTGCCCTTATTGAATAACATTTTTCCTTTCATTTTTACCTTTTTTATTTGAGTTTTATATTTAAAGATCAAATTTTCCATTGGTCTTTGGTCTTTTCATCAGCAAGGACTGAAAATTTTCTATTTTATTGAATTTTCATCTCCTCCCCTGAAAGATTATGTTAAATTTTGCTGGGTAGTCGATTTTTGGTTGTAACACAAACTCCTTTGCCTTATGTAATATAGTGTTCCTACTCCTCCGATCTTTTTTTTGTTTGTTTGTTTGTTTGTTTGTTTTGTTTTTGTTTTTGAGGGCAATTGGGATTAAGTAACTTGCCCAAGGTCACATGGCTAGGTTTTTGTTTGTGTGTGCATTAAATGTCTGAGGTTGGATCCGAACTCAGGTCCTTCTGACTCCAGGGCCAACGCTCTACTCACTGCGCCACCTAGCCGCCCCATCCTCTGATCTTTTAATGTAGAAGCTGTAAGGTCCCGCATAATCCTGAGTGTGGTTCCACGATATTTAGATTGTTTCTTTCTGGATGCTTGCAATATTTTCTCTTTGACCTGGTAGTTTTGGAACTTGTCTACAATATCCCTTGGCATTTTCAATTTGGGTTCTCTTTAAGGAGGTCATTGGTGGTTTCTTTCCATGACTATTTTACCCTCTGTTTCTAGAGTATCTGGGCAGTTTTCTTTGATTATTTCTTTTGTTTTTAACTTGTTTCTTTTGTAATTTTAAAACTTTATTTTCATTTTCAACATTCATTTCCACAAAATTTAGAGTTTCAAATTTTCTACCCATATCTCCCCTACCCTCACTCCAACAGAGCAAGCATACTGATTACCCCTCCCCCAGTCTTCCCTCTCTTATATCTCTCCATAATCCCCTTTACCCCCTTTCCATTACTTTCTTATGGGGCAAGATGGATTTTATACTACATTGCCTTTATATCTTATTTCTTGGTTGCATGTAGAAATACTTTTTTATCATTTGTTTTGAAAACTTTGATTTCCCTTCTTGCCTCCTCACCCACCCCCCATTGAGAAGACAAGCAATTCAATATAGGTTATGGATGTGTAGTTAGCAAAACATTTCCATAGTAGTCATATTGTGAAAGACTAACTATATTTCACCCCATCCTATCCCGCCCTCCATTTATTCTATTTTCTCCTTTGACCCTGTCCCTTTTCAAAAGTGTTTGCTTCTGATTACCCCCTCCCCCAATCTGCCCTTCCTTCTGTCATTCCCCCCCTTATACCCTTGCCCCCACTTTTCTGTAGGGCAAGATACCCAATTGAGTGTATATGTTATTCCCTCCTCAAGCCAAGTTCAATGAGAGTAAGCTAGACTCATTCCGTTTCAACTTTTTGCTCTTCCCCTACATTTTAACAGCTTTCTCTTTCCTCTTTTAGGTGAGATAATTTACCCTATTCTATCCCTTCCTTTCTCCTTCTTCCAATATATTCCTCTCTCACGTCTTAATTTTATTTTTTAGATATCAACCCTTCATATTCAATTCACCCTGTGCCTCTGTCCATGTACATATATACACATACACACGCATGAAAACATATATACATATGCATACACAGGTACATATACACATATGTATTTTATATATATATATATATATATATATATATATATATATATATATATATATATATATATATATTCCCTCCAACTATCTTAATACTGGAAAAAGTCTCATGAGTTACAAATATCATCTTTTCATGTAGAAATGTAAGCAATTAAATTTTCATAAATTCCTTATTATTTCTCTTTCCTATTTACCTTTTCATGCTTCTCTTGCTTCTTGTATTTGAAAGTCAAATTTTCTGTTCAACTCTGGTTTTTTCATCAAGAATGCTTGAAAGTCCTCTATGTCATTGAATGATGATATTTTCCCCAAAAGTATTATACTCAGTTTTGCTGTGTAGGTGATTCTTGGTTTTAATGCTAACTCCTTTGACCTCTGTAATATCATATCCCAAGTCCTTTGATCCCTTAATGTAGAAGCTGCTAGATCTTGTTTTATCCTGATTGTGTTTCCACACTACTCAAATTGTTTCTTTCTGACTGCTTGTAATATTTTCTCCTTCACTTGGGAACTCTGGGATTTGACTATAATATTCCTAGGAGTCCCTTGTTGGGACTCCTCTCATCCTGTATTATTCCCCTTCAGCCACATCAAGAGGGATCTTTGCCATTAACACCCCTCCTCCCAGCATCATAAGTAAAAATACTCTTGCACCTTGTCCTTTATCTGGCTCCACTATTACAGGATTTTTCCTGGGGCCATATTCTCTGTATTTTTCAAGGCAATGAAGGGAGGGTTAGAGTGACTTACTGCTTACTATGGCTTCTTGATTCCCAGAAGTTGAAACAAGTGACTTTCAAACATTCCATCTATGGAGTGATAGCTCTAGGAGTAACTGCTGCTGCTACTGCTGCCATCACCACTGTTTCTGCTACTGCTGCTAAGGTCACTCCCAAAGCCTGCTCCTGGTTTACTTTACTAAGGCCTGGGCTGTATTGCTATGGCCTGTGCCAGACTGTGATTCTCTCTCACCCAGTTCCAACAGGCTCCTTCCTGTTGACCTTCTAATTTGTCTCTGTCATCTATGAGCTAAGAAGTGTGGAAACCACCACTGCAGTAAATTATTCAGTCCCCTGAGGTCAGCACAGGCTTTCCTGGGTCAGTTCTGCACTGGCTTGGTATGTGCTAGACTCTGTTCTTCTCTCAGCCCGGTGCAACTGAGCATTCCTATCAACTTTCCAAGTTGTCTTGGGCTAGAAATATGCCACACTCTGTCTCTTTGTGGGTTCCACTGCTTTAGTTCAGAGTCAATTTATGAAGGTAAACATATATACACAAATTAACATATGTACTCATATGCCCATATAACCTCTGATATAGACTATATATATTTCTATTACCTTCAACTGTTTTCATACTGAGAAAAGTTTCATCAGTTATAATTATTGTTTTTCCATGTAGGAATGTAAATAGTTCAACTTTGATAAGTTCCTTATAATTTATTTTCCTTGTTTACCTTCTCAAGCATCTCTTGCTTCTTATATCTGAATGTTAAATTTTCAACTCTGAATTTTTTCATCAAGAATACTTGAAAGTCTGCTATTCCATCGAATGACCATATTTTCCTCTGGAACATGATACTCAGTTCTGCTGTGTAGGTGATTCTTGGTTTTAATCCCAAATCCTTTGACCTCTATAATATCATATTCCAGGCCCTTTGATCCCTCAGTGTAGATTCTGGCAGATCCTTTGTTATCCTGATTGTGTTTCCACAGTATTCACATTGTTTCTTCCTGGCTGCTTGTAATATTCTCTTCTTGATCTGGGAATTCTGGAACCTAGGTACAATATTCCTAGGAGTTTTCTTTTTGTGATCTTCTTCAGGAAGTGATTGGTTTATTCTTTCAACGACTAGTTTGCACTCAGGTTATAAATCATCAGGGAAATTTTCCTTGAGAATTTCTTGAAGGATGATTTCAGGTAGCCCAAAATTTTTTTTTTTTTATTTTTAAACAAATACTTTATTAACTTCTGTTTTACATCATTCATTTCCGCCAGATTTTGAGTTACAATCATTTACCCCCCATTATTCCCCTACCCAACCTCCCAGAATAGCAGTCCCACAGGATATCGCTTCCTCCAATCTGCTCTCTCCCATACCTTCACCCATACCCCCATCGACTTTTCCATTAGAGGAAGATGAATCTTTGTGTCCCAATGCCTGCACATCTTATCTCCCAATTATGGGCAAAAGAGTATTAATAATAGTATTTATATATATATATATATTTGAAACATTTAATGTTACGACCTTGAATTTCAGATCCATTTCCTTCCTCCCTTGCCACCCATTCCTTCTTGGGATATAAGTAATTCAGTATATGTTGTACATATCTAGCTATGCAGAGCATTATCATAGTAGATATATTGTGCAAGGC
The DNA here is from genome assembly GCA_011680675.1 of Gymnobelideus leadbeateri. NCBI lineage: Eukaryota > Metazoa > Chordata > Mammalia > Diprotodontia > Petauridae > Gymnobelideus > Gymnobelideus leadbeateri. The sequence goes on along the minus strand of WOXC01003808.1, from coordinate 150,372 downwards.
TGCTTATAATTCCCTCCCACTGATCCCACCCCCCACCTGGTCCATTCCCTACATGATCCTGACCCTCTTCTATAGTGGGTACTTCCAACCTCCCCTCACCCCAAGGATGCCCTCCCATCCATCATCTCTCCTCTCATCCCCCTTCCCCCTATCCTGCTGCAGGTTGAGATATCCCATTTAGTATGTATGTCATTTTCTACCTGAACCAAACTCAATGTGAATGTGGTTTTGCCTTTTTAGCCTTCCTTATTCTCCCCCTCCTTTGCACCCACTTCCCCTACATGAGATAGTTTACCCTACCCTGTCTCTCCCCATCTCCTCTTGCCACTTTCCTCTCTCACCTCATAATTTCATCCCTTGAGTACTCTCCCTTCCCAACAATATCAACCTATGCCCTCTATCCATATATAACTGTAACCATATACAAACACATTCACATATGTATTCGTATGACCACACCCCCTTCTTCCATTATTTTCATAGTGGGAAAGATATCATCAGTCACAGATATTGCTTTTCCATATAGGAATGTAAATAGTTCAACTTTGATAAGTTCCTTTTGTTTTCTTTTCCCTAATTACCTTCTCAGGCATCTCTTACTTCTTGCGTCTGGATGTCAAATTTTCTTTTCAACTCTGGTTTTTTCCTCAAGAATGCTTGAAAGTCCTCTATTCCACTGAATGACCATATTTTCCCCTGAAACAAAATACTCAGTTTTGCTGGGTAGGTGACCCTTGGGTTCATTCCCAGTTCTTTTTGCCCTCTGGAATATCATATTCCATGCCCTTCGATCCCTCAGTGTAGAAGCTGCCAGGTCCTGGGCTATTCTGATTGTGTTTTCACAATATTGAAATTGTTTCTTCCTGGCCGCTTGTAGTATTTTCTCCTTGATCTGGGGATTCTGGAACCTGGCTATAATATTCCTGGGAGTTTCTTTTTGGGATCTTTTTCAGGAGGTGATCTGTGGATTCTTTCAACCTCTATTTTGCCCTCTGGATCTAAAACATCAGGGCAATTTTCCTTGAGAATTTCTTGAAGGGTGATTTCTAAGTTTTTTCTTTGATCATGGCTTTCAGGTAGTCCAATAATTTTTAAATTGTCTCTCCTGAATCTATTTTCCAGGTCAGTGGTTTTTCCCATGAGATATTTCACATTGCCTTCTAATCTTTCATTTGTTTGGATCTGCTTAACAGTATCTTGATTTCTCATAAAGTCATTAGCTTCCATTTGCTCCAGTCTAACTCTGAAGGAATGAATCTCCTCAGTGAACTTTTGAGATTCTTTTCCATCTGGCAAATTCGACTTTTTAAGGCATTCTTCTCCTCAGTGCCCTTTTGGGCCTCCTTTGCCATTTGAGCTAGTCTATTTTTTAGGGTGTTGTTTTCCTCAGTCAGGCTGTTGACCCTCATTTCATACTTTTCCTGCATCCTTCTCATTTCTCTTTCCAATTTTTCCTCCACTTCTCTTATTTGATTTTAAAGTCCTTCTTAAGGTCCTCTATAGCCTGCAACCCACTCATGTTTTCCCCTGGGGCTTTTGGAGCAGGACTTCTGACCTCACAGTCCTTTTCCTGCTCTATGCCCCCAAAATAGGAGTCTAGGGTTGCATTTTTCTGTTTCCTTTGCCTTGGCATGTTGCCACTTAATTGCTTGACTTTTAGGCTTGTTGCCACACTATGGCTTTAAGGCCAGATAGAGGAATTTTCGTCCCAAACGTGTGGGGGCAACTTCCGTTTCTGGCAAGCTGTAAACCCACCCACAACTTCCACCCTAGATCACAATCCAGATCCAGGGAGGTTAAAGCAAGAGCGATTACCCCCAAGACTGATCGCTGGATCTCCCCACGATTTGTAGGCTGGGAGCCGGAAATGCCTCTGAAAACTACACAGTGGCCTGTCTCCTCAGCAGCTTCTAGCCCCCAGGGGAGGGAGCTGATGCATTCCCCAAATACAGGTCCCAAAGTCCATAGGACACTAACCTCTTACTTTGTCCTAGGCAAGTCTATGTTGATAATTCTGGCGTCTCCACAGTTCCTGATGTTCTGGGGTTCCTCCAGCCGGCTGCTGGCCCTGCCGCCCTGGGGCTAAAACCTCGGCTCACATGGACCTGGGCTCGGCTCGGCTCCTGCGCTCTGCGCTCTGCCGGCTCCCAGACCGCTGCGCTGGTCCTTCCTGCAGGGTGCTGGGCTGTCCTCAGCGGGAGGTTAGCTTCTCTGTGTCGTTCTGTGGGTGCTGGGGCTCCAGAAGATTTTCAGAGTCCTTTTTTACATCGTTTGTGGAGAATCTGGGGGCAGAGAGGCTTGGAAGAGCTGTTTCTACTCCGCCATCTTGGCTCTGCCCTAGCCCAAAATTTTTTAAATTATTTCTACTGGATTTATTTTCCAGGTGAGTGTTTTTTTCCCATGAGATATTTCATATTGCAACCTATCCCTTCATATATTAGGATCTGCTTAACAGCATCTTGATGTCTCATAAAGTCACTAGCTTCCATTTGCTCCAATCTAATTCTGAGGGAATTAATCTCCTCAGTGAGCTTATGAGGTTCTTTTTCCATCTGGCAAATTTGGCTTTTTAAGGCATTCTTCTCCTCGTTGTCTTTTAAGCCTCTTTTGCCATCTGAGTTAGTCTATATTTTAAGGTTTTATTTTCCTTAGTCAGGCTTCTTGACTCTCATTTCATAATTTTCTTGCATTGTTCTCATTTTTCTTCCCAATTTTTCCTCCATTTCTCTTATCTCCTTCTTAAGGTCTTCTGTGGCCTATAACCAGCTCATATTTTGCTTTGAAGCTTTTGGTGTAGGAGTTCTGACTTCACTGTCTTCCTCCTGTTCCAAGCTTTAATCATTTTTGTCCCTAAAATAGGAGTCTAATATTCGATTCTTCTTTTTGTTTTGCTTCCTTTGCCTGGGCATTTTGCCACTCAATTACTTGACTTTCCCGTTTTTTGCCACAGTAGGACTCTGCCACCAGACAGGGAAGCTTCTGTCCCAAACAATGGGGTTTTCTCAGCTGCTGGAAGCATTAGTTGGGTGCCCTCTCTGAAGCCTCCACATGCTCTGGCAAGCTGGACCTACATACCCCAGGACCTACACCCTAGATTGCAATCTAGATCCAAGAAGGTTAAAGCTAGAGAGATTACCCCTCAGACTGTTTGCTTGGCCCCCCTACAGTCTGCATGCCAGGAGCTGAAGCAGTCATGTGTGGCTGAGGATGCAGGGCGTAGGCTGCTGCTTCTAGCCCCAAGGGTAAAAGCCTACACAGCTAATCTGAGGTCCCTACACCAAATGGTTGGTTAGACCCACCCTGGGGCTAAAACCTCTGTCTCACAAGCCTGGGCATGGCTCCCAGAGAGCTGAGCTGGCCACTCTCTGTCAGGCTGCTGGGCTGTCCTCAGTGGGAGGTTAGCTTCTCTGTGTCATTTTGTGAGTCCTGTCTATTTCCTTTTTCTTATAAAATCTTCAAAAGTTGTAACTATTTAATGTCTCCCATCTCAGTTGTCTACCTCTATGATCTCTTGTGGCAGTAGGATTCTAAAAGAATCCTTTAAAATCTCACACTCTTCATTAGAATTTAAATAGATTATAATGTCTCTTCTGATTGTTCACTTGTATTTCCCTTTTTATTTTCCCCTCAACTTTAGTATTTATATTCTTAAATTCTCTTTTAACTGTGGGTTTTTTTTTCATCAGATATAGTTTAAAATCCTCAATTTCATTGAAAGATCATTTTCCCCCTTGTTTGATTATACTCAATTTTGCTGCATACATTATTATTGGTTATAAAGGTCCGTTTTTTCTAAAATATTTCAATTTATGCTTTCTACTTGTTCTCTAAGGTGATAGCTACTAAATTTTGTGTGTTTCTGATATTTGAATTCTCCACCCCCACCCCCTGGGTTGGAAGTGTTTGTTCTTTTGTCTAGAAGTCCCGGATTTTGACAGCAACATTTCTAGGGGTTTTCATTTTGGGATTTCTTTCAGTGGGTGATTGGTAGATTTTATTCTATTTCCACATTGTCCTCTTATTCTACAATGTCTACCCTGTTTTCTTTAAGGCTTTCCTGAAATATTTTTAAAAAAGTATTTTTTTTTCCTTTTGGTGATGAATTTCAGTAAATATTAAACTCTTAATTAATCTTTGTTCTGTTTTCCAAGTCAAATTGTTTTCAACATGAAGTATCTTATACTTCTTTATATTTTGTAATTCTTTTGACACTGTGTTAAGACTTCTTGTTGTTTTCTGGAGTCATTAGTTTCCATTTGTCATTTGGTCCATTCTGATTTTTCAAGACTTTAGACATCCATTTGTACTATGTAGAAAAAAAGGGAATTCATTATACATCAAAAGAAATGGATCATACACATGGCCCATTGTCCTGGGAAGAGTAGCAGCAAGGGAATGAAACCTACAGTATGAGGGCACAAGGACTTGAACATTCTACTCCACTATTACATTGAATCATTCAGATGATACATGAAAAGAAGGTGTTTACCTCTCTAATTATGTTTCATTTCTAGGGCAGCCCAAAATATAAATGTGTTATATTATGAATCTGGGGTGAAAGTTGTGGGTATATGTGTCCCAATAGAAAGAATGGATTGTTAGGGGATTGTCTCAATGACAACTTCAAGTTTGATGTCTTTCTAAGGGAAATTGACATCATGCTCTGCCACTGAATCTAGAAGGTTTTAAGAGACTTGTGAGAAAAGTGGAATTCGAGAGGGAGACCACCTGTGTTGATGGTTTATAGGCCATCATGAATTCATTTATGTTGTTTATGTTGTTTTCTTCAGTTTTTTGGGTTCTGTAGAATCATTCCTATTTTCTACATCAGCTGTGTAGTCAATGAATGCATTTGCTAACTTAAGTATCAAATACATTCAGTACAGAAGCTAGGGGACAAATTTACCAACAGTAATGGAAACTAAATGTTAATTATACTTTGAGATTTAGAAATACATGAAGTAAAGGAAGGCACTATGAGCCTAAGAGTTGTTGTGTGAAAAGGAGGTAACCCATCAAAATTGGACCCAGCACGTTTATAACAGAGTGTAGTGCAGGGGTTCTAGACCGTGACTTACAGTGTTTAAAAATAGCTCACATATTGTCTCATAGAAAATTTGATGTATGTGAATATTTTTACATAAAGATTTTGAAGACTTAAAATTTGCCAAACACTTTTGCATTATTATAGCCCTCAAGGAAGTTCTAAAGAAGTCAATGATCCTCATAATCATTAAGAAAGTGTTTCATCTATCATCATGTTTACAATACAAGATGCCCTATTTCAGTCAGATAATTCACTTTAATATTCTTCCTGCTTTCCTCCACTGTATGTACTTAATCAAAATGGAAGGAAAGAAACTCTCCAACTCTCAATGACTATTTAGTAGCTGTATGAGAATACTGGCCTTTATTAATTTTATCCTCATGTTTTATCTTACACTTGCCAAGAATCCCAATGAGAGCAATGATCTGGTTATTTTTTGTATTAATTGCAAGAACAAACAAACAAACCCTGGACAGAGTCATGTCCAACAAAGTTGAAAAGCATTTAATTAAAAACATTATTAATCATCAACAAATATGATATTTTATATGCACAAACATAAAAAGGAGCCTATATGAACCATGAATTGAATATATAATTTTTAAAAATTCTATTTTGAAATTGATTATGAGTTGTACAAGACTTCAGATCCCATAGAAGGTATAAAATGTTTTTGTTGCACCTGAAAGGGTCTAATATTTGTATCTCATTGTGCCTGACTTTGCTGCTTCAGTTCTGATCAAGTCTAAAAAAGCAAATAACCTTACCTTTGGAAGCAGTACTGACTTCTGTCTTGTTCTGTACTTCCTTCCAAACTTCTGCTCTCATTGTTATGTATTTAAATATTTCATTAACTCTTTTTCTCCTCTTTCATATCTGTATCCTCACCATCCACTCATCTCCAAAAGCCTACCATAATTTTTTGGTACACTTCTATTTAGAAATCTTCACTTCTGGTCAATAAGAACAGTCAAACAAAATAAATATATTTTATTCATTATGTCTTAAATTATGTCATAATTTGCAACTATAGTATATAATATAAATAGCAAGAGATATATATGTATATGTTTGTCTGTGTGTGTGTGTGTGTGTGTGTGTTTGTGTGATTGTGGTGAGGGGAATGCTTCAACAGTTTTCTGAAGTAATAATTGACTATTGCATTAATTGGGGTTCTCAAGTCTTTCAATTTTTTTTTCCTTTACAAGGTGATAGTGTATAAATAATTTTATTTGTTCTGCTGACTTGAATGCTTCAATTTAGATGAATTTCTGTAGGTTCTGTAGGTTGAATATGTCCTTTTTTGGGACTTCTTATGGAGCTATAATTTTGTCTTATAATCATGTAACATAATTTTTGTCATTATACATTATATGGATACCCCCTTTGCCCCCAGTTATTTGAAACAACAAAAAATTATAAATATTTTGAAAATATGAGTCCTTTCATTCTTTCTTTGATATTTTAAGGGTATATGTGTATTAGTGGTATTACTGGATAAACCAATATTCACTGTTCAGTAATTTGTGGGGCAGGGTGATGTATAGTTTCAAAATTTCTTCCAGAATGGCTAGACCAAGTCATAATTCCCCTATGGGTAAATTAATGTGCTTATGCTATCACAATTTCTCCAACAATTGTTATGTTTTTCAGATCTTGCAGATATTAGTTAGAACCTCAGTATTGTTGTAATTGCCTTTCTCTCACTATTCATAGGATTTGGAAAATTTTTCACATGTGTAGATAGCTTGAATTTCTTTCTTTGAAAACTGCCTATTCTGGGGGAGGAGCCAAGATGGCAGAGTAGAAACAGAGCAAACAAGCCACTCTGCCTCCAGATTCCCTCCAAACTATGAAAAAGGGGACTCTGAACAACTTCTGGAGCCCCAGCACCCACAGAACGACACAGAGAAGCTAACCTCCCACTGAGGACAGCCCAGCAGCCCTGCAGAAAGGACCAGGGCAGCGGTCTGGGAGATGGCAGCGAGCAACACGTGGGTAGCTGAGCACAGGTCCAGTCTGCCTGAGTCCCAGTTTTAGCGCCAGGGCGGCAGGGCCAGCAGCCTGATGGAGGGACCCCAGAACACCAGCAGCTGTGGCAATTCCAGAATTATCAACATAGACATGCCTAGGACAAAGTGAGAGGTTAGTGCCCTATGGACTTTGGGACCAGTATTTGGGGAATGTGTCGGCTCCCTCCCCTGGGGGCTAGAAGTCACTGAGGAGACACGCCATTTTGTAGTTTTCAGAGGCAGCTCCAGCTCCTGGCCTGCGAATTGTAGGGAGATCCAGTGATCAGTCTTGGGGGGTAATCACTCTTGCTTTAACCTCCCTGGATCTGGATTGTGATCTGGGGTGGAGGTCGTGGGTGGGTTTCCAGCTTGCCAGAAACAGAAGTTGTCCCCCCACACGTTCGGGACGAAAATTCCCCTATCTGGCACCAAAGACATAGTGTGGCAACAAGCCCAAAAGTCAGGTAATCAAGTGGCAACATGCCAAGGCAAAGGAAACAAATTAAATATAAAAATGCAACCCTAGACTCCTACTTTGGGAGCAAGGAGGGTCAAAGCATGGAGTGGGAAGAGGACTGTGAGGTCAGAAGTCCTGCTCCAAAAGCCCCAGGGGAAAACATGAGCAGGTTGCAGGCCATAGAGGACCTTAAGAATGACTTTAAAAATCAAATAAGAGAAGTGGAGGAAAAATTGGAAAGAGAAATGAGAAGGATGCAGGAAAAGTATGAAATGAGGGTCAACAGCTTGACTGAGGAAAACAACACCTTATAAAATAGACTAACTCAAATGGCAAAGGAGGCCCAAAAGGGGAGGAGAAGAATGATGGAGAAGAATGAGGAGAAGAATGCCTTAAAAAGTGGAATTTGCCATATGGAAAAAGAATCTCAAAAGTTCACTGAGGAGATTCATTCCTTCAGAGTTAGACTGGAGCAAATGGAAGCTAATGACTTTATGAGAAATCAAGATGCTGTTAAGCAGATCCAAACAAATGAAAGATTAGAAGGCAATGTGAAATATCTCATGGGAAAAACAACTGACCTGGAAAATAGATTCAGGAAAGACAATTTAAAAATTATTGGACTACCTGAAAACCATGATCAAAGAAAGAAGCTAGAAATCACTCTTCAAGAAATTCTCAAGGAAAATTGCCCTGATGTTTTAGATCCAGAGGGCAAAATAGAGGTTGAAAGAATCCACCGATCACCTCCTAAAAAGATCCCAAAAAGAAAACTCCCAGGAATATTATAGCCAGGTTCCAGAATCCCCAGATCAGGGAGAAAATACTACAAGCAGGCAGGAAGAAACAATTTCAATATTGTGGAAACACAATCAGAATAGCCCAGGACCTGGCAGCTTCTACACTGAGGGATCAAAGGGCATGGAATATGATGTTCCAGAGGGAAAAAGAGCTGGGACTGAACCCCAGGGTCACCTACCCAGCAGAACTGAGTATTTTGTTGAAAATATGTTTATTCAGTGGAATAGAGGACTTTCAAGCACTCTTGAGGAAAAAAACCAGAATTGAATAAAAAATTTGACATCCAGACACAAGAAGCAGGAGATGCCTGAGAAGATAATCAGGGAAAAGAAATCAAAAGGAACTTATCAAAGTTGAGCTATTTACATTCCTATATGGAAAAACAATAACTATGACTGAGGAAATCTTTCTCACTATGAAAATAATGGAAGAAGGTTGTATGGTCATGTGAATACATATGTGAATGTGTGTGTATATGGTTACAGTTATATATGGATAGAGGGCATAGGTTGAATTTGTTGGGAAGGGAGGTTACTCAAGGGATGAAGTAGTGAGGTGAGAGAGGAAAGTGGCAGGAGGAGATGGGGAGAGACAGGGTGGGGTAAACTATCTCATGTAGAGGAAGCGGGGGAAGTCGTTGCAGGGGAGGGGAAAAATAGGAAGGCAAAAAAGCAAAACCACATTCTCATTGAATTTGGTTCAGGGTGAAAATGACATACATACTAAGTGGGACATCTGAACCTACAGCAGAATGGGGGGAAGGGGGAGGAGAGGCGGGATGATGGATGGGAGGGCATCCTTGGGGGGAGGGGAGGTTGGAGGTACCCAATATGGAAGAGGGACAGGATCAAGTGGGGAATGGACCAGGTGGGGGGGTGGCATGAGGAGGAGGGAATTATAAGCAGCCTTGTACAATGTATCTACTGTGATAATGTTTTGCATATCTAGATATGTACAACATATACTGAGTTACTTATCTCCCCAGAGGGAATGGGGGACAAGGGAGGAAAGAAATGGATCGGAAATTCAAGGTCTTAAGATTAAATGTTGGGGCGGCTAGGTGGCGCAGTCAGTAGAGCTCCGGCCCTGGAGTCAAAAGGACCTGAGTTTGGATCCGACCTCAGTCACTTAATGCACACACAAACAAAAACCTAGCCGTGTGACCTTGGGCAAGTTACTTAACCCCCAATTGCCCTCTAAAAAGCAAAAAAAAAAAAAAATTAAATGTTTCAAATATATATATAATAAGCTCCTTGAAGGCAGGAGCTATCTTGTTTTCTCTATTTATATCCCCAATTCCTGACAAGTAGCAAGTGCTTAATAAGTGCCTCATCATTGTTTTCATCAAAAAAAAAAAAGAAAAGAAAACTGCCTATTCTTATCTTATGATAATTTATCTATTGGATAATGAATCTTATATGTTTTGGATGTCAAATTTTTATCACAGTAATTTGCTTCAAAATCTCTTTCCTAGTTGTTTACCTTATACTATAATTCTTACTGCCACAGTCTTTTTTGTGCTGAAATATTTTAATTTTATATACTTAAAACTGCACAGTTTTCTTTTCTCCTGTAATTGTTTCTATCCCTTGTTAGGTCAAGAACTCATAATCTAACCATACTTATGAAAGAAATTCATTCCATTTTCCACTGATTTATGATATGACTTTATAATATGATATGATTTGTTTTTCTAGATGATGTATTCATTTGGAAATTGCTATATTCCTTGGGTTTATGGAACCCTATTACTGTGGTAAGTTGCATCAGGAACTTGTATACCTAATCTGTTTTACTGATGAACTTTTGTAAATTTTTGAATAATAAAGAATTTTTAAATTACTATTTCGTAGTAATACATTGAAATCTATTATTGCAAAGCTTCTATTTTCTCATATTTTTGTCATATGTCTTGAGATTTCTGACCAATTATTTTCCCAGATTATTATTATTATTATTTTATTCAATAATGTAATAATTTGGTAACTTAATTAATATGACTCTGAATTGGTAGATTAATTTACATAATGATTACACTTTTGTTATATTAGCAAAACCCAACCATAAGCAAATAATGTGTCTCCAGTTACCAAAATCTGTGAGTGTTTTTCAGTTTAATTCATGCAATTCCTGTGTGTAGTTTGGTAAGTAGACTTCCAGATATTTTTATATACTATTGGGATCTTGCAGGCAATTTTTTTTCTCATTGTACTCTGCTAGGTATTTCTGGGAAAGGGGTAGGGAAGTATTTGTAAAGTACAGAAAACTGGTGATTTTATGGGTTTATTTTTATGCAACTACTACTTTATTGAAATTATCATATCTAATTTTAAATGGATTCATTTATATAAATTTGTGTATTAGAATATTCTAAATAAACTATCATAGCAGCTGCACAAAGTGATAATTTGTTTCTTTTTTGCCAATGATGATTACTTCAATTTCTGGGTTGCTTTTTTTGTTGCTATCACTATAATTTCTATAACTATATCAATTAAGTGGTGGCTTTATCCTTGATCATATTCGAAATTTCTGTCACATTTGTTTATTACAGATAATGCTAGCTCATGATTTTAGCTAGATACTACTTACAATATACGTGAAAGGTTAGTTTAATCCTTTTTTCTAATGTATTTAGGATAAAATGATGCATTTTGTTAAACCTTTTCTTTCCTATGGCTATTGATTAAATAATTCAATTTAAAAAGTTATTACTAATGACTTTTAAGTTTATGGTTTCATAATATTGAAGCAACTCCATTCTTGGTTTAAATCCAACTTGGTCATAGTGTATAATTTTTCTAACATGTTTTCAAAACCTCCTTATTGATGTTTTATTCAATGTTTTGGCTTTGATATTTATGAGATATATCTGAAGATATTTTCATTTTCTGTTTTATATATCTTTCATATAAATATCAGGAAGATATTTATCACATAAAATAACTTATAGGATCATTTATTTCACAATTGTTTTCAATTTAAAAGGTAAGTTGTGTTCCTTAAATATTGGAATGAATGATTAAATCTAGTCCTGGGGATATATTAATTTGTGAGTTCTTTTCTTTTCATTCTTTTTTTCCCCTTTCTTTTGAGTTTAAGAAAAAATCTAAATATTTTGTTCTGTGATTCTGGATATTACCAATATTATTATTGTGCAAATCTTCATCCCTTTCATTTATGTTATCAGCTGTATTGTCATGTTTCAGCAAAATACCTTCTAATATTTTTCTTAATTTCCTGTTAATCCTTTTTCGGAATTCTCTTTTATTGTTTTCATTATTTGACAATTTAGTTTTCTTTATTATTTTAAAAATTAACTAATGATTTGGACTTTAATTAGATTTTTCAACAAAAGTCTCTTATATTTTTCATTGCATTGTAAAAATTTCCTTCTTGTCCATGTCTTCCTTGATTTTCAGAATTACTAGTTTGCGATTTCATTTTTTTTCTTCTCCTAAAAGTTTAATCTCTAAATTATTATTCTAGTCTTTTTATTATTAGAGAAGTGTTGAGAGATGTAGTTTTCTCTAAATTTGCTTTGATTTCTTCTGCAAGATTGTCTTATTATTTTAATTTTCTTTAAATAAATTTATTATTTTATACAATTTTTCTTTGACTCATGGATTATTTAGTTACCAGTTAAGTTTATTTCCTTTCTTTCTTTTTTACTGCTGAAATTTTCCTCACAATAGTGTTAGTGAAAAAGTGCTTTTTAACTATTTTTATTTTATTCAATTTTTATAATTTTTTAAAAAAATGTTTTAATATTTCAAATTTTTAAAAATATATGTCTAGGTGAGAAATATCTTCACATTAATTTCTTTTCAGTAATCACCAAAGATGAACAACATCTAATATTTAAAGAAGTCAATTCATGTCCTTAACCTCCTTTTTTTTTTTTTAATTTTAACTCTATCCTTAGCTATGGCCTGAATGGGACTGAGTTATTTGTTGTAGATATTTCTATTATCTTTTATGAAGCTCTGGTGCTTATATTGACTTCTGGAAAACATGCTGGTCTTGTTTTCACTTGTGGCTCTGGCACAGGCTATCTGTTCTGTGTGGTAGCCTTGTTTCTTATTATGGCTTTGTGGTTGTTTGGTTAGGCATAGTGGGTTAGTCCTGTCTTTTTCTGTTTGTTTGTTAATTTGTTTTCTATCTAACCACAGTACTATCTATGTTACTGTCTGTCGCTCCTGGTTGGACTTCCTCAACATTGTGCCTCCAGTATCTTCTGAACTGACTCTGCTTAGAATAAGTGTTGGGATTCTTGGAACCTCTGTTATTTTTTTTTTTTTTTTGATAGTCAATGGCTGGCTGGTTAAACTTATTGTTTCTATTTGATGTTCTTAATCATTATTTCTACTAGTACATTTTTAGAACTTTAGTAGAACATTTATGAGAAGGTTGGACTCTTCTAAGACTTTTTGTATTGCCAGTCTAACCAGGAAACATTTTTATCTTAAAATATTTTTACTGAAAGATTTACAGAAATATAATAGAATCACCATTCCATTTTAAATTTCCGCTCTGTATAAATTGCCTCTGGATTAAATACTGGAAGCTAACACCATATCATTTCATTAAGGATGGCAAATCCTGCACCATTCAGAGTTCAGACAGTCTGCCAAATGCTATCTCTTGCATATTATGAAAAACTTCCAAGTGTGACTGTCTAATCCATTTTTAGGGTATAATCAGATACAGTGTTTGTAGTAAGTGGATAATTTCTTTGTCTAAAGATAATTCACCAGAGCACATATTCACCACCTGCCTATATCTAATGTCAGAGTTTTATTATCACAATAAATTATGTAGGATGTTCTGTATATTTGGCTCATTGTATGGCAAACATTTTAGAACAAATGAAACACAGTAAAGAATGTCCCCCTCCTCATTTTTAAAATGACTGTCAAAAAGGAATATATACACTATATTCTGACTTAAATTTCTGGTCATTTTGATTCAATTATGCCATTATAGCAAGACTGGAATAAAAACTGTGATTGACAAGATTATCATAAAAATAACCTGAATAGTGTTAATTAATTGGGACTATTCATGAATCCTTAAATATCTATCATTCTCAAGTGTCATCTCTACCATGTCACTTTCATGCTTAGAAGCTAGAGTAAATTTCATTTGCTCCACATATTAATTACAAACTTGAACACATGAAAAGATGCTCGTTAATTATGTCAACCAGGTCTTGAATAAGTGCTCTTTCTTTTCTATTCTGTTTTTTTTTTTTTTTTGCTTTGATTCTTAACTTCAATTATGCAAAGCCTCTGGAAGACTTGCTTACAACTGAAATGCTATTATTTTTAAATCAGTGCTCATGTGTGATTTTCTACATCCAGGATGATGTCTAGCTCTATGTTTTTTTTTTTCAAATATCTGCTTAAAATACATCTTCCTCATAACTTTCTTAAAGTAATTGTTGTCTTTGATTTAGTTATTTTCCATTCATTCTAGCATTCCCTCAATCCTCAGGAATTGGTTTCTATCTGTAGCTATTTCCTTTTATTTTTATGTGTTTTTGCCCAACTTCAGTTTTCAGAGCCTTCTGATAAAGAACAATCTTCTATTTCTGCTGTATCTCCCCACATAACACATGGTATGTTTTCTGGATCCATTGAGAACTTAATAATTGTTGGTTGACTCATCTTACTAAAGATAGCTAGCTTCCTTATCAGCCCTATGATCCAATTGCCTTTAAATGTTCTCATGTACATGCTATTTTTTTAGACAATTGTTTGTCAATGAAATCTAAAGTAAAAATGGTCTTTGCCTTAAAAACAAAACAAAATAATAAAAACTACAATCTAATTTAGTACTGCCTTTTCCCCCCTTAAAAATGTCACTTCCTGTCCTTCCTTCTCTTTGGTTATATGTTTTTCTTTTTCTTCAGTGTTGCAGGTCTGAAGGTCTATATTCTTTTAGAATGACAGGTAACTTTAACATCTCTTTATGGAATAATAAGCTTTGATTACATCCTAAATATGTTCTATACAATGTGTTATATGGAGGAAAAGCATGTTTTTACTTCCTCTACAGATATATACTCTTGAATAAATGAAATGTGACAATTGTGCTTTTATACAGATGGCCCCTATAAGTGTTTGATTATTATCTAAAAAGCCCTATCCATGTTTCAGCTAAGAATAATTGCCCCCTATGGATACAGATTTCCTTTGATATACTCAATAAAATTGACTTCCCGGCTAACATCCCAATGGGAGCTGCATATGAGTATCTAAGGGCAGGATTTGGACAATTGTGAGATACAGTCTGACAGTCTCAGGCTTCACATATGTTGCTCTTCATTCCCAAGGGATGCATAGTGTCTGTGTTCTTCTGACCAAAATGTCTAGTAAACTGAAGATGAATAGTTCCAAGATACTCTGTTAGCAAACCAGAAACCATTTCTTTGTTTACTCTTAATTCTTCTCTATTCTAGCTTGAATATCACAGAAATATGACAAAGTCCATATTTCTTAATAATTTTATTCAGTTTCTTAACAAGTGGTATGTGTATACACACACTCACATATATAAGTGTGTGTGTGTGTGTGTACATATGTGTGTGCTGGTGACTGAGGGGCTGCTCTAGAAGTAATTGCTGTGCCATATAGGAATCTAAGTTCCAAAGAGAGATTAGATTTTCAATGGACTTCATAGTGTCCATTGAAGGCATAGCTTATTAGATGACATTAAAAAAATCATTCAGTAATGACTTATTTTATGAGTTTTATTCTTATTCCTTAAGCATAAATATTTAGAATAATAATTCTACTTATTATATACTAATACATATTATACAGAATCCTAGAATTCAGCAAAATTGAACTTTCTTAGGGAGTACCAACTCTTGAGCTAAGGCTTTCCCTTTAAGGCAGTTACCATCATAAAATTATAGATTTAAATGATGGTTCTAATTATTCAAAAGCTTCTCCTAATATTGAACCAAAAGCTCCTCTTAGAAAACTTCTGACAATTTCTCCCAGTTCTGCCTTCTGGGGCCAAGCAAAGCTAATCTAATTCCTCTTTTTCTTGACAGACCTTAAAATCTTTGAAGACAGCTATCAAATCTCATCTATATCTTCTCTAGGTTTGATACCTCCTTTTTGGCTACTCTTCCTTATAGGCCATTGCATCCAGTTCTCTTACCATCCCAGTCATTTTCCTTTCTACATGGGCTAATATGTCAAATTCCTTCCTAAAGTCCTCTAGATGTGGGCAGAATGGGATAGAGTACAGTGGAACATTCCTCATTCTGCATGTTATTTTTCTATTTATGCATTTTATTGATTTTGCAGTCTATCAGTGCTCCATTTTTAAAAAATAAGCCATTATCAGTCATGTTTCTCCTATGCTATACTCATACAATATCCTTTTTGAAATCCATATATGTGATTTTAGATTTATTGCTGTTACATTTTATCTTATAAGACATAAGCCTTTGCAGATCTTTGTGCAATATCAATGTGGTCATCCAGTGTGTTAATCACCTTTTCAAGCTTTCTTTCATCTGCAGCTTTGATAAATATTTGAACTATGATTTAATCCTATTTATTTAATTACTTTTAATATCTTTTGTTTGTTTTAATTTTGAATAGCAAAGGCCCGATGACATATCCCTGGGACATTTAATTACAAACTTCCCTCAAGAGTTATAGCTTCCATAAATTATTGTTCTTTAAATACGATGATTCAACCAGCTTCCAATATCATCTATCCCTCTTTTGTCTAACTCATTAGAATATTTTGGAACACATAAGTTGAATTACTACCTTTTGAATGGGTTCAGAAGACTAAAATCCAATTCTGCCGTAATGATTGCTTATAAGATAGTCAGATGCTCATTTCTTACACTTTCTTTTTCTCCTTAAGTCTTTTTTTCTTTTTAAGGAATAAATTCTCCTTACCTTTGTTCCCCCCACATGTGCAAACACAGCTAAAGATTATGTTATCTTGCAACCGTGATAAACTGCCCATCCTAGGTCTTCTCTGGGAATTCTTTACCCTGTGGAAATTAGCCTGAGTGTGAGCTGGAGAAGGAAATGGCCAATATATCCAAGACCCCCAAATGGGGTTACAAAGAGTTTGACATGATTGAACAACAACACTAACATTTTGACGGGAGTTGAAGTCAAGCTTACTAGCCTATATAATAACCATCTTCAAGTATTTGCATATCATTCATATTGCATAAGGAACAGTTTTAGTTTGTTTGATCAGAGGATAGAATAAGAATCAATTGGTAGAAATTACAGAGAGGCAAATTTCAGATAAACCTAGGGAAGAAATTCCTAAAATTAGAGCTTTCCAAAAGTGGAAGTGAGAGAGACATAGCTTCTGTGACCTCAATGAGAACATTAACTATGAGGCTACATTGCAATTATCTGTAATGGTGTAGATGGGACACTTGATTAATTATGAGTTGAACTAGATGACCTCTGGGATCTACGTTAGTTCTGAGATACTAATAGGAAGTAACCTTCTTCCTTTATATTAGTATTATTTGAAAATGCAGGCAACATTGATCTATTTGTAGTTCTGTACTTCTTCTCCAATTATACATCCCCCCTCCCTACCACTCCAAAGATTATCACCATCCCTTACTTAACATTTATCTTCTCAGCGTCCTAAGATGTATTTCATCTGACTGGGTACTATTCATTTAGCTCAGCCGATTCTTTTACTTTCTACACTTTTGTTCGAATTTCCTGTTAACTATTTTGTTTCATCCTTCTCCATCAATCAGGCACAATTTATTATATGCCTACTGTGTGCAAACACTGTGCTTGAAATTGATGATTTAACAATAAAAATCGCTGTCCCCAAGAAACTGACATTTTACTGAAGGAATTGAATAGGTGCCCAAATAAGTAAAAGTCCATAAATTAAAAAAAAAGGAGTAGTGAAAGTGATGGGAATATACAATGAAGAAAATAATAAAAAAGAGTGAATGTGACTACTACAAATTAGGCACTTATTAATCTTTGTTCACCTGTCATGAACAAATGTATGGAGTCTAATCAAACCGAAGTCTAAAAGTGAACATGCAGGGCAGTGATGGAACTACTATGTTGAATTTCACAATATATTTTAAAAATCTGTATATAATAGATTTTGAAATTTTATTATACAGTCTTCTTTTGTCCATTGCTTATGAGATGTTCCTTTTTTGATGATTGTCAAGTTTATAATAATAAAAATAGGGGAAAAAAGAAGTAAGGCAAAATAATTTGAAGAGGGAAAGAGTGCTGGGGCTTTCCAGACAAATTCTCAGCAGGAAGTGGCCTCTGTGTTGTACTTAAAAGCAATACATGCATTCCCAAAAAAGAAGTCGAGAAGCAGCACATTTCAGAAATAGGGAATGTGCAAAGGCATGGAGGAGAGAAACCAATTGTTTTACATAGGAAATGATAACAGGTCAGCTTGAGTGGAATGGAGAATACAGAAAGGGAAGTAATGTGAAATAAAACTGGAAATGTAAACAGAAATGAGTTTGTAAAAAGCTTTAAATAACAGAATGAGAAATCTGTCTTTTTCATAGAGTGTCTAACAAATCATCCAAGAAACATTTATTAAATAAGAACAATATGTGAAGCAATTTAATAGGTGCATGGGTTACAAAATATAAAACAATTACTACTGTCAAAGAACTTGTATACTAATGGGGGAGACAAAGTAGATAGATGATAGATGGATTGAGCGATCTATAAATCTCTCCATTAGTATATGTGTATATACATACATATATATATATATATATATATATGTATATATATATATATATCCGTGTATTTATATGTATGTGGAGAGAGAGAATAAGCAAATTATAAGGAAGTTATGGGATATGAACTAGCATTTGGAAAGGTCAGGAAAGGTTTCAATTAGAATGTTTTAAGCTGTGTCTTAGGAGAAAACAAAGTATTCTAAGAGGCAGAGTTGAGAAAGGGGTATATTCCAGGTATGGGAGCATCCAGTACAAAGGCACAGAGATAGAAGAAGCAGTGCAAAACATGATAAATAGAGAATAGGTCAATTTGGCTAGATCATAGCATGCTGTGAGGGGAGTAAGGTATTTATGACACTACAGAGATAGTTTGGGGTCAAATTGTGAAGGAGTTGTGTTTTTTTTTTTTGTTGTTGTTGTTCTTTTGTTTGCTTGTTTTTATCCAAGAGGTAAAAGAGAACCAATGGAGTTTCTTGAACAGAGGAGTGATATGTTTAAATCTGTACTTAAGAAAAATCTCTCTGACATCCAAATAGAGAACTGATCAGAATGGGGAGATAACTGAGGCAAGGAGTGCATTTAAGAGTTTCTGGCAATAGGCCAGAAGTGATGAATGTCTCAATTAACATGGAGGTATATATGAGTTGAGAGGAGAGTCAGATTTAGTAGGTGTTGTAGAGATAGAAATGGCAAGATGTGACAACTGAATCAATATGTAGTATGAGGTGATTTAGACTCTAAAATAACATTGAGTTTATAAACATGAGATTTTTTTTAAATGATGGCATCTTTGAGAGAAACATGAAACATGGAAGAGTGAGAAGTTTGGAGGTAAAGGTGAATTCTGTTTTGGGCATGGTGACATGTCCTCTGTCCCACTTATTTGGAATGTCCAAAAGGCAATTTGAGGTATGAAATACAGATATGTGATTCATCTACTTAGAACTGATACAGGGTGAAGGTGTGAGGAGCTTGCATAGGTAAGGAGAGAGTAATATAGGTAATAAACTAGCATAAAAGAAAGAAGAAAAAAACATATAGACAAGTAGAAGAAGAACTAAGAAATGATGTCATGGGACCCCAAAGAGGAAAAAGTATCCAGAGGGTAGTTTGGTTAATATTGTCAAATGCTGCCAAGAGGTGAAAAAACATGAGAAATGGAAATGGATCATGAGACATGTCACTTAGGAGATTGTTGATAATTTTGCACTGAACAGCTTCAGTTTTGTGATAAGGTCAGACACCAGATTGGAAAAGGTTATGTTAGTGAAACCACTGAGAATTGCTGATTAAGGGAGTGATATGGTCACATGTATATTTTCAGAATGCCAGTTTGGTAGTGATCTGGGGAAGGAAATTACTGGAAGCAGAAAGTTCAATTAGGAAGCTATGGCAGTAGTTCAGAAGAGTCGTCTCTTACCTTAAGGGGCTCAACTAGTGTGTGAAACTTTATAAATGGAGAAAAAGGTGGGATGAGAAAGATTCTGTGGAGTTTAAGAGATAAAACATGGTGGTTGATGGACTTTGGGAGCTGAGGGAATTGGTAGGAAAAAATAGAAGAGAGTCCTGCAAAGATCATCAGGATAGAATTTTTGCTGACCCTCTACAACAATTATAACAAATAATAGAGAACACTAACATGTAGAAAATTCAGCAATTACAGAACCAGTAAAAGAGGTTATTTTGTCAGAAAAAAATTCCTGAAGTCCAACTCAGAAGTGTTCCTGGTGCTCCCTGGCATTATTCTTTCCCCTTTTCCACCATCTTCCCAGCATTCTCCTGTCTCACTTTCTTTATCCTAGGCAAACTCATTGAACCTTGAGGTTGTAGCAGTTTTAAGTAATAGTTTTGTATTTAGTGCCTTCTATAACCGCTCTTAGAGTTTATAGAAGTTACATCCCTCCAGTTACTCTTATTCTCAACTCTTGCCTTCTCATCCAACCCATAATACACTTAATAAAGCACAGGAGGCAACTGGCAAGAAGGAGAAGTTAGAGAAAAGTGGAAAAGAGTTTCAAATGTAAAGTCTACTCAGCAGCTTCATTTTAGTGTGTCTTTGATCTGTTTATGACTCCTCCTAGAGTGTCACCTAGAAATTGAAAAAAAAGTCCATTGAAGAGAAAAAAAGTGGTATCTGGAAAAATAGGATTGGTAAAGACGCCAAATAGACAAAATTAGCATCACTGTATAGAGTCACCCTGTGGCCATGTACCAACTCTTCATCCCTATTCTCTAAGGTTGATAGACTTTGGTCAACCCTGGTAGACTGAGAGAGTAGAGAATCAGTTGCAAGCACTATGGGAAGGGTGCAAAAATGCTGGGGTTTCAGAAGGAAATAATTGGCTATAAGAAACACATCTTCATCAAAGAAACCACAGAAATTTCAACATCATAATTGACACAGGTGACTGAGAATAAATTAATAAATATTCAAAAAAATAGAAATTTCAAAGGGAAAATATTTCACAAGAGCAGAGGAAAATGAGTCACAATCCTCTGAGAAAGGTGAAAATTATAGCACAAATTGTGCGTGGTTCCCTGAAATAACAATGAAAAAAATCCAAGATCCTTTAGAATGATTCAGAGATGAATCAAAGAATTAAGTAAAAATATTAAAGAACTAAAGACTGGAATTAGAAATCTTAAGTAAAAAATCAGCAGGGCTAGTCAGAGAATACATAATTTAGGACAAAATGACAAAGACAATCTCCATAATAGCAAATTCCTTGAAAAAGAAAATGACAGAATTTGAACACAAAAGTGCAGAGGCAGAAGGTAAAATAAAAGAACTACATTAAAAATCAACACAAATGGAAGAATTCATGAGAGAATGAAAGAGAGAGGGAGGGAGGGAAGAAGGGAGAGAGACAGAGACAGAGACGGAGAGACAGAGAGAGAGCAGAGAGAGAGAGAGAGAGACTCAATTTAAAACATAAACGCATTATTTAAGAATTATAGGTCTTTTAAAAAATATAAAAAATAAAATCAGAATAACATACCTAAAGAAATTTAACAGAACAATTGCGCAGAAATTCTAGAAGCAGATTGCAAACAGATCACGATAATTTACTGAACATTAAAAGAAGTCCAACTTGAGAGCAAATTTCACAGGAAAAAGAGGAAAAATCCTTCAAATTCCGAGGGAAACAAATTAGTATAGCACAATATTTTTCCATGGTTACAATAAGTCAAAGGAGATGAAAAAAAACAGTTTTTCACGAAATGTTGTATTATATTTAAAATATAACCTACAATATATTGTAATAAATAGACCATTTTTGAATATGTAAACAGTATCTTAAAAAAAGAGTTAACATTATTTGTACTGGAGAAATACTAGACAATTTCCTCATAATAACATAAATGAAAGAGGACTATACAGTTTTCAGAAGTAACAACACTAAACATCACCACAGCAATTAATAGACTAGCTATGTGCTCCCTAAAAACAGCCAGAAAGGAGCAAAGTCAAAATCCCAAATTCTGACAGACTATACTACCAACACCTTCACCTATTAGGCCTTCACCTATTAGGCCTAGCTAGTTATAAGTCCAGTTTCTTTTCATCTCTGTTTGTAACTTTGCCTTTCTCTCTGCCTTTGTCTCTCTTTCAGTCTCTGTCTCTCTCTCTTTCTGTGCATATGTCTGTCTGTCTCTCTATCTCTCTCTCAGCTACTCAGCTGAAATTGTTTATAAGGAGTGGAAGTGCCTAGGTATTTGCACCACATCTACATTTATGACATAGTCTCTACCTAGTGGTCTCAATTTTTATATGATTCCTCTTAGTAAAAATAGAACAATAAAAAGAAAAACAAAAAAAAAAGCAAGAGTGCATTTAGATATCACATTAGGTTTTGCAAAACATTTTACAAATATTATCTCTTTTTACCCTTACAACCACCCTGGGATGTACATGCTATCGTTAAGCCCATTTTACAATTGAGGAACTGAGGCAGAAGTTTAGTGCCTTGTCCAAGGCAAAACAGTTAGCAAGAGTCTGAGGCAGAATTTGAAATCAGGTCTTCCAGACCCAAGGCTCTGTGCTTTTTCACTGAATGACCGAATTAATCATAATAGCTTGATATACCCTCCATGTGACTTATAAGTCACCAATGCTGGAAATGAAGATTTTCAGATATTTGTCCCCCATCCCCCAGATACCCAGGGTACACTCTGCAGGATGTCAAATTATCAACAAATATAAATTCTGGGGGTGGAGCCAAGATGGTGGAATAGAAATAGCACCTCCAAGGCTCTCTCCCCCCAGATTACCTCCAAACGATGTAAAAGGGGACTCTGAACAATTTCTGGAGCCCCAGCACTCAAAGAACGACATAGAGAAGCTAACCTCCCACTGAGGACAGCCAAGCAGCCCTGCAGGAAGGGCCAGCGCAGTGCTCTGGAATCCAGCAGCGGCAGCACAGGGGAACAGCCGGGAGAACTGAGCCCAGGTCCCGAGGTTTTAGCCTCAGGGCAGGAGGGCCAACAGCCAGAACAGGACACCAGAACACCAGCAGCTGTGGCGATTCCACAATGGTCAACACAGACATGCCTAGGACAAAGTGAGAGGTTAGTGCCCTATGGACTTTGGGACCAGTATTTGGGGAACGCGTAGGCTTCCTCCCCTGGGGGCTAGAAGCAGTTGAGGAGACATGCCATTTTGCAGTTTTCAGTGGTGGCTCCAGCTACTGGCCTGCGACCTGTAGGGAGATCCAGTGATTAGTCTTGGGGGGTAATCGCTCTTGCTTTAACCTCCCGGGATCTGGATTGTGGTCTGTGGGAGAGGTCTTGGGGCAGGTTTCCAGCTTGCCAGAAACGGAAGTTGCCCCCCCACACATTCAGGACGAAGCACCCCTAGCTGGTGGCAGAGTTCTACTAAGGCAACAAGCCCAAAAGTCAAGTAATTAAGTGCCATCATGAAAAGGCAAAGGAAACAAAATAAGCAGAAAAATGAAACATTAGACTCCTATTTTGGGGGCAAAGAGGATCAAAGCATGGAACAGTCAGATGACTGTGAGGTCAGAATTCCTGCTCCAAAAGCACCAAAGGAAAATATGAGCCGTTTACAGGCCCTAGAGGGCATTAAGAAGGACTTTAAAAATCAAATAAGAGAAGTGGAAAAATTGGGAAGAGAAATGAGAAGGATGCAGGAAAAGTATGAAATGAGGGTCAACAGCCTGACTGAGGAAAACAACACCTTAAAAAATAGACTAACTCAAATGGCAAAGGAGGCCCAAAAGGGCAATGAGGAGAAGAATGCCTTAAAAAGTCGAATTTGCCAGATGGAAAAAGAATCTCAAAAGTTCACTGAGGAGATTCATTCCTTCAGAGTTAGACTGGAGCAAATGGAAGCTAATGACTTTATGAGAAATCAAGATGCTGTTAAGCAGATCCAAACAAATGAATGATTAGAAGGCAATGTGAAATATCTCATGGGAAAAACCACTGACCTGGAAAATAGATCCAGGAGAGACAATTTAAAAATTATTGGACTACCTGAAAGCCATGATCAAAGAAAGAACCTAGAAATCACCGTTCAAGAAATTCTCAAGGAAAATTGCCCTGATGTTTTAGATCCAGAGGGCAAAATAGAGGTTGAAAGAATCCACTGATCACCTCCTAAAAAAGATTCCATAAAGGAAACTCCCAGGAATATTATAGCCAGGTTCCAGAATCACCAGATCAAGGAGAAAATACTACAAGCAGCCAGGAAGAAAAAATTCAATATTGTGGAAACACAATCAGAATAGCCCAGGACCTGGCATCTTCTACACTGAGGAATCCAAGGGCATGGAATATGATATTCCAGAGGGCAAAAGAGCTGGGACTGAACCCCAGGGTCACCTACCCAGCAAAACTGAGTATTTTATTTCAGGGGAAAATATGGTCATTCAGTGGAATAGAGGACTTTCAAGCATTCTTGAGGAAAAAACCAGAATTGAATAGAAAATTGGACATCCAGGCACAAGAAGCAAGAGATACCTGAGAAGGTAATCAGGGAAAAGAAATGAAAAGGAACTTATCAAAGTTAACCTATTTACATTCCTACCTAGAAAAACAATAACTGTGACTGATGAAACTTTTCTCAGTATGAAAATAATGGAAGAAGTGTATATGGTCACATGAATACATATGTGAATGTGTGTATATATGTTTACAGTTATACATGGATAGAGGGCACAGGTCGCATTTGTTGGGAAGGGATGATACCTAAGGGGTGAAATTATGTGGTGAGAGAGGAAAGTGGCAAGAGGAGATGGGGCGAGAAAGGTTAGGGTAAACTATCTCATGTAGAAGATGCAAGGGGAAGTGGCTGCAGAGGAGGGGAAGAATAGGAAGGCAAAAAGGCAAAACCACATTCTCATTGAATTTGGTTCAGGGAGAGAATGGCATACATACTAAATGGGATATCTCACCCTGCAGCAGAATAGGGGGAAGGGGGATGAGAGGAGGGATGATGGATGGGAAGGCATTCTTGGGAGGAGGGGAGGTTGGAATTACCCACTATAGAAGAGGGACAGGATCAAGTAGGGAATGGACCAGGTGGGGGGTGGGATGGGTGGGAGGGAATTATAAGCAGCCTTGTACAATATATCTACTATGGTAATATTTTGCATAGTTATACATGTACAACACATACTGAATTACTTATCTTCCCAGAGGGAATTGGTGACAAGGGAGGAAAGGTTTGGATCTGAAATTCCAGGTATTAAAATGAAATGTTTCAAATATATTAAAAAAACAAACAAAAAACAAATATAAATTCTGAGGAGTACTACATATAATTTAAATGAAGAGAAAATCACGGTGAAACAACAGATAAAACAGAGAGAAAACAATTGTGCTTGGCACGAAAAACAGATTGTTGAAATGGGGGTAGTGTTTTTTTTTTTTTTGACTGTTAAGCCTTTGGGGATTCCATAGAGCCTTAACAAACAGTCCTTGTTCTGTGTCTCACAGAAAGAGGCTGATGCCAGCAACAATCACCCTCTGCTCTTAATTCACAACCCCAATCACAGGTACACAATCACCTTCTCAGACTTCCCATGGAGCTGATTTTTCCCTCATTGTTCAGTCCCAAATTTTATAGTCATTTCTTAGTTAGGAGAAAGAGTAAGTAAAAACTCTGAACCTCCCAATGAATAGAAAAGGTTCATATTATTCCTTCCAGACTGTGTGGGGATGATAAGGATGCAGAATCTGACAGAGGATGGGTTACACCACTATTATTTGATATAATCATGATGTGTAAATCCTAATAATAGCAATTATGGAAGAACAAAATAAATGGAAGAAATAAGCTTAGGAAAAGTAAAAATGAAATTATTTCTTATTGCAGATAGTTTACTTATGTTAATCTAGAGATTCAGCTAAAATTAATAGAAACAGTAATTCAGTAAAGTATAGGGTTATGGAAATGAACCCATAAAATCACCAGTTTTTCTGTAAATTACCAATGAAACCCAGTAGAAAATTATGGGGAAAAAGGAAATTCATTTAGAAATCAGTATAAATTATATTTAATATCTGGAAGTCCTTTGGCCAAGAGATAAACAGAAATTTTTTGAATACAACTACATAGTTTTCTACAGAAATAAAGGAAGCCAGGAATAAATTGATCATGTTTGGAGTCATACTATTATAAGGAAAAGTATAATACTAGGAAAGCTAATTTACTGATTCAATGCCATGCCAATCAAGCTACCACGTAGGTTACTTTATAGAAATAGACAAAATAATAATAAAAATCATCTATAGGAAAAAAATCAAGATTCTCAAGGAATGTAAGCCCTCCCCCCCTGAATAAAAAAAAAAGTGATGAGGGAGGAGAGTTCTCAATACCAAGCCTCAAGTCAATAAGTAACAAGTTAAATGCTTAGTACAGGGATTGGGAACCAGAGAACATAAGGCCACATGTAACCTTCTAGATCCTTAAGTGTACCCAAATCTAAATTTGTTCTGTAAAATTCAGTCAAAAGGCTTAGGTTCCCCTCCCCTGGCTTAGTATGTGCCATATGCTGTGCTAAGTGCTAGGGATATAAATGTAAGCAAACCCAACAAACAAACAACCTGTAGCTTATCTTCTCAAGGAGTTTATATATATATATATATATATATATATATATATATATATATATATATATATATATATATTCATTTTATATTTGAAAGATGTAATTTTAAAACTTCAAATTTCAGATCCATTCCTTTCCTCCCTTGTCACCCACTCCCTCTGGGAAGATCAGCAATTCAGTATATGTTGTACATGTCTAGCTATGCAAAGCATTACCATAGTAGGTATATTGTAAAAGACTGTCTATATTTCCCCCCACCCATCCCACACCCCACCTGGTTCATTCCCAGCTTTGATTTTTTTTTTTTATTTTTCAACATGCATTTCCACAAGATTTTGTGTTACATATATCACTCCCTATCTTTTCCCTACCATCTACCCCCAAATAACAAGCCTGCTGAATACCAATTCTCCTAACCTATTCTCTCGTATATATTCTCCCCGGACCCTCTTAACTTTCTAGTAGGGCAAGATTGATTACTATACAGCAGTGCTTGTATATCTTATTTCTGAGTGCATGTAAAAAAACAATTTTTAAAAAATATTTGTTTTTAAAACTTTGAGGTCCAGATGTTTTCCCTTCTTCCTTCCTCACCCACCCTCACTGGGAAGACAGTAATTCAATATAGGTTATACATGTGTAGTTATGCAAAACATTTCCATAATAGTTATATTGTGAAAGACTAACTATAATTCCCTCCATCCTATCCTGCCCCCACGTATTCTATTTTCTCCTTTGACCCTGTCCTTTTTCAAAAGTTTTTGCTTCTAACTTTCCTCTCTGCCAATCTACCCTCCCTTCTATCACCCCCCTCCATCCCCTTCCCCTCTATTTTCCTGTAGGGTAAGGATAACCAATTGAGTGTGTATTCCCTCCTTAAGCCAAATTCAATGAGAGTAAGGATGATCTATTACCTTTCACCTTCCTGCTCTTCCCCTCCGTTGTAACAATTTTCTCTTACTTCTTTTATGTGAGATAATTTACCCTAATCTATTTCTCCCTTTCCCCTTCTCCCAATATATTCCTCTCTTACCTCTTAATTTCATTTTTAGATATTATCCATTCAATTCATCCTGTGCCCTCTATTTATGGATACATGTACATACATAGGCACACACTCATATATACATTTATACACACAGATACCATGCTATATGTATGTATAAGTATATGTGTATATATATATATGTGTGTATATATATATGTGTATATATGTGTATATATATGTGTGTATATATATGTATATATATATACATATATATATACACACATAGACATATATATGTATATATATTCCCTTCAATTATTCTCATACTTAGAAAAGTCTTATGAGTTACAATTAACATTGTTCCATGTAACAATGTAAATAGTTCAACTTTACTGAGTTCCTTATGATTTCTTTTTCCTGTTTACCTTATCATGCTTCTCTTGATTCTTGTATTTGAAAGTCAAATTTTCTGTTCAGCTCTTTTTTTTTTCATCAAGTATGCTTGAAAATCATGTATTTTATTGAATAGCCATATTTTTCCTGAAGCGTTATACAGAGTTTTGCTGGGTAGGTGATTCTTGGTTTTAATCCTAGCTTCTTTGACCTCTGGAATATAATATTCCAAGCCCTTCTATCTCTTAATGAGGAACTGCTAGATCTTGTGTTATCCTGATTCTGTTTCTATAGTAGTCAAATTATTTCTTTCTGACTACTTGCAGTATTTTCTCCTTGACCTGGGAATTCTGGAATATGTCTATAATATTCCTGGGAGTTTTCTTCTTGGGATCTTTTTCAAGAGCCTATTGGTGAATTCTTTTAATTTATGTTTTGTCCTTGGTTCTAGAATATCAGGGCAATTTTGCTTGATAATTTCTTGATAGATGGTATCCAGGCTCTTTTATTTTTGATCATGGCTTATGGGTAATCCAATAATTTTTAAATAGATCTCTACTGAATCTATTTTCCAGGTCAGTGGTTTTTCCAATGAGATATTTCATGTTGTCTTCTTTTTTTTTTTTTTTACTTGTTTGGATCTGTTTTATACTATGTCGATTTCTCATAATGTCATTAGCTTCCATTTGTTCCAATCTAATTTTGAAGGAATTATTCTCTTCAGTGAGTTTTTGAAATTTCTTTTCCATCTGGCCAAATCTGCTTTTTAAGGCATTCTTCTTCTCATTGCCTTTTGGGCCTCTTTTGCCATTTGAGTTAGTCTATTTTTTTTTTTTTACAAATGCTTTATTAAATTCTGGTTTACATCATTCATTTCTGCCAGATTTTAAGTTACAATTTTTCCCCATTTTTCCCCTACCCACCACCCCAGAATAGCAGTCTGACAAGAGAACCCCTCCTCCAATCTGCTCTCTCCAATATCTTCTCCCTTACCCCCTTCAATTTTTCCATTAGGGCAAGGTGAATCTCTGTGCCCCAATGCCTGCACATCTTACCTCCCAATTACATGCAAAATAGTATTAATAATAGTATTTATATATATTTGAAATATTTAAATTTAAAACTTTGAATTTCAGATCCATTCCCTTCCTCCCTTGTCACCCATTCCCTCTGGGAAGATAAGTAATTCAGTATGTGTTGTACATATCTAGTTATGCAAAACATTACCATAATAGATATATTTTAAAAGACTGACTATATTTCCCCCCCACACATCCCACACCCCACCTGGTCCATTCCCAATTTTGATCCTGTCCCTCTTCAAAAGTGGGTGCCTCCAACCTACACTCTTGCGAGCGTGCCCTCCCCTCCATCACTCCCCTCTCATCCCCCTTCCCTCTACTCTCTTGCAGGGAGAGATATCCCATTTATTATGTAAGTCATTCTCTCCCTGAGCCAAATTCAATGAGAATATGGTATTGCCTTTCTACCTTCCTGTTCTTCCGTTCCACTGGAACTACTTCCCCTCCCCTCTTCTACATGAGATAGTTTACCCCCCATGTCTCTACCCATCTCCTCTTGCCACATTCCTCTTTCAACTCTTAACTTCACCCCTTAAGTATCATCCCATCTCACCAAATTCGACCTGTGCCCTCTATCCCTCTATACCTGTAAACATATATACACACATTCACATATGTATTCATATGCCCATATACCCTTCCTCAATTATTTTCATACTGAGAAAGGTTTCATCAGTCACAGTTATTGTTTTTCCATGAAGGAATATAAATAGTTCAACTTTGATAAGCTCATAGTGATTTCTTTTCCCTGTTTACCTTCTCAAGCATCTCTTGCTTCTTGTGTCTGAATGTCAAATTTTGTATTCAACTCTGGTTTTTTCCTCAAGAATGCTTGAAAGTCCTCTATTCTACTGAATGACCATATTTCCCCCTGAAACAAAATACTCAGTTTTGCAGGATAAGTGACTCTTGGTTTTAATCCCAGGTCCTTTGCCCTCTGGAATATCATATTCCATGCCCTTTGATCCCTCAGTGTTGAAGCTGCCAGGTCCTGTGCTATTCTGATTTTGGTTCCACAATATTTAAATTGTTTCTTCCTGGCTGTTTGTAGTATTTTCTCCTTGATCTGGGAATTCTGGAACCTGGCTATAATATTCCTAGGAGTTTTCTTTTTGGGACCTTTTCCAGGAGGTGATCTATGGATTCTTTCAACCTCTCTTTTGCCCTCTGGGTCTAAAACATAAGGCAGTTTTCCTTTAGAATTTCTTGAAGGATGATTTCCAGATTCTTTCTTTGATCATGGCTTTCAGGTAGTCCAATAATTTTAAATGATCTCTCCTGGATCTATTTTCCAGGTCAGTGGTTTTTCCCATGAGATATTTCACATTGTCTTCTATTCTTTCAATTGCTTGGATCTGTTTAACAGCATCTTGATTTCTCATAAAGTCACAAGCTTCCATTTGCTCCAGTCTAATTCTGAAGGAATGAATCTCCTCAGTGAACTTTTGAGATTCTTTTTCCATCTGGCAAATTCGGCTTTTTAAGGCATTCTTCTACTTATTGCCTTTCTGAGCCTCTTTTTCCATTTGAGTTAGTCTATTTTTTAATGTCTTATTTTCCTCAGTCAGACTGTTGACTCTCATTCCATACTTTTCCTGCATCCTTCTCATTTCTCTTCCCAATTTTCCTCCACTTCTCTTATTTCGTTTTTAAAATGTTTCTTAAGTTCCTCAATGGCCTGTAACCCACTCATATTTTCTTTTGGGGCTTTTGGTGCAGGATTTCTGACCTCCCAGTCCTCCTCCTGTTCCATGTGTCGATCCGCTTTGCTCCCCAAATAGGAGTCTAATGTTGCATTTTTCTGTTTATTTTGTTTCCTTTGCCTAGGCATGTTGCCACTTAATTACTTGACTTTTGGGCTTATTGCCACAGTAGGACTCTGCTGCCAGACAGGGTAGCTTCTGTCCCAAACTTTGGGGTCTTCTCAAATGCTGGAGGTATTATTTGGGTGCCCTCTCTGAAGCCCCCACACACTCTTGCAAGCTGGATACACACCGCAAGTTTCCACCCCAGACCGCAATCCAGATCCAATGAGGTTAAAGCAAGAGAGCTTACCCCCCCAGACTGATTGCTGGATACCCCTACAGTTCACAGGCCACGAGCTGAAGCTGCAAGTGTAGCTGCAAAATGGCGTCTGTGCCATGGCTGCTCAGTGGCTTCTAGCCCCCAGGGAAAGAAGCTGACACATTCCCAAATACTGGTCCCAAAGTCCATAGAGCATCAACTTCTCAGTCTGTACTATGCATATATGTGTTGATAATTCTGGAATCACCACAGCTGCTGGTGTTCTGGGGTCCCTCCCGCCGGCTGCTGGTCTGGCCACCCTGTGCCTAAAACCTCAGACTTATGTGGTCCTGGGCTCTGCTCTGTGCTGGATCTCTTCCTGCTGGGCTGCCAGACTGTCCTCAGTGGGATATTAGCTTCTCTGTGTCATTCTGTGTGTTCTGGGGCTCCAGAGGTGGAGCGGAGTCCCCCTTTTACATAATTTTGAAGTGGTATGGGCTGGAGTGCCTTGGAAGTGCTGTTTCTACTCTGCCATCTTGGCTCTGCCCCCCTAGTAGTCTATTTTTTAAGGTGTCATTTTCTTCAGTCCATCTGTTGCCCTGATTTTCATGGTTTTCTTCCATCATTCTCACTTCTCTTTCCAATTTTTCCTCTACTTCACTTACTTGATTTTCATAATCCTTTTTGTGCTTCTCCATGACCTGTAACCAGTTTATATTTTCCTTTGGTGGTTTTGATGCAGGAGATGTGACTTTGTTGTCTTCCTTGCATTCCATGCTTTGATCCTTTTTTCTCCCAAAAAGGAATCTGTCATTGGATTGAGTTTCCTCTGCTTGCTCATATTGTCAGTAAACTACTTGACTTTTGAACTCTTTGCCACAGTAGAACTCTGCTTTTAGAATGGAGAAAGCTTTCTCTTATTTCACTGGGGTTTTCAAAGGTGCTGGAGTAATTAGTAGGGTTCCCTGTCTGCATCCCCCACAAGCTCTGGCACAGTGGCCACACACCCTGGGACCAATATTCAAGACCATGATCAAGATCCAATCAGGTGAAAGCAAGAATGATTACTCTCTGAACAGTCACTTGTTCCCCCTAGGATCTGCAGGCCAGGATCTTTGGAGGCAGTTCGATGACAAGAGATGCGGCTGCCATGCCTCCACCACTTCTCACCCCTGGGGGAGGAGCCAGATCACATTCTTCTGCTCCTTCTTCCAACAGATTACCAGACTGATCTTTTAGTTTCTCTTTGGCATTTATGGGTTGAGAAGTCTGGCAACCACCATAGAGTCTGGTGATTCACTCTCCTGAAGTCTGCTCTGGCCTGATGGCTGTTCTGGGCCACCCCAGGGCCAGAACCATGAAGTTCACATTAGACAGTACTTGGCTCCTAGCCTGGTGCTATAGCCCCTTCCTGTTGGCCTGCGAGACTGCCTTCAGTGGGAGCTTCATTTTTCTCTGTCACTTTGTGGGGTCTGTAGCACTAAAATTTGTTTCGTGTCATTTTTTTACATGTATTGGAGGTGGTTGGAGCTGGAGCCACCTAGAGGTCCTGCTTTTACTCAATCTTGGCTCCGCCGCCCCAAAATCATTTCTTCAATAGAACATTATGGTGAGCGTGCTATTCAATGTGCAAAGAGACTAATTAAAATGATATTAAATGCTTTCAGGAAATATTAAACTAAAAATAAAAAATATCTTCTTTTATGTGGTCATAGCTAGATGAGGACATAAATGTGGGGTGGATCAGATTTTTGATTGATTGCAGTTTCTCTCTTTAAAAAAAATAACACTGGGAGAGAAAACAGTATCAGTGAGCTAAAGAAGCTCTCTAGTGAGAGCAATTCCATCCTTCCAGTAAAGCAGGTTTTTCAGTCTTGGAGACTTCTTTGACTTTTCACCTTCCCTTAGCATATATATTAAATCAAACCTTTTTGCATCTACCTCCCCACCACTTTTTGGTGGTGTCTTCAGGGAACTAGGTGGTATATAGAGTAAATCTATAATGGAAAACCTTAATAGGAGAGTAGGTGGAAGAAATTATAATATTTCAGGAAAAACAAATCTCATCCTATCATTAATTAGTAAATCAGAATTATAGATGATGGGATAATCCAGGAAAACATCTCTTGGACAGGGAGAAGAAAGGATGGGATGGGGGAATCCAGTTAGTAACTGATCAGGGATCAAGAGGATAAGGTGGATTTCAATTTATTCTCCTAACTCTCCTTTAGCTCTTCCTGCTACTTGTTTTGACTAATTGCTCTGTCAAACTGCTTTTTATTGTCATCTGTATTCTTTGGATCAGCAATTTATTCACTAGGGGCTCCTAAAATGGTTTATTTCTATAACCTTCTTTGCCTTTTTCTAAGTTTTCCCATCAATCCTTTTTCCCCCTCTGTGGCAAAAGAACTACAATTAGTGTAGCAGCAAGCACCCCAATATCCCCAGGGTGACTGCCAACACAGGTTCTTAGATCTGCTTTTCAAAAGGAAAGCAACTCAAATGGGTTAACAAGCTTACTTTAATCAAACAAACATATATCGTTTAGTTCAGGGGGAAAAGGTCAGCACCCCGAACTTCAGAGTTACAGAACTTACAGATCAAACAGACAGGCTTCCAAACTGTCCTACCATTATATCAATACCAAATCACAGTTACCAGAGAGGGAAGCATCAACATCTGGGTTTTCAAAGCCGGGGGGCTCTCAACAACGGCTTCCCAGAGTCTCATCTGGTCAAATCACACAACACTTCTCAAAGTGAGCCCCAAAGCAAAGCCTCTCCTCAGGGCTTATATAGCCTTCTCTGGGCTCAGAGAATGTAACCACCCTTTTGATCCACTGCCCAATCACACAGCATCAAAACCAAGCCTCCCACCACAGGCTCCATGTGACCACATTCAGCCTATTAGGAGGCAGAGCATATTTTCAAATCAAGGAAGGTTTTTAGAGTCTCTTAAAGCCAATCAAAGTCTCTTAAGCCCATCAAAGGGCCTAGGGGCAGGGAAGATCTTTAAATCTGCATTTCCATTACAATTAGTAAAGTCCTACTAATGCCTTCATGACACAGAAGCTTCCCTCCAAAGTTAACCTGCCAGAAGATTTTATACTGAAATCCAGTTTCTAGTCAATTCTTATCTCTTCTTCTTCTTCTTCTTTTTTTTTCTCAGTACTAATCAGACTTCATACAACTACTGGTGTTTTACATGCTTATCTTGACATCTCCTAGCCCCTTAGAGTCATACAAGTCTTGCCTTGATATTACATATAATTAAGCTAACTACTAAATATAATTAGTTGCATATAATCTGCTTATTAAAAAAGGAATTTAAGGGGCAGCTAGGTGGCGCAGTGAATAGAGCGCCGGCCCTCAAGTCAGAAGGACCTGAGTTCGGAGCCGGCCTCAGACACTTAATCCACACAAACAAAAACCTAGCTGTGTAACCTTGGGCAAGTTACTTAACCCCAATTGCCCTAAAGGGGCGGCTAGGTGGCGCAGTGAGTAAGAGCGCCGGCCTCAGAGTTGGGATGACCCGAGATCAAATCCGGCCTCAGAAAATGAGCACCCACACATAAATAATGACTAGCCCTGTAACCTTGAGCAAGTTACTTAACCCCAATTGCTTAAAAAAAAGGAATTAAAAAAATAATCCTAAGGAATCAGAAGAAAATTGGATAGTTTTTACAGAATACTATCATTTCTTCACAAAACTAGATGGTATTAGTTACTTGTCTGAATAGTGAAAAAAAAAGTGGTAATCAGATTAATTGAAATATACAATATTAGTTGCAGAGAGTAGAGGATGAAGCATATCTTTCTTTTTCCCCATGGTAGGAAGACATGAATACTATAGGCATAGAATCTTGCAAATTATCAGATGTAGTTGTCTTTTTAGTTGGTTGTGTTTATTTTTTTTTCTTCATTATAAGGAAAGGCTTAACTCTGGTAGGGATAATGCATGTTTAAATAACATTTAAAAACAAAAAAGACATAATTTAAAATTGTGGGGGAGAAAATATAAAACAAAAACCAGTGATTTTTATATTTAATTAGGCTAGGGAAAACTGGAGGAGTGTGGTACAGCATATGGTCTTTGTACATCCAGGAAAAATATTTGTCATCCATAAATTAAAATATTAAGGTAATTTGGAATGCATTATTTTAATTTCATTGTTCCTTTAAAGGCAAAGAATCCTAAAATTTCTCATGTTCTCAAAAGCTTCATAAACTTTTAAATGTATCTGCATAAATACAAATATCTAATTCTGCCATTCTAAGATGTCTCATTTCACTTTTCAGAAAACTCACTGTTTTGTCAATTCAAAATAACTGAAGATAATTGGCCTTTAGTTGTAAACACTAATATTTAAAACTTTTCAATACTCAAGAAAAATTAAAAGATAAAGGATTATTTATTTTTATCTAACAGAAGGATTTTTTTTTCCTTTCGTTAAATTGATGCAATGGTTGTCACTGGTGGATAAGTTGTCCAACTGAAATTGCCAACTACTGAAATGTCTTTTTAGACTTTTACCAAATACCCTTACTCCTTACTCTGAGACAATCCTTATGTTCTAAAATGAAGAAGTCATAATTTAAGTTCAGAATCACAGAGTTGTAAAGCTAGAAGCAGAATTAGAGATAATGTTGATACTCTTGTTTTCAAGATGAGAAAACTGAGGACTGGAGAAGTTAAATGACTTATCAAATGTCATAGAAGTCATGAGTCTGGCTTATAGTATAGGTCTGCTGAATCCTAGTTCAGCGGGCTTTGTATTATACCATGACTGCCTCCTTTACTCATTTAATTCTTGCATTTCTTTCCCTTAATATTTTTGCTCGATGATGATGATGATGATGATGATGATGATGATGATGATGATGTTGATAACTCATATTTATAAGTTTGCAAAGCACTTTGTGGCTTTGGATCTAGGTATTGTAGGTATTATTATTCCAATTTTACAGATGTTTATACAGAGGCAAAGTAAGTGATTTATTCATGGTCACATAGCTAATAAGTATTGTTGGAAAGGGGTATGAACCTAGGTCTTCTTATCTCCAAATCCACCATGATATCTACTAAGCACTACTGCCAATCTATAAGCGAAGAGAAGAGGAAATTCTAGAAGAATATAATAATACTATACTAGGTCAAGCCTTCATTACTTATTTGGTCTATTACATTAGAGTCCCAAACTAGGGCAAGGGAGGTAGAAAAAAAGGAAAAAATAATTTATATGATAACTATATTGTGTATTTAAGAGGAACAACAGGTTATATATAATATATTTTCAGTTTCATGTACAATTGTCCTTCCCCCGTATCCACCCATGCTTCTATGTTATGGAATTTCTTATGTTATTTCTTTTTTCTTTTCTTTTTATGAAATTTTATGTTTATTTTTTAGTTTCCAGTATTCATTTCCACAATATTCCGAGTTACAAATATTATCCTCATCTTTATCCTATACACAACCCAGGAACAGCAATCCCACTGAATACCCCCTCCTCCAATCTGCTCTCTCATATATCCTCCCTCATCCCCCCTCCAACTTTCCAGTAGGACAAGATGGATCTCCATACCCCAGTGCCTGTATATCTTATTTCACAGTGCACATAAAATAATAATAATAATAACAACAATAATTTTTAAACATTTGATTTTAAAACTTTGAATTTCATATTCTTTTCCTTCTTCCCTCATGACCTACACTTACTGGGAAGATAAGCAATTCAACATAGGTTGTACATTTGTAGTTGTGCAAAATATTTCCATAGTGGATATGTTGTGAAAGATTGACTATATTTCCCTCCCTCCTATCCTGCTCCCCACTTGCTCTATTTTCTACTTTAATCCTGTCCCTTTTCAAAAGTGTTTGTTTCTAACTAACTCCACCCCAATCTGCCCTCCCTTCTATCATCTGCCATCTTATCCCCTTCCCCCCTACTTTCCTGTAGGGTAAGATACCCATTTAATGTGTATGTTATTCCCTCCTTAAGCCAAATTCAATGAGATAAAGGTTGACCCGTTGTATTTTGCCTTCCTCTTCTTCTCCTCCATTGTAACAGTTTTCCCTTGCTTCTTTCATATGAGACAATTTAGCCTATTCTGTATCTCCCTATGTTCTCTCATTATATTCCTCTCTCACCTCTTAAATTTTATTTTTTAAATACCATCCCTTCCTATTCAATTGATTCTGTGCCCTCTGTCTATATATACCTCAAAACTTATACACACATACATATGTATTCATATGTACATATATACTCCTATAAAGATATCTATATGTATGCATACATACATACATGCATATGTGTATATATGTGTGTGTGTATTCATTTATATTCCTATCAACTATCCTCGTAATGAGAAAAGTTTCATGAGTTACAATTATCATTTTTCCATGTAGTAATGCAAACCATGCAACTTTAATAAGTTCCTTATGATTTTTTTCCCCCTGTTTATCTTCTCAAGCTTTTCCTGCTTCTTTTGTTTGAATTTCAATTCTGGTTTTATCATCAAGAATGCTTGAAAGTCTCCTATTTCATTGAATGAACATATTTTCCCCTGAAAGATTATATTCAGTTTTGCTAGGTAAAGATTTCTTGGTTTTAATCCTAGCTCCTTTGACCTCTGGAATATCATATTCCAAGCCCTTCAATCCCTTAATGCAGAAGCTGCTAGATCCTGTGTTATACTGATTGTGTTTCCACAATATTTGAATTGTTTCTTCCTGGCTACTTATAATATTTTCTCCCTGAACTGGGAACTCCAGAACCTTGCTGTAATATTCTTAGGAGTTATCTTTTGGGGATCTTTTTCAAGAGGAGATTGGTAAATTCTTTCAATTTCTATTTTGCCCTCTAGTTCTAAAATATCAGGGCAATTTTCCTTGAGAATTGCTTGAAGCTTGATTTTTAGGTTCTTTTTTTTTTATCATGGCTTTCAGGTAGTGCAATAATTTTTAAATGACCTCTCCTGGATCTATTTTCCAAGTCAGTATTTTTTTCCAATGAGATATTTCACATTGCCTTCTATTTTTCCATTTGTTTGTATCCATTTAATAGTATCTTGATTTCTCAAAAAGTCATTAGCTTCCATTTGCTCCAATCCAATTCTGAAGGAATTATTCTCTTCAGTGGGCTTTTGAAATTCTTTTTCCACCTGGAAAATGTGGCTTTTTAAGGCAATCTTCTTTTCATTGGCTTTTTGGGCCTCTTGCCATATGAGTTAATTTATTTTTAAGGTGTTGTTTTCTTTAGTTAGGTTGTTGACACTCTTTTCATGATTTCCTTGCATCATTCTCATTTTTCTTCCCAATTTTTCCTCCACTTCTCTTACTTGATTTTCAAAATCCTTCCAGAATTCCTCCATGTCCTATAACCAGTTCATGTTTTTTCTTGGAAGCTTTTGGTGCAGGAGTTCTGACTTTGCTGTCTTCCTCCCTTTCCATGCTTTGATCCTTTTTGTGCCTATAAAAGGTATCTAAGCTTTCACTGCTGTGCTTGATTTGTTTCCTTTTCTTGCTCATGTTGACACAGAATTATTTGACTTTGAGCTTGTTGCCACAGTAGATCTCTGCTTCCACAAAGGAGAACTTTGTCCCAAATTTCTGGGGTTTTCACAGCTCCAAGAGCTATGAGTTGGCTGTTCTCCATGAAGCCTCCAAAATCTCTGGCACCTGGTCACACATTTCAGCACCTTCACCCAAGGCAGAAATCCAGATCCAAGGAGGTTAAAGCAAAATAATTTACCCCTCTGAATGGTCGCTTGTTTCCCCTATTATCTGCAGGCCAGAAACTCTGAAGCAGCCACACAGCAGTGGCTGCACAGCCACACAGCAGTGGCTACACAGCCACACAGCAGTGGCTGCACAGCCACAGCACTTCTTCCACTTCTTGCCTTATTGCCCTGGCAGAGGCCTAACTGCACTCTCGATCCCCCTGTTCCTAAAGTCCACACTGACCTTTTCCTTTGCCTTTGGTATTTCTGTGTTGATAATTCTGGATATGGCCACTGCTGCTGTAGTTACTTCAAAGGGATTTTTAATCAAATCTCCAGAGTTCTTAAAAAACATCTTCATGGGGGACAGAGCCAAGATGGCAGCATAGAAGCAGGAAAACTCTGGGATCTGCCCCAAAAACTACTTCAAATAACTATAAAATATTACTCTAAACAAATTTTAGAGGTTTGGAACCCACAGAGTGACAGAGAGAAACAAATCTCCTGCTGAAGGCAGCCCAGCAGGTGGACAGGAATGGTTCACCACACCATGCTGGGAGGAAAGCCAAGCCCTGGGAGGAGTAGAAACAGCTTGTCCAAGCCACTCTGCCCCCAGATTCCCCCCAAACTATGTAAAAGGGGACTCTGAACAACTTCTGGAGCCCCAGCACCCACAGAACGACACATAGAAGCTAATCTCCGGCTGAGGACAGCCCAGCAACCCTGCACGAAGGACCAGCGCATCGCTCTGGAAGCCAGCAGCACGCAGCATGCAGAGTGCCGGAGCCCAGGTTCGCGTGAGCCGAGGTTTTAGCCCCAGGGTGGGAGGGCCAGCAGCCGGCT
Source organism: Gymnobelideus leadbeateri (assembly GCA_011680675.1). Lineage (NCBI taxonomy): Eukaryota > Metazoa > Chordata > Mammalia > Diprotodontia > Petauridae > Gymnobelideus > Gymnobelideus leadbeateri. The sequence continues at coordinate 111,198 of WOXC01003808.1, read as the reverse complement.
GGAGGAACCCCAGAACAACAGCAGCTGTGGCAACTCCAGAATTATCAACATACACATGCCTAGGATAAAGTAAGAGGTTAGTGTCCTATGGACTTTGGGACTGGTATTCAGGGAATGCGTCAGCTTCCTCCCCTGGGGGCTAGAAGCCCCTGAGGAGACACCCCATTTTGTAGTTTTCAGAGGCAGCTCCAGCTCCTGGCCTGCAAATTAATTGTAGGGAGATCCAGCGATCAGTCGTGGGGGGTAATCCCTCTTGCTTTAACCTCCCTGGATCTGGATTGTGATCTAGGGTGGAAGTTGTGGGTGGGTTTACAGCTTGCCAGAAACGGAAGTTGCCCCCCACATGTTCGGGATAAAAATTCCTCTATCTGGCCTTAAAGCCATAGTGTGGCAACAAGCCCCAAAGTCAAGCAATTAAGTGGCAACATGCCAAGGCAAAGGAAACAGAAAAATGCAACCCTAGACTCCTATTTTGGGGCATAGAGCGGGAAAAGGACTGTGAGGTCAGAAGTCCTGCTCCAAAAGCCCCAGGGGAAAACATGAGCAGGTTGCAGGCCATAGAGGACTTAAGAAGGACTTTAAAAATCAAATAAGAGAAGTGGAGGGAAAATTGGAAAGAGAAATGAGAAGGATGCAGGAAAAGTATGAAATGAGGGACAACAGCCTGACTGAGGAAAATAACACCTTAAAAAAGAGACTAAGTCAAATGGCAAAGGAGGCCCAAAAGGGCAATTACGAGGAGAATGCCTTAAAAAGTTGAATTTGCCAGATGGAAAAAGAATCTCAAAAGTTCACTGAGGAGATTCATTCTTTCAGAGTTAGACTGGAGAAAATGGAAGCTAATGACTTTATGAGAAATCAAGATGCTGTTAAGCAGATCCAAACAAATGAAAGAGTAGAAGGCAATGTGAAATATCTCATGGGAAAAACCACTGACCTGGAAAATAGATCCAGGAGAGACAATTTAAAAATTATTGGACTACCGGAAAGCCATGATCAAAGAAAGAACCTAGAAATCACCGTTCAAGAAATTCTCAAGGAAAATTGCCCTGATGTTTTAGATCCAGAGGGCAAAATAGAGGTTGAAAGAATCCATGGATCACTTCCTGAAAAAGATCCCAAAAAGGAAACTCCCAGGAATATTATAGCCAGGTTCCAGAATCCCCAGATCAAGGAGAAAATATTCCAAGCAGCCAGGAAGAAACAATTTCAATATTGTGGAAACACAATGAGAATAGCCCAGGACCTGGCAGCTTCTACACTGAGGGATAAAAGGGCATGGAATATGATATTCCAGAGGGCAAAAGAACTGGGAATGAACCCAAGGTTCACCTACCCAGCAAAACTGAGTATTTTGTTTCAGGGGAAAATATGGTCATTCAGTGTAATAGAGGACTTTCAAGCATTCTTGAGGAAAAAACCACAATTGAATAGAAAATTTGACATCCAGACAGAAGAAGAAGAGATGCCTGAGAAGGTAATCAGGGAAAAGAAATCAAAAGGAACTTATCAATGTTGAACTATTTACATTCCTATATGGAAAAGAAATAACTGTGACTGATGATATCTTTCTCACTATGAAAATAATGGAAGAAGTGTATGAGGTCATATGAATTCATATGTGAATGTGTGTGTATATGTTTACAGTTATATGGATAGAGGGCATAGGTTGAATTTGTTGGGAAGGGAGAATACTCAAGGGATGAAATTATGAGGTTAGAGAGGAAAGTGGCAAGAGGAGATGGGCAGAGACAGGATAGGGTAAACTATCTCATGTAGAAGATGCAAGGGGAAGTGGTTGCAAGGGAGGGAGAGAATAGGAAGGCTAAAAAGGCAAAACCACATTCCCATTGAATTTGGTTCAGGGAGAAAATGACATACATACTAAATGGGATATCTCAACCTGCAGCAGGATAGGGGGAAGGGGGATGAGAGGAGGGATGATGGATGGGAGGGCATCCTTGGGGTAAGGGGAGGTTGGAAGTACCCACTATAGAAGAGGGACAGGACCATGTAGGGAATGGACCAGGTGGGGGGTGGGATGAGTGGGAGGGAATTATAAGCAGCCTTGTACAATATATCTACTATGATAATGTTTTGCATAACTAGATATGTACAACATAGACTGAATTACTTATCCCCCAAGAGGGAATGGGTGACAAGGGAGGAAGGAAATGGATCTGAAAGTCGAGGTCTTAACATTAAATGTTTCAAATATATATAAATACTAATTAATACCCTTTTGCATGTAATAGGGAGATAAGATGTGCAGGCATTGGGACACAAAGATTCATCTTCCTCCAATGGAAAAGTCGAAGGGGGTTTGGGAGAAGGTATGGGAGAGAGCAGATTGGAGGAAGCGATATCTTGTGGGACTGCTATTCTGGGAGTGTGGGTAGGGGAATAACGGGGGGGAAATGATTGTAACTCAAAATCTGGTGGAAATGAATGATCTAAAACAGAGGTTCATAAAGCATTTGTTTAAAGAAAAAGAAAAGCCAAGCCCTGTGTGTGCCTGGGTTTTGCCCTAGGGTGGCCCCAACCAGCAGTGGATGTGCAGACTTTGGGAGAATGGATCACCAGCAGCACTTGCAGTTTCCAGAATCATCAACTCATAAATGTCAAAAGCAAGGTGAGAGGTCAGTTTAGAACTCTTTTGGAACTGGGGAGGATGGAGGAGCAAGTCTGGCTCCCGCCACTGGTGCTAAAAGTATCAGAGGTGTGGTGGCCCTACAGCTGCCTCCACATGGCTACTTAACGGCTCCCAGCATGCAGATCATAGACGGACCATGCAAAAATCCAGAGAATAATCACTCTTGCTAAAACCTGCCTGCATCTGGGTCAAAGTTTGGGGTGGTGATCCTGAGGTGTGTGACCAGTGAGCCAAAGTTTGTGGGGGCTGCAGAGAAGGTGCCTCCTAATAGTACTGGCAGCTGTGAAAACTACTAAGAATATTATAGCCAGGTTCTGGAGTTTCCCGTTCAAGGAGCAAATATTACAAGCAGCCAAGAAGAAACAATTCAAATATTGCGGAAATACAATCAGAATAACACAGGATCTAGTAGCTTCTACCCTGAGGCATCAAAGGGCTTGGAATATGATATTCCAGAGGTCAAAGGAGCTAGGATTAAAACCAAGAAACAGCTACCCAACAAACCTGAGTATAATGTTTCAGGGGAAAATATGGTCATTCAATGAAATAGAGGACTTTCAAGCATTCTTGATGAAAATACCTGAGTTAAATAGAAAATTTGACATTCAAATGCAAGAAGCAAGAAAAGCATGAGAAGGTAAGCAGTGAACAGAAATCATAACGAACTTATCAAAGTTGAACTATTCCTATGCCTACTTGGAAAAATGATAATTGTAACTTTTGAAACTTTTCTCAGTATGGGGATAGTTGAAGGGATTATAAATGTGTGTGTATGTATATATATCTATATCTATATATATATGTATATATATACATATGTATATATATATACATACACACATATATGTATACATACATATATAGGTCTATATAGGAGGGTATATGTCTGTATGAATACATATGTGAGTATGTGTATATATGTGTACAGGTATACATAGAAGGAATAGGATCAATTGAATAGGAAGGAATGATATTTAAAACGTGAAATTGAGAGGTGGGAGAGAAATATAATGAGAGATTGCTGAGAGCCAGAATGGGGTAAATTATTTCATATAGAAGAGGCAAGGGATAAATGTTACAATGGAGGGGAAGAATAGGAAGGCAAAAGAGAATGGGTCAACCTTACTCTCTTTGAATTTGGCTTAGGGAGGGGATGGCATACACACTAAAGTGGGTATCTTGAGCTATAGGAAAGTAGGGGAGTAGTGGATGAGAGTGGGGATAATGGAAGGGAGGGTAGACTGGGGGGAAGGTAGTTAGAAGCACACACTTTTGAAAAGGGACAGGGTCAAATTAGAGAATATAATACGTGGGTAGTGGGATAGGATGGAGGGAAATATTGTCAGTCTTTCATAATATATCTTCTATGGAAATGTTTTGCATAACTACACATGCATAACCTATATTGAATTGCTTATCTTTCCAGTGAGAGTGGGTGACAAGGGAGGAAGGGAAAGAATCTGGAATTCAAAGCTGTAAAATAAAATATTTAAAAATATATTATTACTATTATTATTATTATTAGTATAATTTTTACATGTAACTGGGAAATAAGATATACAGGCACTGGAGGATGGAGAGCCATCTTGCCCTACCAGGAAGTTGGACTCGGCATGGGGGAGGATATAGGAGAGAAAACATTGGGGGAGGGTGTATACAGTGTGATTGATGTTTTGGGGTGGTGTATAGGTTCAAGATGGGGTGAAAATGTGTAACTTAAAATCTAGTGGAAATGAATGATGTAAACTAAAAATAAATATAAAATTTAATGATAAAAAATATTGTCATGAATTGGGACTGCCTTGTTATTAAATTGCATAGTTATAACCTCCCATTTAGGACTATTTATCCAGCTTCCACTCAGGTTAACAGTCTGGAACCCTAAAGGAAAATTACTTTTACTCTTAGGGTTCTAGAAGTAATCCTATGAATCAGCATTCCTAGCAAAGTCGTTCATGAACCCCTCCCAATATACTTCCTGAGGGTAATCTGGGAACCAAATAAACTTTTAGTAAAGACATTTCTTAGGGATGGCTAGGTGGTACAGTGAGTAGAGCACTGGCCCTGGAGTCAGGAGGCCTGAATTCAAATCCAGCCTCAGACATTTAACACAAAAACTAGCCGTGTGACCTTGGGCCAGTCACTTAATCCCATTTGCCCTCCAAAAAGCAAAAAAAAAAAATTAAGACATTTCTTAATATATTACAGCAAAACATCCATCTTCCCCTTACCCGCAAAATAAGAAAGGGAATCAATCTCCCACAGATAACCTGTAGGGTCTAGAGCAAAGGTAAACAGAAAGGGCAACAGTAGTGATACACAACTATAAAGAATACTTCAGCAAAATTATAACTCAGAACTCCTGGTTATTGGAAGTGCTTTTTCTATTTTTTTTACTGTTTTTTAAATTTTACTTTTAGTTTCTCACATTCATTTCCACGAGATTTTGAATTACAAATATTCTCCCCATTTTTGCCCTGCCCCCAACCCCAAGAGAACAAGACTACTGAATACCCCTTCCCCCCAATCTGCTCTCTCTTATATCTTCCCCCATTTCACCACACTCCCTCCAGCTTTCTAGTAGGGCAGTATGGCTTTCTATACCTCAGTGCTTATATATCATATTTCCCAGTTGCATGTAAAAAAACATATTTTTAACATTTGCTTTTAAAATTTTGATTTCTAGATTCTTTCCATTCTTTCCTCCTCACTTACCCCTACTGGGGAGACAAGCAATTCAATATAGGTTGTATACGTGTAGTTATGCAAAACAATTCCCTAGCAGTTATATTGTGAAAGACTACATTTCCCATATCCTCTCCTGCACCCCACCCCCAGCCACTTATTCTATTTTCTACTTTGACCCTGTCCCGTTTTGAGAATGTTTTCTTCTAACTACCCTCTCCCTCAATCTGCCCTCCCTTCTATCACCCCCGCCTTTTATTGCCTTCCTCCCTACTTTTCTTTATGGTAAGATACCCAACTGAGTGCAAGTGTTATTCCTTCCTTAAGCCATATTCAATGAGAGTAAAGTTGACCCATTCTCTTTCACTTTCCTATTCTTCCTTCCATTGTAACAATTTTCTCTTTCCTCTTATATATGAGATAATTCAATCTCTTCTATATCTCCCTTTCTCCTTCTCCTATTGTATTCCTCTCTCACCTCTTAATTTTATTTTTTAGACATAATCCCTTCATCTTCTTCTCATCCTGTTTCCTCTATGTGTACATTTACACACATACCCACAATTACATATATATCTATATATCTATGTATATTATACACACATATACCCTCCTATATGTGCAAATATTTGTATGTATACATATAAATGTATATACTTATATACATATACATATGTATAAATATATGTATATGTACACAAATGTATTCCCTTCAACTATCCTCATACCAAGAAAACTTTCATGAGTTACAATCATCATTTAGCCATATAGGAATGTAAATAGTCCAACTTTCATAAGTATCTTATGATTTCTTTTTTCTGTTTACCTTCTCATGCTTCTCTTGTTTCTTGTATTTGAAAGTCAAATTTTCTCTTCAGCTCTGGTTTTTTCATCAAAAATACTTGAAAGTCCTCTGTTTCATTGAATGACCATATTTTCCCCTGAAGCATTATACTCAGTTTTGCTGGGTAGGTGATTCTTGGTTTTAATCCTAGGTCCTTTGACCTCTGGAATATCATACTCAAAGCCCTTCAATCCTTTAATGTAGGAGCTGCTAGATCTTATGTTAATCTGATTGTGTTTCCACAATACTCAAATTGTTTCTTCCTGATAGCTTGTAATATTTTCTCCTTCACCTGGGAAGTCTGAAATTAGGCTATAATATTCCTAAAATTTTTCCTTTTGGGATCTTTTTAAAGAGGTGATTGGTGAATTCTTTCAATTTCTATTTTGCCCTCTGGTTTTAGAATATGAGGGCAATTTTGCTTGATAATTTCTTGAAAGATGATGTCTAGGCTCTTTTTTGATCATAGCTTTCAGGTAGTCCAATAATTTTTAAATGATCAATCCTGTATCTGTTTTCCAGGTCAGTGGTTTCCCCAATGAGGTATTTTACATTTCCTTCTATTTTTTTCATTCATTTGGATTTGTTTTATAACATCTTGATTTCTTATAAAGTCATTAGCTTTTGTTTGCCCAAATCTAATTTTGAAGGTATTATTTACTTCAGTGATTTTTTAAAATTATTTTTCCATCTGGACAATCCTTTTTTTCACAGCATTCTTCTCCTCATTGGCTTTTTGGGCCTTTGTTCAGGCTATTGATTCATTTTTCATTATTTTCTTGCATTATTCTCATTTCTCTTCCCAATTTGTCCTCTACTTCACTTACTTGATTTTTCAAAATCCTTCTTGAGTTCCTCCATGGCCTATAAGCAGTTCATATTTTTCTTGAAATATTTTGATGCAGGTATTTCTACTTTGTTGTCTTCTCCTGGTTCCATGTTTTGATCCTCTTTATCCCCCTAAAAAGGATTCTGTGGTCTGATTTTACTTCCTCTGTTTGCTCATCTTACCAGCCAATTACTTGACTTTTGAGCTCTTTGCCACAGTAGAACTCTGCTTATAGATTGGACAGAGTTGTGTCCCAAATTGATGGAGTTTTCACAGGTGCTGTTAGAGCTCTTGTCAGAGCTATGAGGAGGGTGCCCTCTCTACAGCCACCACAAGATCTGGCACACTAGCATTCCTCTCCCCAGGAATACCACCTGAGACTGTGACCTAGATTCAAGCAGGTCAAAACAAGAGCAATTACTCTCTGAATGTTAGCTTGGTCTCCCTACTATCTTCAGGCCAGGAGCTCTGGAGGCAGCCACATGGAAGTAACAGCAGCCACCCTGCTTCCCCCACCTCTTCTGTCCCAGGGGCAGAGGCCAGACGTTGCTCTTTTGTCACTCAGTTTGAAAAGAGTTCCCTACTGACCTTTCACTTTCTCTTTGGCATTTATGGGTTGAGAATTCTGGAAACGACCACAGCTGCCAGTAATTCACTCTCCTGAAAACTGCTCTGGCTGGTCTGTGCCACTGATTAGCGCTGCCCCGGGGCTGGGCCAACACAGCTCATGTGGTACTGTGCTTGGTTCCCAGCTAGATGTAATAGACCCTTCCTGTTGGCCTGCCGGCTGCCTTCAGTGGGAGATTTGTTTCTCTCTGTCACTTGGTGAGTTCTGTACTTCTATAATTTCCTTAGAGTCATTTTTTACAGGTACTAGAGGTGGTTGGAGGGGGCTCAAGAAAGTTGCTGCTTTTACTCTGCCATCTTGGATCTGCCCCTTTCTTTTTAGAGACCTTATAAAGTTCCCCTTATATGTTGCTATCTTCTGGCACCTGATCTTGGGTCTTCTGTAGAATTCCTATCTTATAGTCATCTCTGAAGCTGCCTTTATTTGGGTAACTATGTTTCCTGTATTAATGTGCTATTTTCTACTGACCCACTATCTCTAAGAATTTAATCAGTGGAGGGGGGAGAATGGATAGAAAGGAAAAAAGAGAAAGACAGACATTGACAGAGAGAAAGGGAGAATGATTCTTTTCTCCTTTTCTCCGCCCTCCATCAAGAGATATTTCCTCATAGGGACTTGGTTCCAACTCTCAAATCAACATCTTCCAAACTGAAACTGTTTCACTATTAGATGTTTCATTGCTTGACTAGTCCATATGTTGACTGAATTCACCAGTGAAGTAGCTATTATTTTTATAAGAGACCAGAGGTATGTCTGACTTTTTCAATAGAAGATGTTCTTACATAGAAGGATCTGCCTCTATCCAATGGTTAAAGTACAATAATCCTCTCAATTGGATTAAGAACTTCTTCACACCTAATTGGATTAAGAACACCTTCACACCCTTTTAAAGTGATTAATTCAATCAAGGTACCTGGACTTACTGTAAATTCTAAGCTGAGCATGGGAATTTCCCTCTGTTATTATTGGAAAAACTGATACTGGTTTTCCATTATAGATAAAGTAATTCTACGATGTAGATTAATTCATTTAAAAGATAAAAAATAGGGAGAGCTTGAT
>WOXC01003808.1:0-97500 GCA_011680675.1 Gymnobelideus leadbeateri | reverse complement strand
TATAGAAACTAACCAATAAGATTAAGGGGTCATAAGGACATAGTGAATTTCCAGGGTGAGAAGGATGGTAAAGAATGTTTGGGCAGTCTAAGTGGAGAGAAATGAATGGAAAATGAATATCATTGCTTCTCTACATTCTTTTTAGGCTTAAACAGAACAAATAGAATTCTGCTTTTAAAATACTTTAAAAAGTTAGAATGTGTCCCTTGAGTCTCCTCTTCTCCAGGTTAAACATCTCCATTAACTTCACCTAATTGTCATATGAAATAATCTTAAGGCTATTCACTATTTGCTTAATCTTTTCTGGATATTTTCCAGTTTATCAATGTCAGTCTTAAACTAAGGTACCCAGAATGGAACACAATAATCCAGATGAGGTCTAATGAAAAGAGAATACAATGGCATTATCATGTCTTTATTCCTGGAATTTGTGCCTCTCAATGCAGCTGAAGATTACATTAGGTTTTTGGCTGCCTCATCCACTCTTAACTTAAATTGAGCTTGCAGTCCACTCAAGCCACTAAATGATTTTAGAACATCTGTTCTCTTGCTATATTTCTCTCATCTTATATTTGGAATATATATGTTGTAACCAAGTAAAAGATTTTGAATTTATGCCATTTGGATTCTTCTTATTCCATTCATCACAGAACATCTGGTCTGTTAAGATACTTTGTTTGATTCTGACTGCAGGACCTAGTTTTCTAGATATCTCTCTCACTTTGGTATCATTTACAAATTTGGAATAGATTAATCTATGCATTTTTCTAAGTTATTGATAAAAATGTTAACTTGAATGAACCACCTTATTAGCCAGGGAAAAGCACAGAAATCTGAGTAATGCCATTAGACATTGACATTGAACATGTTGACATTGAACAATTAGCAATTTTCTTAGAGTAATGTAACTAGGTCTGAATGTATCTAACCATGTTATTATGAATTAAAATATGAAATATAGTATTAAATGGTATATCTCCTGGATATTACAGATATCTAATTTGCAATATGTGTAAACTATATTTAAGCATTCCCCACACTTACTAATATAGTTTACCTTTTGGGGAAAGGAAATTAGTTTGTTCAGGCATGACATGTTATTGATGACCAAACAACTTTATGGTCACTTTATCTGACTGACTGAACATCTAATATTTGAAACCTCCCTGAGAAGGTGAATGATACACACCTGTTTCTCTTCATTTTAGTCATTCTCTCCAGTTTGTGTTTATTCTATATACAGTGTGTACATATTTACAAACTACCTCTTATCCCCAATAAAATTTAAAATACTTGATGTCAGGAACAATTTCATTTTCATATTTATATGTCAAGTACCTAGCACATTTCATGACATTTAATAATCACTTAATAAAATGGCTTATTAAATAAATTCAATGATGTATTTTATATTCACTCTCTCTCTTTATCCAGGAGCCTCATGTGGTAAATATTACAGACATTATCATTCTCATTTTGCAGATCAACAAACTGAGATTCAGAGAAGTCAATAAGTGACAGAGTTGGTTTTTGAAGTTAGATTTTCCCAGCGTCCTCTAAGTAAAGAGCATTTTCTTACATACCACATTGTCTGTCCCTTCTGTATTTCTTCTATATGGCTATTATGCCTGGGTACATTGCCTATCTTCAATAAATATTGGTTGATTGATTGTTAGCATTGCATAAATGTCCCATACTCATAGAACCATACCAAAGCCAATAGAAAGAAATTGCCCTGCCTTCCCCCTCCAGAGAGAAAGACAGAGAGAGAGAGAGAGAGAGAGAGAGAGAGAGAGAGAGAGAGAGAGAGAGAGAGAGAGGGAGAGAGAGAGAGGAGAGAGAGACAGTCAGAGAGACAGAGAGACAGAGAGGGGGAGAGAGAGAGAGAGAGAGAGAGAGAGAGAGAGAGAGAGAGAGAGAGAGAGAGAGAGAGAGAGAGGTATTGTGGTAGTTATAACAAAAGTGTAGTAACAAAGTAGAACTTAAACCAATATCTAGTCCAGTATGTTGCACACAGAAATCCCATAGTAAGTATTTGCTTAAGTAATGAAAAGATGATGTAAATCAGATTCCCTAAGTAATGACATTAAAATTATTTTAATGGAATTTTCAGTGCTTCACTTTTCAATGTTTATTTCTAATTTCAAAATGAAATTTCCTCTCATCATACATGACTTGGAAGCTGAGTATTTCAATTTCAGAAATAGTCATAGGAAATTTTTCAATTTAATTCACCAAACTATATGGACAATATTGAAAGGGAAGATTTTAAGAGAAGTCTGAGAAAACTTATATAAACTGATATAGGGTAAAGTTAGAAGAAGCAGATAAATTTATAAAATAGGAAATAAAATTTAAAATTTAAAACTTTCTAATGTTGAAGGGATCCATAGAGAACTCTGATAAATACTGTGAATAACCATTTTTTCCAGAGGACCAATGATGAAGCATGCTACTTAATTCCTGATAGCTAATTGTCGAACTCAGAGTTCAAAATGAAACATATTTGTTTGTTTTTTGAACATGATCAAAATAGAGGTTTGTTTTGCTTTAATATGCATATCTGTTGAAAGGGATTTTCTTTTCTTTTTTAGAGGGAGGAGGAGTGGGAGGGAGAAAAACAGATTTTTGTCAATTAAAATATATATGAGAAGAAATGAACCAGCCCATTAGCCAGATTTATCTTGATTCAAGAAAAACTTTAGAGCTATTCTTTATAGTAAGTTAAAAATCTGAGTCACAGGGAAGATGGGGGCAGAGCCAATATGTTGGCATAGAAGCAGGAATACTCTGTGGGCTCCCCCCATAACTAGATATAAAATATAACTCTAAACAAACTTTAGAAGTACATAACCCACAAAGTGACAAAGAGAAACAAATCTCCTACTGAAGGCTGCCAGGCAGGTGGATAGGAAGGATCCATCACAGCATGCTGGGAGCCCAGCCCAGCCCCACATGAGCCCATGGTTTTAGCCCCAGGGTAGCCCCCAAAATCAGTGCCTGGAGTAGATTTCAGGAGAGTGGATCAACAGCAGCTGTGGCAGTTTCCAGAATTATCAAGCCATAAATGCCAAAAACAAAATAAAATTCATTGTCGATCTCTGTTGGAACTGGGAAGGGGGGAGTACAATCCGGCCCTTACCCCCTGGGGCAAGAGGTGGTGGATGTGTAGCAGCCCTGCAGCTGCTGCTGCACGGCTGCTTCAGAGCTCCTGGCCTGCAGATTGTAGGGGGACCAAGCAACCATTCAGAGAGTAATCACTCTTCTTTAACCTGCTTGGATCTGGATCGCTGTCTTGGGTGGAGGTCCTGGGGTGTGTGACCAGGTGCCAAAGCATGTAGGGGCTGCAGAGAGGACACCCAACTAATAGCTCCAGCAGGTGAGAAAGCCCCAGTGATTTGGGACAAAGCTCTCCTTTCGGGAAGCAGAATTCTACTGTGGCAAAAAAAAGAACTCAAAAATCTAGCAATTGAGTGGCAACATGGGCAAGCAAAGGAAGTAAAGTAAGCACAGTAATCAAATCTTAGATTCCTTTTTTAGGGACAAAAAAGGATCAAAGCATGTAACAGGAGGAAGACAATAAAGTTAGAACTCCTGCATCAAAACCTCCCAAGAAAAATACGAACTGGTTACAGGCCATAAAGGAGCTCAAGAAGGATTTTGAAAATCAAGTAAAAGAAGTGGAGGGAAAATTGGGAAGAGAAATGAGAATGATGCAAGAAAATAATGAAAAGTGATTCAACAGCTTGACTAAAGAAAATGAAACTTTAAAAAAAATAGACTGATTCACATGGCAAAAGAAGCTCAAAAAGGCAATGAGGAGAAGAATGCCTTAAAAAGCTGAGTTTGCCAGATGGAAAGATAATTTCAATAGCTCACTGAAGAGAATAATTCCTTCAGAATTAGATTGGAGCAAATGGAAGCTAATGATTTTATGAGAAATCAAGATAAAACAGATTCAAACAAATGGCAAAATAGAAGGCGATTTGAAATATCTCACTGGAAAATCCACTGACCTAGAAAATAGATCCAGGAGAGATAATTTAAAAATTATTGGACTACCTGAAAGCCATGATGAAAAACATAACCTAGAATTCATCTTTCAAGAAATTCTCAGGGATAATTGTCCTGATATTTTAGAACCAGAGGGCAAAGTAGTAATTGAAAGAATTCACTGATTGCTACTTGAGAAAGATCCCCAAAATAAAACTCTTAGGAATATTTTAGCGAGGTTCCAGAGTTCCCAGATCAAGGAGAAAATATTACAAGCAGCCAGGAAGAAACAATGTGAAAATTATGGAAACACAATCAGGATAATGCAAGATCTAGCATTTTCTACATTAATGATCAAAGGGCTTGGAATATGATATTCCAGAGGTCAAAGCAGGTAGGATTATAACCAAGAATCACATACCGAGCAAAAATGAGTATAATGTTTCAGGGGAAAATATAGTCATTCAATGAAATAGAGGACGTTCAAGCATTTTTTTTTTAAAGCAATTGGGGTTAAGTAACTTGCTCAAGGTTACAAGGCTAGTCATTATTTATGCGTGGGTGCTCATTTTCTGAGGCCAGATCTGATCTCGGGTCATCCCAACTCTGAGGCCGGCGCTCTTACTTACTGTGCCACCTAGCCGCCCCTTTAGGGCAATTGGGGTTAAGTAACTTGCCCAAGGTTACATGGCTAGGTTTTTGCCTGTGTGGATTAAGTGTCGGAGGCTGGCTCCGAACTCAGGTCCTTCTGACTCCAGGGCCGGCCCTCTATTCACTGCGCCACCTAGCCGCCCCCAAGCATTCTTGATGAAAAAAAAACAGAGTTGAATAGAAAATTTGACATTCAAATGCAAGAAGCAAGAGTAGCATGAAAAGATAAACAGGGAAAGAAATCATAAGGAACTTATCAAAGTTCAACTATTTACATTCCTACATGGAAAAATGATAATTGCAACTTATGAAACTTTTCTCAGTATGAGGGTAGTTGACAGGAATATAAATGTGTGTGTGTGTGTGTGTGTGTGTGTGTGTGTGTGTGTATGTCTATATAGGAGGGTATATGTGCATATGAATACATATTGAGTGAGTGTATATATGTGTGCATGTATATATATAGACAGAAGGCACAGGATCAATTGAATAGGAAGGGATGATATTTAAAAAATAAAATTAAGAGGTGAGAGAAGAATACAATGAGGAGATAGAGAGAGAGAGAATAGAGTAAATTATCTCATATAAAAGAGGCAAGGGATAACTTTTACAATGGAAGGGAAGAATAGGAAGGCAAAAGGGATAGGTCAACCTTACACTTGTTGAATTTGGCTTAAAGAGGGAATAACATACACACTAAATTGGGTATCTTATCATACAGGAAAGTAGGGGGAAGGGGATAAGATAGGGGATGATAAAATGTAGGACAGATTGGTCGGGAGGGTAGTTATAAGTACCCACTTTTGAAAAGGGGTGGGGTCAAAGTAGAAAATAGAACATGTTGGGGGCAGGAAAGGATGGAGGGAAATATAGTCAGTCTTTCACAATGTATCCACTATGCAAATGTTTCACATAGTTACACATGTACAACCTATACTGAATTGCTTATCTTCCCAGTAAGAGTGGTTGAAGAGGGAAGAAGGGAAAGAATCTGGAATTCAAAGATTTAAATTCAAATGTTAAAAATATTATTGTTATTAATATTATTATACATGCAAATGGTAAACAAGATATACGAAATCCATCTTGTCCAAGGGAAAGTCAGAGTGGCGATGGAGGAGGATTTAGAAGAGAGCAGATTGGGGGAGGGCATAATCAGAGGCATCACTTTTTTTGCTTGATAAGTAGGGGAAAAACAAGGAGAAATTTTCTAACGCAAAATCTTGTGGGAATGAATGTTGTAAACTAAAAATACAAATAAAATTTAAAAAAAAGAGAAGGGAAAATAGCTGAATCACAGCAATAAAAACACACTTAGATAACGTGAAAAATAGCAGGTAAATATATCACTAGGCTATCAAACACCTGACTTAAAATTACATGTTGTCTAAAGGAAGAAAAAGCTCAATGAGCATAATTATCTGACTAATTCATTTGCATTTTTGTTTGGCAATTCTAATAAAGAGAATACAGTTTGAAATTATTTTTCTTTTCTTCCACTTTGTTGAATTAGCATCATGTGGGCTTTTCTGTCAGAAGGTGTATATATTTCAGTGAATTAATTTTCAGACTAAATTAAAAATTAAAATTAATTTCCAAGATAACTCACACATGGTCCATTTAAGGCTTTTTATAGGACGTCATCTTTATATCAAGAAAACTGTCTGCATTCTACAGGACCATAAAACTGAAAACAAGCTTTATAAAGCTTAAGCAGTAGAGAAAGAGTATGAGGACAGGATCTCTGTCATGGTGTACATCTTGGTCATGAAATACTATGTATTTCTCTTGTTTAAGAAGCTCCTCTGGGTCCCTTTCACCTCTAGTATATTATATAACTTACTCTTCATAGTTTTTATGTTTATTTTTTATTAATTGTTTTGTTTATTTACCAGTCTTTTAAAAATGAACTTGAAATTTTCTTGCTTCATTTAGTCCTTCCCCCACTTATTGAGAAGGCAAGCAATATTATATCGATTATATATGCGAAACCATTCTGCATAGTTTTTAGACTCCATTGGAGATGGATCAGAGATCCATCAGAGATCAGACTTCAACCTACCTTTCTAGATATAGTCAATATTACTCTCCTTTACACACTCTACTATATGTTCTAACCACATTGGCCTACTTGATACCCTTATACATCATTCCATACACAAGTTATCATGATAAAAATAATAGCTAAATACTTTACTATCATTATCTCACCCAATCCTCACAACAACACTCAAAGGAAGGTGTTATTATTATCTCCATTGAGGAACCTGAGGCAAACAGACACTAATTGGCTTGTCTAGTGTCACATAATTCGTAAGCATCTGAGGCTGAATTTGAATTCAGGTCTTCCTGATGCCTGGAACTCTATCTCCCATACTACCTAGCTGCTCTGCCTGGAATATACTCCCTCTTCACTTCTACCTCTTACAATCCATACCTTGCTTAAAAATTAATTTAATTACCACTTCCTATAGGAAACCTATTTTTATCACTCCACTTGCTAAGTTCTCTTTCCCAAGAAATGATTTCTATCTTTTTTGCTTGCAAAGAAAGTTAAGGCTATTTACCTGCATTCCCTCTTCTTTATCTTCTGAAAACCCTTTGACATCATCATACTTTATCTTCCTTTTCCCAGTATTTGATAATGAGCTGACCCTTCTTCTTGCTGCAGCTAACCCTTCTACATGTCACTTTGATCTACGCCTTTCCCATTTCTTCACAGCAGATTGCCGCCTAATCATTCTATTGTTCGCTCACATCTTCCCCTTCTTCCTATATACTGGTTCTTTGCCTTCTACCTTCAAAATTACCTAAACTTCTCTCTTAGTGGTAGGGCTCACACCAGCAACCTGCTAATTCAGATTTGATTATAGCATAAAAGAAGTCACTGGTCATCAAGCAGTTTGCAAAAGGAGGTTCACTTTGCCCTAGCAGAGCCAGGATATAGTGGTACTTAGTTTTGACCTCCCTTATTTATTTATGCAAGCACATGTGGTTAGCAGGTGATATAGTGACTTGAGTAGTCTAAGGCATCCACCAAGTCTGAGAAGACTAGTTGTTATGTGGTCGAGGAATTTCCTATGCCCTTAGATGACCAGTAAGGAGGATCGGGGAAACAGGGACCAATTAGGTACTTTTAGGGAAAAAAAATAACCCCAATTGGAAGAGGGAAGAGGGAGGCATGGGCTTAATCCATGTTGTGGGAAAATAAATATTAATTTTATCATTCTCCACCACCCTTAAAAGTCTTTTCTTAACTGTACCAGGTCCTCCAAATATTATTTTAATTCTTTCCTCTTCCTCAGACAAGTTTTTTATACTTATTACCTTCATTTCTCCTCTCTCTCACTCCTCAATTTTTTTGTTTTCTGATTCCAACCTTATCATTTTGTTGACATCGCTTTCCTCAAAGTTCTCCAAAATCTAGATAGGCAAATCTGTTCTTTTCTCAAATCTCACTCTTCTTGAGCTCTCTGTTGCAAATAATACTGCAATACACTACCATCCCCTAGCTAGGATCACTCAATTATTATGGTACTCATTTCTCTTTGTTCTCTTACCAGTCAGACTTTTCCTTAGAAAATGAGATTTCCTTTTATGCCCCATTTACCTTATCACCATGATTGTCCTCAGGTCTATGTCCTAAACATTCTTATCTTCTATTTAAATTATGTCTCTTGGTTAATTCATCAGTTCCTATAGGTTTAGCTAACATGTCCATGTAAATGATTCCGTGATCTACAGATTTAATTCTAGTCTTTCTCTTGAAATCTATGTCAAGTCATTCTTGACTCCTCCCTCTCCTTTGTCCCAGTATTCAATAAACTACAGGGACTCTCTGTTTCTTCTATTATCACATTGAAATTCTATTTGTTGTAAGTTCTGAATGAGCGTACTCCACATTTTTCAAGTTATGTCCTTCCATAATATCCTACTCACTCTGCCTCATCCATGATGCCTCATTTCACGTTTAGGCTGGTTGTCTCTCAAGATTATAATTCTCTCCCTTCTCACCTCTACTTCAAGAAAACTCAGGATTTACTTAGGATTCAACTAAAGCACTAAATTTATTCAGTCAACAAACAATCATTAAGCACCTATTATGTGCCCTGGTTAAGTTTTGGAGTTGTAAACTAAAGCACATATGTACACATATACTGGACCATACTATCAAAGATCTCACAATATTAAAAGGGAGATAATATAAAAAGAATTATGAACAAACAAGGTATATAAGAGAAAATTGGAAATAATGAATAGAGGGAAGACATTATAATTGAGAGGATTTTTGTTAAAGGTGAGATTTTAGCTGGGACTTGAATGGAATCAGGGATGGCAAGAAATGGAGATGAGGATGGGAAAATTCCAAGGCATTCTGGACAATCAGATTCATTAGTAAAATTTGAGAAAATCACTGTGGCTAGGTGGCACAATGAATAGAGGACCAGCCCTGGAGTCAGGAGGACCAGAGTTCAAATCTAACCTCAGATACTTAACATTTACTAGCTGTGTGACCTTGGGCAAGTCACGTAACTTCAACTACCTTTCCTTCCCCCCTCCAAAAAGCAAAAAAACATAATTCAGAAAATAAAAACATCAATCCTTGAACCTTATACCAGACATGCAATGTATATTAAGGAGAAACGATAACCCTGAATAGTTCAAGGAAAACAATAACAGTTCTTCTGTAGATCAACAAACTGCCAAAGTTCAGGTCTTAGCAGAAAGCTAATTTTTTGCATGGTTTGTGAAAGAGGTACTGGAAAAGAACAGATAAAAATGAATGACAAAACATTTAGAAGTCATTAAACATAAAAATTACTACCGAAATTTTCTGCTATTCTGATACTGCTTTGAAACAAATTAACTGTACCACCATGTAAATTTTTATTATGGGCTTATAATATTTCCCTTTTCCCTCCCACCCTCAAGACCAATTTCATCTTCAAAGATCTCAGTGATGTAATAATCATCATACAAAGTCCTTAGTCTATTTCATCCTTGGAATTTATTATCTCTGTTTATCTTTTTATCTATGGTGGAGTGTCTTCAAATTAAGTACATGCATTTGCCATCTTGCAGCTTTCAACTAATACCTCCTAATCTTCCTCTTGTTATGTTCTACAAAGCCACTGGTCACCAGATAACTGAAAATTCTCTTTTTAATCTTTCTTTATTCTTGGCTGCTCTACTTTCATAGTCAGAGGTGAGATTGAGTCTTCTGAGCAACAAGCTAGAGGAAATGTGCAAACATCTGTGTGCTTTAACAAATACTGAAAAATATTTGCTCAGTTAGTTTGCATTTTTATCTGAAGAAGTAAAATCTATTTTTGGCATTTTCTTTTTTTTATATTGATTAATCATTGCATCACCTCAACCTCTCTACCCACAATGACATTTCCAAAATGCTTTATTGATTTGAAAGGGTGAGTTTCATTCATTCTCTCCTATTATTTCCACATACTTTATCTCTACCTTGAAAATATTATAATCAATAGGTGAATCTTTCTTTTTATCTTCTCAGGAACCATGACTTAATGCAACTTCCCAACCATTTCCCTACACTTCTTCCTATGCCCTTTTATGCTTCCTTCCCCATTAGAATGTAAGTTTTCTGAGGACAAGGATTGCATTGCTTGATTGTAATTTGATAACCAGTGCTTACCACTGTGTATGGTAAACACTTCACAAATATTTTCTCTATTTGTTTGTGTATAAATTTATGTATTGATTCATCAAATATTAATCAATCCTACCCAAATGAAAATTGTGGTGTATGGTCATGGAATAGATTAACTTACTCTAGTATTTCCTGATAGTTAATTCCTGAAAATTACAATTTTATAATAGATCACTTAAAATACAATTTTATAATACATTATTTAAAACACTCTGTCACATTATCATGTTTTAATGTATTTGTAATCTCTCTTATATTGGTATTGCTTCTAATAAACCATATTAAAACCAATCTGCCTATGCATCTAGAATGCCAACCTTATACACCCACAAATGTTCATCACATAGAGTGCATCAAAAACATGGGGACTCTTTCATATTGTTTTGACATTCTGTGGATTTCAATGAAGCATTCATTGGTCATTCCTCACATACATTTTTACTCCATGAAAAGAAAGGCTGAACTAGGCTCTATGAAGTGAAATGCACAATTTGGGAAATAAAAGCTCAATTTAATGAGCTAATCAAGAATCTAATCAAGAAACAAGAATACTTAGCCAAAAACAGTGGAGGAATTCAAAAATTGTTCATTGCTTTGGACATCAATACAATTCTATTATTTGTTTCTAGCATCATTTTGCTTCAAAGCTGATATTACCAATAGTGAAGTTTATCTAATTTTGCAGGTACATTGTATAATCAGGTACCCTCTTCATGATGCCCACTCTTTTCTCTTCTTTGATGTATCTGGTTTTAATTATAAGTTTGATTTTATCCATTGTCTGTCTTAACCTGGGATATCTGAGAATCTTTCCAAAGCCTTTCCAGTGTTATTTTATCCCCTATCCATTTCAGGCAAATGTGTAGAGGTTTCATCAAAGCCTGGCTAGCAGCATTTTGTGGGAATGCAATAGAAGATGATTCAGGAAGTGTTTAGCTTTTTGAAAGTTTTATTGTGTTCTTAGCACATCACATGAGCCATAAAAAAAGAAAATCAATTTCTTTTCTGAATAAGTTCAAGAATTCATCCACTTACAAAAAGGAAACCATCATATTGTAATCATACTTTCAAAACAAGTTTTAATTATAATAGAGCAAGTAATTAATCAATGCAGTTATCTTCACAGCCTTTGGTTAACTACACAAAATAAAAATCAGCACAGTACTTCTAATTAGATAGAATGATATTCAATGTGTGTTCAAATTATTAACACATATTTGGCTCCTAAAAAATAACCATTTCATTTCTATTGCATGCCTTCAAGGGGAAAACACATAATTAAAAAGATAATATGAGGTACTGAGTAGGAATGAAGAATTGTGATATATATGCATATATAGTTTTGTAAATATATATATATATACATATATATTTATATATGATAAACATATGAATAGGAAGAAAGGGAGGGAGAAAGAGGGGGAGGGAGAAGGAGAGAGGAAGATAGAGAGAGAGAGATGTTGCTATTATCTAGATATTGTTTGGGTCATTGATTTTTGTAATTTTTATTTCATGGACCCTTTAATGTATTCAAGTACACAAAATGCATAAGTTCCAAAATAAGCCAATTATGTGAAAATATGAAAACTATGAAGTTATCTACATGCACACATGAACATATACAAATTTTGACTGGTATTTTGATAGAATCATTTCTTAAAATGTGTGTATGTATATATATGTGTATGTGTGTATATATGTATATGCATGTATGTGTGTATATATGTGTGTGTATATATATATACATATATATGTGTGTACATATACACACACACACACACACACATATATATATATATACACACACATATCTTTGTAATATACTACTTTGAAATTATCAGTCTTCTACTCAAAAATAATCTGTGACTATTTATTTCCTACAGGGTAACATGTAGGAATTTGGCATTTAAGGACATCTACATTTGGGCTCTGAATTTACCTGTCCAGCTTTATTTCATTGTACTCCTGTTCTTACATACAATGATCAAACCAACAACTGATATCTTACCCCTTTTCTCATTTTAATATTTTCTTTGTACAAGTATTGTTCACATACCTTACATACACCCTGTAATTATCTTTATCTGTTCAAGTCCCTCCTTGCCTTTTAAGATCCAACTCAGATACCAACATCTTGATGAATAATTCTTGTTCTAACACAAACTTAATCTGAAGATCTATAACAAAATGCTCCTTCTCTACTCAAATTTTTCATAACACTTTGCCCATACATCTCTTTTGTAATTATTACTAATCCTTGTGTCATATTTATTTGTGTAATTTGTTCTTGCCCCCAGGCCAATAACTGTCTTATACCATTAATTAAAAAACAAACTTACCACAGCACCTTTCATGTGGGAAGCCTTAATGAATGTTTAAATACAGATATTTGTGATTTAATTCCAAAAATAGAAAATTATCAAGGTAGAACTATAGAATAGCATAAATGAATAATGTAAATAAGTATTAAATAAAAAAGGCACTACAACAATTTGTACACACACACACACACACACACACACACACAAACACACAAATCATTCATTATGACCATGTTGGATTTAGAATAGTAAATGAAGAGATACATCAACATTAAAATAGTCATCAAATGATAATCTCAAAAATAATTAACATGTTTTCCATAATAATCATAAAAATCCAAAGTCATATACTTTTCTCAGTAGATTACAGAAAAAAAAAGACTTTGAAAAAGTAGAAAACTCATTTATGGGGGGAAAAACCGCTACATAATATAGGCATACAAGAGTCCTTTTTAAAATCCCCCCAAATATCTACTTAAGATGAAAATTAACAATCAGATGGGGGTATACTAGAAGCTTTTCCAACAATTACAGTAGTAAAGTAAGGATGCCTACTTTCTCACTAGCATTTCATATAGTTCTAGAAATTCTAGCAATAGCAATAAAAGAAGAGGCATGAAAGATGCAAATATAGGCAAAGAGGAGATAAAACTTCCATTCTCTGATGAAATTATGGTTTACTTAGAAAATCCTAGAAAATCAGATAAGATACTACTTGATGCAGCTAAAACATTTAACAAGCACAAACTGCAAAATAAATCCAAAAATCAATAATGCTTTTATATAAAAATAAAATTTAAGATGAAATAATAAGGAAAGAAATACCATTCCAAATACATACAAGATGCATAAAATATTCAGTGATGAATCTGCCAAAGCACACAAAATTCTTGTATAAATTCAGTAGCATGATGATCCTTAAAGAAATGATGAACATTATATAACTGAAGAAATATTCAGTGTTCATGGCTAAGTTGTACCAATATAAAAATGGCAATATGATAAAATACTATAAAATTAATGTACAGTGTTAATGCTATACCACTCAAACTATCTTTACAAAATTTGATAACAATAATAAAATTTATACTCAAAAGTCATTATCAAAAGATATGTTGAAAAACATAAGAAGAAACCATTATTTAACTTATAACAAAATGCTCCAAATAACTTTAAAGGAGAGAAATGCAAATTAAACCACCCTACAAATTGGCAAAAATGATAAATGATGAAAATTACTAATAAAGATATTATGGGGGGGGGCGGCTAGGTGGCGCAGTGAGTAAGAGCACTGGCCTCAGAGTTGGGATGACCCGAGATTGAATCCGGCCTCAGAAAATGAGCACCCACACATAAATAATGACTAGCTGTGTAACCTTGAGCAAGTTACTTAACCCCAATTGCTTTAAAAAAAATAATAAAGATATTATGGGAAGATAGGCATACTGGTGTCCTGTTTAGTGGATCTATGAGTCAATAAAACCATCTTGAAATGCAAATCGTAATCATGCAGATAAAGTGATCCAGAGATTCTCCTACTAGGCTCATGCTACAAAGAGGCCATTCATAAGAAGAAAGTCTCCAAAACATCAAAGTGGATATTGACTGATTAGGGAAGGGCTAAACAAATGATTGTTCATGTATATATGGGAATATTACTCTGCTGTAGCAAATGACAAATAAATGAATGAATACAAACAAGTAGTGAAAGATTTTCACGATCAGATGCAATGAGCGCAACAATGTAAATGCAAATAACAACCACCAAACAATAAAATGTGAATGCTGCAAAATTTCAATGGATAAGTGTGAATCAAAAGAAGAAATATGAGAAGATACTCTGCTTGACTGCTTTTTAGAAAGTCAATGCATGTAGAATATTGTGTATATTTTCCAAATTTTTCAGTGTATTAATTTTAATGTATTAGTCAGTTATGGTATAAGTTAATATTTCAGTGCTCTAAGCAACCCTTTAAGAACATAAATTAAAGAGATGGTATAGTAAATTCTGTTAGATGAAAGATTTCTATAACGATGAAATGATGGGGGAGTCAAGATGGAGGAGTAGAAACAGGACTTCCATGGGGATCTGGCTTCTACCTCCCCCAATTCATCTAAAAGGAGACTCCAAAGAAACTTTGGAGCTACAGAACCCACAAAATGACACAGAAAAGCTAACCTCCTGCTGAGGACAGCCTGGTAGGCTGCCAGTAAGGGGCCAGTGCAGTGCTCTGGGAGTTGAACCCAGGCCCTCACTAGATGGAGGTTTTAGCCCCAGGGCAGCCACAGCCAGCCACCAACTGGAGGGACTTCAAATCACCAGCAGTTGTGGTGGTTTCCAGAATTATCAACTCATAGATGCTAAGGACAAAGTAAGAGGTCAGTGTAGTGTGGACTTTGGGATCCAGTAGTTTGGGAGTGACTTCGGCTTTTGCCCCCAGGGGTAGAAGCAGCTGAGGTGCCACAGTCATGCAGCTGGAGCTATGTGGGCACCTTCAGTTCCTGGCCTCCAGATTGTAGGTAGAACAAGTGGCAAGTCTGAGGGTTAATTGCTCTTGTTTTAACCTGCTTGGGTCTGGACTGCTTTCTAGGCTGGAGGTCCTGGGATGTGCAACCAGCTTGCCAGAGCATGTGGAATCTTTAGAGAGAGCACCCAACTAATACCTTTGACAGCTGAGAAAAGCCCAGTGTTTAGGATGAAGCTCCCCTGTGTGGTAGCAGTGTCCTACTGTGGGAAAAAGCTCAAAAGTTGAGTAATTGAGTGACTACATGAGCAGGCAAAGCTAGCAAAGCAAACAGAGGAACCCAACTTTACACTCCTATTTTGGGGACAAAAAGATCAAAGCATAGAACGGAAGGAAGACAGTGAAGTCAGAACTCCTGCACCAAAAGCTTCCAGGAAAAATATAAGCTGGTTATAGGCCATTGAGGTCATTAAGAAGGATTTTGAAAAGCAATAAGAGAAGTGGAAGAAAAATGAGAAGAGAAATGAGAACAATACAATAAAACTATGAAATGAGAGTCAAGAAGCTGACTGAAGAAAATTATACCTTAAAAATGGACTACTCAAATGGCAAAAGAGGCTCAAAAAGGCAATGAGGAGAAGAATGCCTTAAAAAGCCGAATTTTCCAGATGGATAAGGAATCTCAAAAGCTCACTGAAGAGTCAATACTTCAGAATTAGATTGGAGCAAATGGAAACTTCCATTTGGAAGGAAATGGAAGTAAATGGACTTTATGAGAAATCAAGATACTGTTAAAAAAATCCAAACAAATAGCAAAATAGAAGGCAATGTGAAAGATCTCATTGGGAAAACCACTGACCTGGAAAATAGATCCAGGATAGATAATTTAAAAAATTATTGCACTACCTGAAATCCATGATCAAACAAATAGTCTAGAAATCATCCTTCACAAAATTCTCAAGGAAAATTGCACCAATGTTTTAGAACCAGAGGGCAAAAGAGAGGTTGAAAGAATGCACCAATCACCTCCTAAAAATGATCCCAAACAGAATAATCCTAGGAATATTATAGCCAGGTTCTAGAATTCCCAGATCAGGGAGAAAATATTACAAGGAACCAGGAAGAAACAATTTGAATATTGTGGAAACACAATCAGGATAACACAGGATCTGGCAGCTTCCACATTGAGGGATTGAAGGGCTTGGAATATGATATTCCGGAGGTCAAAGGGGCTGGGATTAAAACCAAGAATCACCTACCCAGCAAAACTGAGTATCATGTTTCAGGGCAAAATATGGTCATTCAGTGGAATAGAGGACTTTCAATCATTCTTTATGAAAATACCAGAGTTGAATAGAAAATTTGACATTCAGATACAAGAAGCAAGAGAAGCACAAGAAGGTAAACAGGGAAATCATAAGGAACCCATTAGAATTGAACTATTCACATTCCTACATGGAAAACCAATAATTGTAACTGATGGAACTTTTCTCAGTATGAGAATAGTTGAAGGGAATAGAAATGCATATTGTGTGTGTATCTCTCTCTCTCTCTCTCTCTCTCTCTCTCTCTCTCTCTCTCTCTCTCTCTCTATATATATATATATATATGTCTATATATGAGGGTATACGGACTTATGAATACATATGTGAATGTGTGTATACATGTGTACAGGTATACATAGAGGGCACAGGATCAATTGAATAGGAAGGGATGATACTTAAAAGTTGATAGAAGAGGTGAGAGGAGAATATTAGAGAAGATGGGGGGAGACAGAATGGGGTAAATTATCTCATATAGAAGAGGCAAGGGAAAACTGTTAAAATGGAAGGGAAGAACAGGAAGGCAAAACTGAATGGGTCAAAATTATTCTCATTGAATTTGGCTTAGGGAGGGTATTACATACACACTAAATAGGGTATCTCATGCTACAGGAGAGTAGGGGGGAAGGGGTTTGGAGAGGGGGATGATCAAAGGGAGCTCAGGCTGGGCGGGAGGGAAGTTGAAAGCATATACTTTTGAAAAGGGACAGAAACAAAGTAGAGAATTGAACAAGTGGGAGGTGGGATAGGAGGGAGGAAAATATAGTCAGTCTTTTACAATATATCCACTATGGAAATGTTTTGCATAGTTACACATGTGCAAACTGTACTCAATTGCTTATCTTCCCAGTAAGGGTGGGTGACAAGGAAGGAAGGGAAAGAATATGAAATTCAAAGTTTTAAAATAAAATGTTTAAAAATATCCATACATATATACTATTATTAATATTATTTTACATACAACTGGGAAATAAGATATACAGGAACTGAAACATCCACTGTACCCTACTGGAAAGTTGATATGAGAGTTGAGAAGATATAGGAGAGAGCAGATTGGAGGAGGGGCTATCTAATGGTATCATTATTTTGGGGTGGTGGGTGGGGGAAAAAGGGAATTTTGTAACTCAAAATCCTGCAGAAATGAATGATGTAAATCAGAAGTTAATAAAGCATTTGATAAAAAAAATAAAAAAAAAAGAAGTCATCTATGAAAACACAGGGGTGTTTGAAATCATCCCTGGGTGTCACAAAATGCATTTGCTTCATGTGCTATATAATAAAAACTCCTTTTTTGACTCATAAAAAGATGATGGGCACAGTCCTGGACCCTGTCCCTACTATGTGCAATGCTCCATATTACACGTTGGGGATACAGGGCCAAATGAGATAATAATGCATTGTCTTTACAGTGCTCATATCCTACTTTGTAGATGGAGAAAGGGAGATGATATAACCTAGGCTCAAATAAGTGAAAACAAGGAATTTGGTGTTATGAGGTAATGCTTCCCAAAGACAGGTACACAAAAGTTGAATTTTGAAGGAAGATAAAGATGATAAGAGGAGGAAATGGTAAAGGATTACATTCCATGCAATGGGGGGATATTTTGTACAAATGCACAGAAGCAAAATATGAAATATTAATTTTGAGGAACCAGGAAAAGTTTAGGATGACTAAAATATAAAATGTGTGTGGAGAGAAATATGAAACGAAGCTACACATATTTTTAAACAAATACTTTATTAACTTCTGTTTTACATCATTCATTTCCACCAGATTTTGAGTTACAATCATTTTCCCCCCATTATTCCCCTACCCAACCTCCCAGAATAGCAGTCCCACAAGATATCGCTTCCTCCAATCTGCTCTCTCCCATACCTTCTCCCATACCCCCATCGACTTTTCCATTATAGGAAGATGAATCTTTGTGTCCCAATGCCTGCACATCTTATCTCCCAATTATAGGCAAAAGAGTATTAATAATAGTATTTATATATATATTTGAAACATTTAATGTTACGACCTCGAATTTCAGATCCATTTCCTTCCTCCCTTGTCACCCATTCCTTCTTGGGAGATAAGTAATTCAGTATATGTTGTACATGTCTAGCTATGCAAAACATTATCATAGTAGATATATTGTACAAGGCTGCTTATAATTCCCTCCCACTCATCCCACCCCCCACCTGGTCCATTCCCTACATGATCCTGTCCCTCTTCTATAGTGGGTACTTCCAACCTCCCCTCCCCCAAGGATGCCCTCCCATCCATCATCCCTCCTCTCATCCCCCTTCCCCCTATCCTGCTGCAGGTTGAGATATCCCATTTAGTATGTATGTCATTTTCTCCCTGAACCAAATTCAATGTGAATGTGGTTTTGCCTTTTTAGCCTTCCTTATTCTCCCCCTCCTTTGCACCCACTTCCCCTACATGAGATAGTTTACCCTACCATGTCTCTCCCCATCTCCTCTTGCCACTTTCCTCTCTCACCTCATAATTTCATCCCTTGAGTACTCTCCCTTCCCAACAAAATCAATCTATGCCCTCTATCCATATATAACTGTAACCATATACACACACATTCACATATGTATTCATATGACCACACCCCCTTCTTCCATTATTTTCATAGTGAGAAAGATATCATCAGTCACAGTTATTGCTTTTCCATATAGGAATGTAAATAGTTCAACTTTGATAAGTTCCTTTTGATTTCTTTTCCCTGATTACCTTCTCAGGCATCTCTTCCTTCTTGTGTCTGGATGTCAAATTTTCTATTCAATTCTGGTTTTTTCCTCAAGAATGCTTGAAAGTCCTCTATTCCACTGAATGACCATATTTTCCCCTGAAACAAAATACTCAGTTTTGCTGGGTAGGTGACCCTTGGGTTCATTCCCAGTTCTTTTGCCCTCTGGAATATCATATTCCATGCCCTTCGATCCCTCAGTGTAGAAGCTGCCAGGTCCTGGGCTATTCTGATTGTGTTTCCACAATATTGAAATTGTTTCTTCCTGGCTGCTTGTAGTATTTTCTCCTTGATCTGGGGATTCTGGAACCTGGCTATAATATTCCTGGGAGTTTTCTTTTTGGGATCTTTTTCAGGAGGTGATCTGTGGATTCTTTCAACCTCTATTTTGCCCTCTGGATCTAAAACATCAGGGCAGTTTTCCTTGAGAATTTCTTGAAGGGTGATTTCTAGGTTCTTTCCTTGATCATGACTTTCAGGTAGTCCAATAATTTTTAAATTGTCTCTCCTGGATCTATTCTCCAGGTCAGTGGTTTTTCCCATGAGATATTTCACATTGCCTTCTAATCTTTCATTTGTTTGGATCTGCTTAACAGCATCTTGATTTCTCATAAAGTCACTAGCTTCCATTTGCTCCAGTCTAACTCTGAAGGAATGAATCTCCTCAGTGAACTTTTGAGATTCTTTTTCCATCTGGCAAATTCGACTTTTTAAGGCATTCTTCTCCTCATTGCCCTTTTGGGCCTCCTTTGCCATTTGAGTTAGTCTATTTTTTAAGGTGTTGTTTTCCTCAGTCAGGCTGTTGACCCTCATTTCATACTTTTCCTGCATCCTTCTCATTTCTCTTTCCAATTTTTCCTCCACTTCTCTTATTTGATTTTTAAAGTCCTTCTTAAGGTCCTCTATGGCCTGCAACCCACTCATGTTTTCCCCTGGGGCTTTTGGAGCAGGACTTCTGACCTCACAGTCCTTTTCCCGCTCTATGCCCCCAAAATAGGAGTCTAGGGTTGCATTTTTCTGTTTCCTTTGCCTTGGCATGTTGCCACTTAATTGCTTGACTTTTGGGCTTGTTGCCACACTATGGCTTTAAGGCCAGCTAGAGGAATTTTCGTCCCGAACGTGTGGGGGGCAACTTCTGTTTCTGGCAAGCTGTAAACCCACCCACAACTTCCACCCTAGATCACAATCCAGATCCAGGGAGGTTAAAGCAAGAGCGATTACCCCCCAAGACTGATCGCTGGATCTCCCCACGATTTGTAGGCTGGGAGCCGGAGCTGCCTCTGAAAACTACAAAATGGCGTGTCTCCTCAGGGCTTCTAGCCCCCAGGAGGAGCTGACGCATTCCCCAAATACAGGTCCCAAAGTCCATAGGACACTAACCTCTTACTTTGTCCTAGGCAAGTCTATGTTGATAATTCTGGAGTCTCCACAGTTCCTGGTGTTCTGGGGTTCCTCCAGCCGGCTGCTGGCCCTGCCGCCCTGGGGCTAAAACCTCGGCTCACGTGGACCTGGGCTCGGCTCGGCTCCTGCGCTCTGCATGCTGCCGGCTCCCAGACCACTGCGCTGGTCCTTCCTGCAGGGTGCTGGGCTGTCCTCAGCGGGAGGTTAGCTTCTCTGTGTCGTTCTGTGGGTGCTGGGGCTCCAGAAGTTTTTCAGAGTCCTTTTTTACATAGTTTGTGGAGAATCTGGGGGCAGAGAGGCTTGGACGAGCTGTTTCTACTCCGCCATCTTGGCTCCGCCCCCACATATTTTTACGAACATTTTTTTTAGATTGAATCTAATACAGACTTATGAGAAGATGAAGTTCATTATTCTCTGGATCTTTTGAAGTATAGATGTATATATCATTTCTATGGAACTGATTATTTTTAAAATGGAAACATTAACATAGAATGTCTAGTTGTTAAAAAAGACATCTATACTGTATATCCATATCTATCTATCTATCTATCTATTTATCTATCTATCTATCTATCTATCTGTCTGTCTGTTTGTCTATCTATCATATAATATCCATAATTCAGGAAACTAAAACCAGAGAGTTTATTTATTTGCACAATCTTCTCATGCTTTCTCTAGAAATTTTTACTTTAAAATGCAAGAAGAGGATTGTACAAATATCTAGCTCTTAGTATTTCTCTACCCTCTGCAACCTTTACTTAGAGCAACACCTTGAAATGATAAAAAGATCTTAAGATCCACAACAGGAGACCTGTTCTAGCCTCTATTATATCCATAATAATTTCCTCATCTATAAAGTAATAAGGTTAGACAAGATAATCTCTAAAGTTCATCAATTGAAGAGCTGGGAGGGATTTGAAAGATTATATTGCTCAACATCCTCTTTTTTATAAATGGGGAATCCGAAACCAAGAAAAGTGAATTGACTTGCCCAATAAAACATAGACAATA
The DNA here is from genome assembly GCA_011680675.1 of Gymnobelideus leadbeateri. Classification (NCBI taxonomy): domain Eukaryota; kingdom Metazoa; phylum Chordata; class Mammalia; order Diprotodontia; family Petauridae; genus Gymnobelideus; species Gymnobelideus leadbeateri. Next base: position 75,912 of record WOXC01003808.1, on the reverse strand, counting down.
ACTGGAGAAGTTGGACTTTTAACCCAAGGATCTGACTCCTAATTTAATGTTTTTTTCCACTATACTAAAATCTCTTTTTTTTATCTTAAATCCACTTATTGTATTATCTCTCAAATCTTCTCTCCCTCTGCACACTAATTCAGTTTTCTTAAAGCAATTACTGACAAAATCCACTATAATCTATTTCCTAAAATAATATCCCGTTTCCCAAAAATTATGGGGAAAAGCATTTTCCAGGGGTTTGATAGGGATCTCTATTCTTGAATTCTCTAATCCACTTGAAAAAATCACTAAAGTGAAAAGGTTTTGGTGTCAGAATTGAAGTGACCTGTTTTGTAAGTGTGTGAGATTAAAGTCCTTGAATTTGTCATTTGAATGTCCTGGAGGACAACTGTCTCAGACTTAAAATATCATGTGGGATTTCAATCCTAAAATTATTGATCATGACCCCTCACTTACATGTTTGCTCTTCCACAGTTAGAGAACACAAATTAGCTCAAAGAAAATAACATAGTGAGGACAGTGTCACAATATACCTACCCCTTAAATCCTGGTTTTACTCTTCCACAAAACAGTAAGAACCAGCAAGGTGAGTAATTACATTTAGAGGTCACAAATAGATACTCAATTATCGTACATATTTGGCCAAGGTATAAACAGAGAGAAGTGCCCACCAAGGAAACACATGAATCATGTATAAAGAGGAGAATCATATGTTTCATGGTTCAATGCTGATCATATTCTGACATTACTTATGGTGTTCTTGGTCTTTTAAGTCTTTTCCAGATGTTACTCTGCTGGTCACTAAGGAATATCACTTGGCAGCAGCCTCTATTACCCTTACCATCTGATTCCCTTTATTCTCTGTGAATTTGCACTCTAAGAAGGAATTTGGACAGGAAGAGAAAATATCAGGAAACTTTCTCTCTTTCAGTGCCTGTAACTCATATATTCTGAGATTATTGAACTTGGAGTTCCCAATGATATGGCTCTCAAATTTGTTACTGCCCCAGAAATTATTTGTTTCTATAAGAAGGCAAAACTATTAGAGTGTTCTTTTTAAGAAATTAAAAATCCACAAATTCTGGCATTTAGCAAAGTACCTGGCACACAGTAGGTGCTAAATAAATGTTTAATAATTGATTATTCTTTATACCAAAATAGGGAGCTTAGAATGCAGTGTCCTTGAATTCATCTCTCAATCTGTATACAAGCATTTTCCATGTATGACTACAAGGTTCTACTACATGATTACATTACAATAAATATTGGTGGAAGAGAGAAGGTGAAATCCACTTTGTTTCCTTTGTTCCCTATTTGTTTAAAAATGTTCCTAAGAGCCCATTTTCTCAACTCTCACTATCATGGTCAGTTTTAAGCACTCAGTGTCTCACATTTGTTCACATAAATGAGGGGGAAGAAAAATGAGCTTCCAGAAGAAAGTTCACTGCCTTTCTCAATCTTCAGGCATATTTCCTTACCATTGCATATTCAAATATACCACTCAAAATCTGAAATGGTTTTTTGCTTCCTATATTTAAAAAATGTTAAATGTGACCACTTGAAGTTTGGCAAAATTTAGTAATTTCATCAAATATATTGGTATATGCAATTGATCAAGGATCTTCTGATCAACCCCTGCTATAATTAGAATATCAGGACTCTGCAATTTCTCTTTCTCTGAGATATAGGAAGATGATTTGTAAATAACTTTAATTTGATATTGGGTTTATCTTTCCTTTTCAATTGATGTTGGCAACTTTGACACAACTAGAAGGGAGAAGAGGCGATGAAATATTTAAATATCCTCTGAAGAATGGAAATAAATCTAATAATTGAATATGGATCCTCTGGACAGGAACTGTATAGTCAATGCTGAATAGTTTGATTTTTGTTTTCTGCTTAGGCCAGCTTCAAGGAGTCAGTTACTTGTCCACCATGAGCAAAATTTTGTTACTTTAAAGAACAAATTAGTGTCCAAATATAATTGGAAGGAATGATATTTGTGGAAAATATATTTTTAAACAAATGCTTTATTAACTTCTGTTTTACATCATTCATTTCCACCAGATTTTGAGTTACAATCATTTTCCCCCCATTATTCCCCTACCCAACCTCCCAGAATAGTAGTCCCACAAGATATCACTTCCTCCAATCTGCTCTCTCCCATACCTTCTCCCATACTCCCATCGACTTTTCCATCAGAGGAAGGTGAATCTTTGTGTCCCAATGCCTGCACATCTTATCTCCCTATTACAAGCGAAAGAGTATTAATAATAGTATGTATATATATTTGAAACATTTAATGTTACGACCTCGAGTTTCAGATCCATTTCCTTCCTCCCTTGTCACCCATTCCTTCTTGGGAGATAAGTAATTCAGTATATGTTGTACATGTCTAGCTATGCAAAACATAATCATAGTAGATATATTGTTCAAGGCTGCTTATAATTCCCTCCCACTCATCCCACCCCCCACCTGGTCCATTCCCTACATGATCCTGTCCCTCTTCTATAGTGGGTACTTCCAACCTCCCCTCACCCCAAGGATGCCCTCCCATCCATCATCCCTCCTCTCATCCCCCTTCCCCCTATCCTGCTGCAGGTTGAGATATCCCATTTAGTATGTATGTCATTTTCTCCCTGAACCAAATTCAATGGGAATGTGGTTTTGTCTTTTTAGCCTTCCTTATTCTCCCCCTCCTTTGCAACCACTTCCCCTTGCTTCTTCTACATGGGATAGTTTACCCTACCCTGTCTCTCCCCATCTCCTCTTGCCACTTTCCTCTCTCACCTCATAATTTCATCCCTTGAGTATTCTCCCTTCCCAACAAATTCAACCTATGCCCTCTATCCATATATAACTGTAACCATATACACACACATTCACATATGTATTCATATGACCACACCCCCTTCTTCCATTATTTTCATAGTGAGAAAGATATCATCAGTCACAGTTATGGCTTTTCCATATAGGAATGTAAATAGTTCAACTTTGATAAGTTCCTTTTGATTTCTTTTCCCTGATTACCTTCTCAGGCATCTCTTGCTTCTTGTGTCTGGATGTCAAATTTTCTATTCAATTCTGGTTTTTTCCTCAAGAATGCTTGAAAGTCCTCTATTCCACTGAATGACCATATTTTTCCCTGAAACAAAATACTCAGTTTTGCTGGGTAGGTGACCCTTGGGTTCATTCCCAGTTCTTTTGCCCTCTGGAATATCATATTCCATGCCCTTGATCCCTCAGTGTAGAAGCTGCCAGGTCCTGGGCTATTCTGATTGTGTTTCCACAATATTGAAATTGTTTCTTCCTGGCTGCTTGTAGTATTTTCTCCTTGATCTGGGGATTCTGGAACCTGGCTATAATATTCCTGGGAGTTTTCTTTTGGGATCTTTTTCAGGAGGTGATGAGTGGATTCTTTCAACCTCTATTTTGCCCTCTGGATCTAAAACATCAGGGCAGTTTTCCTTGAGAATTTCTTGAAGGGTGATTTCTAGGTTCTTTCCTTGATCATGGCTTTCAGGTAGTCCAATAATTTTTAAATTGTCTCTCTTGGATCTATTCTCCAGGTCAGTGGTTTTTCCCCATGAGATATTTCACATTGCCTTCTAATCTTTCGTTTGTTTGGATCTGCTTAACAGCATCTTGATTTCTCATAAAGTCACTAGCTTCCATTGCTCCAGTCTAACTCTGAAGGAATGAATCTCCTCAGTGAACTTTTGAGATTCTTTTTCCATCTGGCAAATCTGACTTTTTAAGGCATTCTTCTCCTCATTGCCCTTTTGGGCCTCCTTTGCCATTTGAGTTAGTCTATTTTTTAAGGTGTTGTTTTCCTCAGTCAGGCTGTTGACCCTCATTTCATACTTTTCCTGCATCCTTCTCATTTCTCTTTCTAATTTTTCCCTCCACTTCTCTTATTTGATTTTTAAAGTCCTTCTTAAGGTCCTCTATGGCCTGCAACCTGCTCATGTTTTCCCCTGGGGCTTTTGGAGCAGGACTTCTGACCTCACAGTCCTTTCCCGCTCTATGCCCCCAAAATAGGAGTCTAGGGTTGCATTTTTCTGTTTCCTTTGCCTTGGCATGTTGCCACTTAATTGCTTGACTTTTGGGCTTGTTGCCACACTATGGCTTTAAGGCCAGCTAGAGGAATTTTCGTCCCGAACGTGTGTGGGGGCAACTTCCGTTTCTGGCAAGCTGTAAACCCACCCACAACTTCCACCCTAGATCACAATCCAGATCCAGGGAGGTTAAAGCAAGAGCGATTACCCCCCAAGACTGATCGCTGGATCTCCCCACGATTTGTAGGCTGCGAGCCAGAGCTGCCTCTGAAAACTACAAAATGGCGTGTCTCCTCAGCAGCTTCTAGCCCCCAGGGGAGGGAGCTGATGCATTCCCTAAATACAGGTCCCAAAATCCATAGGACACTAACCTCTTCCTTTGTCCTAGGCAAGTCTATGTTGATAATTCTGGAGTCGCCACAGCTCCTGGTGTTCTGGGGTTCCTCCAGCCGGCTGCTGGCCCTGCCGCCCTGGGGCTAAAACCTCGGCTCACGCGGACCTGGGCTCGTCTCGGCTCGGCTCCTGCGCTCTGCCGGCTCCTAGACCGCTGCGCTGGTCCTTCGTGCAGGGCTGCTGGGCTGTCCTCAGCGGGAGGTTAGCTTCTCTGTGTCGTTCTGTGGGTGCTGGGGCTCCAGAAGTTGTTCACAGTCCTTTTTTACATAGTTTGTGGGGAATCTGGGGGCAGAGAGGCTTGGAAGATCTGTTTCTACTGGAAAATATTTTTAATAAATTTATTCCCATACTTGGAAAGGGGAAGGTGACATAGTGTATAATATATAAGTACTTCACTGACTGGTACCATTGGAAGTTTCCCATAGTTCTTTACTGACTCGGGTACTTTTCCTTTCATAATTTTTATTATGTAAATAAAACCTTTTCTACATTGAATATTTTAAAATTGGCTGTTTGAAGGTAAAATATGGTCTTTTCCAGTTGAATGGGGATATGGGAGAAGATATGGGAGAGAACAGATTGGATGAGGGGATATCCTGTAGGACTGCTATTCTGGGGTGGTGGGTAGGGGGAAAATTGTAACTCAAAATCTGGAGGAAATGAATGATGTAAACCAAAAGTTAATAAAGCATTTGGAAAAAAAATTGTCTTTTCCTGGAGGACAAATCAAGCCAGATAAAGTTCTTAGGATTACCTTGAATAGAAGAAGAGACTAGAGATAGGAGAATATTTATTCAGAAATATTCTCTAATATTACACCAGGTCTACATGTCAAGATGGAGAGCTCTGACAATGGGCATATATAGTACTTATAATTAATGAAATTATACATAAAGATTCTTAAAAGATAGATAATATTCCATTTTTCATGTCCCAGTGCAGTACTAGAGTTGTCCAACTCTTTGTCTAATCCTGTTTTGATTTTAAAATATAATTGAAACACAATTGTATTTTTAGGCAGTGATCTTTCCTGTGCCTCACTAATACAAATTTTCAAAAATGGATTTCTACTTTCAAAGTTAAAGTATACCCATATCCTGTTCCTTCATGTTGATTCTCAACAAAAGGAAATTTTAAAACAACCACAACAAACAAACAATAAAAAGCTCTTCCTTAGCATAGGGAAAGCACTCTGTGCTTCCATGGGTATCAAACAGACACAAAGATGAGGAGCCTTTTTTTGATAAACCATTGTTTTATAACCTGACACTATGCTTTGACAGACTGTGAAGACTGAAGTTACTGTGAACACTATTCACCAATTTACCTTTGCATTGCTCAATTATTTTGAACTTTCCATGGAACAGGGATTCATCATCTCTAGCAAGAAGTCAGAAGATGTCAAAATGCAAATTTATCTTTTTTATTCTTTTACTTCAAATGAGAGACTACTGACAAAATGACAGAATATGCAAGATGGAAGCCCCCAGTAAAATGTCAGATCTTTACCCACAGTGAGTTACAGATAGTATTAAGAAAAAAAAATCATGTCAGGATTGACTGCAAGCATACACTGAGTGAGCTTTTTGAAATGAAATGGCAAATCAGGTAAACAAAAGGATTTGCTAGATTGCTTACCCCAGCATGCAATTTAAGATTTGATACATTGGTCATTGATTTGCCCTGTCCTGAATGTCAAAGAATTTCTTTGGTGGTTAGCTTTGTGACATAAAGGCCAATAAATAAAAACACAAGTGGCATTTATGATGACTTCATTAAGTTCTAAATTAACTACATGGGTCTTCTGAAAATGACTTTGTTAGAAAGTCCACAGATTAGATTTTCTAAGAAGTTTAGGACTACTTGCATAGTGATTATGGAAATCTTTAAAATGAGAGAGTTGGAGTAGGAGATTTGTTGCTATAAATCTGCTGATCCTATGAAGTAGGTAAGAACAGACAATGAAGTAGTGGGTAGCAATCCATTGATGAAGAGTAATATGACAGAGCAGATAATGAACTAGAGAGATGAATTTTGTGTCGTGTATTCTCTTGAAAAGTTTGAGAAAGTGCTATAGAACGTTCATCCTAGATCATAGAAGGGAGCCATGAGAACATGAACATGAGCAAGTGAGTAAGGTCACCTGCTAATTTGAAATTATATTAGTGCAAAAATGTGCACTATTTATATGTGTATGGGTGTTTTACTAGGTGAGTGTTGATGCCTTGTTTCTTACTAACAATCCATATTTCAATCTGATAAACTCTAATTTACCTTTAGATCTGGGATAGCTACTCCAAGAGGCATGTTTTCTAATTAGCCACATGTAACATATGTATACATGCATATTATATATATATATATATATATATATACATATATATATTCACACGTGTGTGTATAAATCTATATGGATGAATTGATGGATGGAGGGATGGTGGATAGATGCATAGATAGATAGATATGTGGACCTCTATCTTTGTAGAAGTCACTAATTACTCATCTGAATCCATTCCTCCTAAGTCCTCTAATAGTATTCTTCTCTAAGAAGGTATGCTAGTGCCTATATATTCCCCTGGGCAGCTGAGTGATGAAGTGAATAGAATGCCAGCCCTGGAGTTTGGAAGACAAGTTCAAATTCAAGTTCTAATGTTTACTAACTGTGGGACACTGGGTAGGTCACTTAAATTCTGTTTGTCTCAGTTTCCTCATTTGTAAAAGGAGCTGGAGGAGGAAATAGCAAATCACTCCATATATTTGCCAAGAAAACCCAAATAGGGTCACTGGGAGTTGTACACAACTAATTGATTTAAAAATTATTGTCCCCTTAGTGTTTAACTTGAGTATGGGTTCCTCCTCCACTTGCAAAAGTTTCAACTTTGTTTTACACGAACAGAATAGGTAACCCAGGTAGGGCTAAATAGGTATTAATAACAATAACTTCCAGAAGAAGAATTAGGTGCTAAATATTTGTTTTGGTACAATTATGTTGAAGAGAAAAACCAGAAAGTATGGAATCAATCCCAGTATCTAGGGGGCAACTCTGAACAATATTACAAAGACTGGGCACATCAACTGATGGGGAAAATTATTTTATTTTGAAATAAAGAATGTTTTTCATGTTATCTCTATTTTCTTTGCCTTCTGGGAAAAAGAAAAAATGCACTGTAAATTGATACAGTTTGATCCTTTACGGTATTCTTAAAATCACGTGCCTTCTAGTGTTAGATGGAACTATTATTATCCAATGGGTTAAATGTATGTTTTGCTGTCTGAAGTGGTCACCAATTATATGCAATTTATGTTTGCCAGTAGCTCTCCCATAAAGAAAGAAAAGTAATAGGGGATATGTTTTTAAGAGTGGTTTATTAGAGAAAGTGGAATGTTCTGAAAGGGGAGGAAAGTAGTAATGAAGGGAAAAAGTCAAGTAGAAAATTCTTCTAAAGACATAGAAAGTCAAGTGAATGGTGAGAGGATCTCAGGATTTAGTGTTGAGAGTGAACTTTTAGGTCATCTAAAACAGGAAATGGAGTCCAGGAAATAAAGGGATTTGTCCAAGATCATGCAAGTAGGAAGTTATTAGTATACAAAGTCAAGTTTTCTGACTCTAAAACTAGTATTCTTTATATCATGTCACACACAGCTACCTTGGAATACGACAGGAAAGATAAAAAAAAAAAGAAAAGAAAGATGCTGTGCACCACTGGAGCTCCCTAATAGTAAGGAAATTCAAATAAGGTAAATTTGAAACTTTCACAGATGAAGCAGTAACCCCTTTTCAAACCAGTCAGTGAATTAGCTTTTATTTAATATTTTATGTGCCAGGCACTGTGCAAAGTCTTCGGAATACAAACACAAGTAGAAAGAAAATATTTGGCCATTAAGGATTTGATTTTCTAATGGGGGAAGATAGTGCAATGGATAGAGTGCAGGCCTAGAGTCAGAAAGATTCATTCTCATGAGTTCAAATCCCATTATACATCCTTACTAGCTGTGTGACCCTGGGCAAATCACTTAACTCCAATTGTCTCAGTTTTCTAGTCCATAAAATGAGCTGGAGAAAGAAATGGCAAACCACTTCAGAATCTTAGCTAAGAAAACCCGAAATGGGGTCACAAAGAGTCAGACAAGACTGAAATGACTCAACAACACTACCTAAAAGAAAACTGAAAAAGAGGTGAGGGAGGGATGGAACAAAGATACCTGACCCAGAGTCATGGTAGAGGAAATTGTCAGTGCAGCCTGGAGAGGAGATGCGACTGGCCTGGCTACCTTCTTTAAATGAACACTCTGGGGGAGGCATCCAATCAGAGAGAGGCTGCAGAGGCAGAAGGTACTTCCATTGTCTGAATTTAGGTGCTAGATTGGGGTTTCAGTAAGAAGATCTGGGACTGAGTAGACTTGTTTCTGAATATAATCTAGAGAGGAATAATGACAAAGGGGAATATATATGCACTTGGCAAATGTAAATGATCCTATAATAGCCCCAAGGCAGAATAGAACCCTATGAGTAGCTTAAGTAGCCACTCATCAATTGGGGAAATAACACCCAAACCAGAAAACCAAAATACAATGGATAAGTAGACCAAATATATGAACAAATAATTCTCAAAGAAAAAAATGAAAATCATCCCAAAATATGAAAACTTTCTCCAAATTATTGAGAAGAGAATTGCAACCTTTTCACGACTCACCCAGAAAATTGATAAAGATTAAAAAAAAAAGATGTTAATAGGCAAGGTTGGAAGGGATGTGGAAAGATAGGGACAACATTTATGTTGATGTGGACCTGTGAATTAGTGAAAAAATGGTTTTTAATGTGACATTACTCTAAAAATAGACTAAACAGTCTATATTTTGGATACAGTGATTCAACTGGTAGGTTTATATTCTGAGGAGATCAAAGACAGAAAGGTCAACATACATCAAAATAATTATTACCATATTTTCTATTGTAGTTAAGAATTGGAAACAAAGAATATGCCTGTTTATATGGAAGACAGCTAGACTGGGTAGCACATGGATGTCATGGGATGTTACTAGACCTTAAAGAATTATGAATATGAACCGTGAATGGAATAAGAAGTGTTACAAAAATTGTTGCAAAATAAAACAAGCAGAACCAGCAAATCAATATGCTTACTGAGAACATGAATGTAAATGGAAAGAAATTCAATAGCCAGAAATCAAAACTGAATGCCCTAATTACTTGCCCTTGAAACTTAGCCTTGAAGAAACAAATAGAGACACAGAGAGAGAGAGAGAGAGACAGAGAGAGAGAGAGAGAGAGAGAGAGAGAGAGAGAGAGAGAGAGAGAGAGATGATATGAAAGATATGGCTCTTTCTGACCTTCTTTGTAGAAGTGGAGGAAGATAAAATGGATGTGGAAAACTATGATTTCAAAATTGATATCTGTCTTAGTACATTTTACTGAATTGTTTCCCTCTCCCCTTTACTTTGATTTTAAATGCTTTTCTTATAAGAGGTAACATGAGTGAGAAGAATAAAAGAATATATTGGGAAATAAAAATGATATAAAATCAAAAGGTATCAACAATATTTTAAAATAGTTAACCCTTATTGTAAAGGGACAGATTTTGTACATATGGGTATATGACTACATATGTGCATGTGTTTAAATATGTTCAGAAAAATACTACTTATAGATATTTGCCATCCTAGAAAAAGCCAGCATATTTGGAAATCTTGTCTTTTTGTAGAAGTAAAATGTTTAATATCTTTAACTTTAACATTTTAAATCACTTTGCCAAGGAGTAAATCAGAAAAGCTTTATGTGAAACAAAAGATTTTCATGGTCATTCCCAAACTCAGTACATTGATATATTGCAATTTACAAAGTGACTACAGTTTGAGTGTGTTAGAAAGCGTGATCATTTAAATGAAAAGGAAATCTCTTTGTGTATGTTGGGAGTAGAGAAGTCCTGTAAATAATAGTTATTTATAAAGAATCAATAATTCAGCTAATTGATCAGTGAAGCTAGTCAAGTAGGTGAATGTCTTACTTTGTATAATATTAATAGAAAAATACATCATACAGTAATCAAATAATTGGTAATGACAGCCAATAAGCCTAACAGTTTTTCATCAGGAGACATGGTTCCCGATGAATAAACATTTATTGTATACAATGCAAAAAGTACACGCAGAAGTTAATTGCCTCTAGTATTGACTAAACATTGTTTTCCATTTACTTCATTCTTCTTTATTTATGCTATCCAATATATATATATATATAGCATCTTAATTTATTTTTCTATTACTGTTTAAATGTTTTACTTATATTTTTGTATGAATATATCTGGTATTGAGCAAACAATATATTTTGTCTGGTCACCTAAGTGTCACAATAATTGGAAAACAGGATGTGTGATGTGTAGGGCATGAAAGCATCAATTATTGTAAATAACCTCAAGGAGGGTCTCTGTGTGTCTCTCTCTCTGTCTTTTCTGTTTCTCTTTGTCTCTGTCTCTCTGTCACTGTCTGTTTCTCTTTCTATCTCTGTTTCTCTTTTTGTCTCTGTCTTTCTGTTTCTGTCTCTCTCCATGTCAGTCTCTCTGTCTTTTACTCTTTCATATCCTTAAGATTTACTATGAAAAAAGCAGGAGACCCCAGAAATCTGGAATGTTTTTTAAGTTGGTTTATTATACTGTTATGGCAGGGCAGTGTTTTCATAGGCTGGAAAAGCAAGACAACCTGGTCATATTTTTCCAGTACAGAAATGTGCTGGTAGGGAATCTAAGAACCTAGGTGAATTTCCTTGTGTTATGTATGATGCTTGACTTGTGCATTAGGATGTGCTATAAACTGCTTTGAGATCTAAGGCAAAGGATAAAGCAAAAAAGTTGCACAGAAATGATTCTGTGCCCTAAGGTCAGCAAAAGATGCATCCTTGATTATACCATCTGAGCCCTATCCCATTCTGTTAGTAGTGTCTGTGTCAAGGTTATATCAGCAGTCAGGCTAAAAAAGTAGTTTTCTCTGAATATCCTACCAATGTTTATTAGCTAAAGGGCAAATATTTCTCTACTTTCCTTTTTATTTATATGTGGACCCTTCAGAAAATTTCCAGGCACCATATAAATTGTATTGGGTATCTAATATTTATTTACCCTTTCTTGGATGTTTCAAAAACACATTGCTTCTGGATATTGATGAAAAGGTATTGATAAAAATAGAATAGAATTGGTGGCTTATTGAGCTATGGAGAAAACATGACTATCACTACATGTAATAGCCACTTCTGTAATTTTGAAAAGAAATATCCATTATCTATGGAATTTTAGGAGTTTAAAGTAATGTAATTGGACTTTGCCATTGTCATTTTATCTAGTGCTAAGTGGAGACTGCCAACATATGTCTCTAATTACCTGCATATTATTTTTCTTAGGGTACTTGATGCATGCTTTATTTGTGATATCTTGGCTCATGTGAAAATGTTGGGAAATGTAATATTTTTTGGAGGGGCCAAAACTTTTCAAGGTTTTTTTTAATAGCATTTCCAAATAAATGCATTTTGATGATATATGTTTTATTTTCGTCCGTTATATGAGAATGGAACTCTGTAAATATTTTTCAGCATTACTCTGTGTCTCTTCTTATATCTTTAAAATACCTTTTTCCTATGGCTTATTTCATGAATTCAGGGATTCAGTCAAGTTTATAGATATTGAAACCCAGCATGTGAATTTCAATGCAGAAAAATCACTATCTCTTACCAAAAATGAAAGAGGGGCCAACAGTGACATTTTTACTAACTGCAGAACACAGACACAGTGACAGGCTCCCTTTACAGTGCTTCAGGAAGGTGATCTGGGAAGCAAAGTGTGCTTAGAATAGTTTCCCCTAAAGTGTCTTCATAACTTCTATAAGTATCTGAGTCTTTGTTATTATAAAAGCTGCCAAGCAGCCCATCCCAGATAAAGATTGGGGAAATGGAGAAAGACTGAGAATTTCTGCAGTGGTTCTAGTAGTTGGAAGGGTTCAGAGTAGGAGAGGACTTTAATGTTTAGGGAATGAAGGATATAGTAGGGTTTTGTATGGTATGTAGTTTGCTATTGACTGTTGTGGCAGCATAGCATGCAAGCTATCTTGAAATTTGTTGATCCCTTACCTTTATTCTTTATTTCCTGTAACTCTAGGAGATTGGGACTCCTACTTTGGAGACCATTGGCCTAGAATAGAGTTGGTGGTTTATTGAGCTATGGAGGAAACACAACTATCACTACACTTTCTAATTCACAGGGGCAGTATCTAAAGTCAGAAAGATGAGTGGAGAAGCTCTGAAGATGTAGAATTTAGTAAGCATTATTCAATGATTTAACTTTCTTGAGATTTCCTCATTGTTGATATATGTTTCCTAACTGGACCCCAATTTAATACAATGACTTCTTGAAAGTCTAAGTTCCTAGTGGGTAGTAGTGTTGAGGGTAATGGGGGACATAGACACACATATGGGCCCTGTGGGATGTATTTGTGTGTTGTGTGTGTGTGTATGTTGAAGTATCTAAAAACTGAACAAGATTAGCAACAACAACTACTACCAAGGTGGCTTCGGGCAAAAATATGACAACTCTCATACTATGTGATTTTTATTCTTGTTTCCTTTATAAGTTTTTGTATTTCTGTATTCAAAGAGAAAAGTCTTGTGTGACAGGTCTCTAGGATATGCCCAGGTCACCTAAGATGGAGAAACCCATGTGGAAGGTATTAGAGACCTGCTTCTGACAGAAGATAGTGTGCATTTACCTAACAGGTTGGTAAGAGCAGCCACTTTCCATTGGCAGCTGGAGATGGCCGCTTCATAAAAGCTGTCACTTTAAACAATTTTTCTCTTTTCCCCTTTCTCTTTCTGTCTCTGTCTCTGTCTGTATGAATCTGTGTCTCTCCCCTTATGGCTCTCCATCTTTGGAATGGAATTTGTCCTCTTCACTAGAAGTGTGCAAAGATAAATCGGGTTACTAGCAGAGATGCTTTAGCAGTGACTACTGCATTGGAGAAGTTGGCCAAGATAACCTTTAGTGTTCATACCCATTCACGATTAGGATTCCATGGTGTAAAAAAAAGGGAAGGAATTTTTTAATAGGAAAGAATAATGTTTAGTGACCTTCTTTCTATTTTTCTATTTAGGAGACATTAATTTTCCTTCTCTTCTGGCACCATAGTTTTTCTATGTTTGTCATGGACTAAGGGAAGCAAATAGCTTCACGATTCCCCTAAATGTGAACTTGCCTGATTCAAAAGAACTTAGGTTCTATGGGGCTGGAGGTTGCCTTTTATAGCTTTGTGATCCAGGAAAGCTGTCTAGAGCTTTGAATTGCTAATAAACTGCTGAACACTGTCAATTATGTTGTCAACTATTATTCAACAATCTAAACCTGCTGTGAATTTGTAACAAACAAAACTGAACAGGACACATTGAAATTCATCAATAGATCAGCCTGAAGCAGTCAGGTCTGCTCAGGATATTTAATGGGACACTTGTATATTCATTACACAATATGAAAAATAAAGATTGCCCCAGTAATAATGTTATCTATCCATCCATCCATCCATCTATCTGTCTATCTATCTATCTGTCTATCTATCTGTCTGTCTGTCTATCTCTACCTTATTTAAATTGGGGAGGAGATGAAAACAAGAAAATAAACTTGCATAGTGAAGAGAAAGAAAAAATGGTTAGATTAATAAAATTTATTTACTTGGTTTTTGTGCTTTAGTGTATTTCCCCATAAGATATTCCACAGGCCTGTTCAAGGAAGTGGGGTGTCAGAATATGGTTCTATTGGGAATTGATTTTATAGCTTCTTCATTTCACAGTTGGGCATGTGTGTTTATCTTTTCAAGCTCAGATTTAATGTAGGGAAACAAGTTCCTGAGTAACAAAGCAGGAGCAAAAAATTAAATAAAATAAAATCCTGTACCCAAACAAACCTATTATTGATTCAGGATTTGTCCCAAAGAAAAAATAGGTTAATCTCTTAGTCATGAAGAAAAGCTTCAGACATCCAATCATCCACCCAGTAATTGAGATTCCAGACTTTCAAAGATAAAGTCAACAAGGATTTACTTTTCTCATATATAATGTGTATTCCATTCAATTAAATGAACATTTATTGTACACCTACCATGTGCAATGCTCACTGCTAGGTAGTGGGAAGACAATGATGAAAAATATTCTGGTCCTGCTCTCAAGGAAACATATCATCTGTACGATAAGTAAACACATAAGAAAAATACAAGGCAGAATATGATAAAGGGAGAGGAAAAATCCGTGTAAAGTTCTATAAGAAAATTGGAGTGAGTACACATTCAGGGAGATAAAGGGAGGCCTTGTGTATGAGGTAACTATTAACCTGGGCCTTGAGGAAGAGAAGCATTTTAATAGGTAGAAATAACGAGAAAGGTATTTGTGGTATAAGGGATAGCCTGTATGATGTCCAGAGATGAGAGATTAAAGATGAAACTGGGGAATAACTTGGTTGGATTACATAGGTATGGATGGAATTCAATTAAATAATTTCTTTAATGAATATTATGTGCAAAATACTGTGGTCAATGTAGGGCACAAAAGGAAAAACTTGGCATCTTGGTCACAAGGAACTTATATTCTCCTGGGAAGATACAAATAGACAAATATATGACAGAAAAAGGGAAGAGGTTCTATACCTCCTATCTCAATTAATCAGCATTTGGATATGATAACCTCCAGTTGCATTGCTTGTATTCAATTTCACCACCCTTATGCCTCCCCACCCCCCAAGGAAAAGCTCATTACCAAGAAACTCATCATCACCAAGACAAATCAGCTCTAACACTGACCTCAGTACCCTTATTAGTCTCTATTCCTCTGATTGGGTGGGGCGGGGGCATAAGGAAAGGGCAAATCAATCCTTCCAGACCCCTATTTAAAGAGGAATCAGTAGCCCAGTCAACTCTTCATTTCTTACCATCTATACTACTTGGATTTAACTCCATAATCATCATGCCCCTGCTCTGGGTAACTCCCCACCCTCCTCCCTGCCCCTGCCCCAGCTTCTCAGTTTTCTTGGGCGTGTTTTCTCCCCCCACCTTCCCCATCCCACCATCAGATTGCTATTTCCTTGAGCTCTGGAATTGGCATTATTTTTTTTTCTTGTTTGTGTGCCCAGCTTAGCACAGTTCCTGGCAAATAGCATGAACTTAATAAATGTGTATTGTGTTGTATTGTATTGTATAAACAAGATATTTTTACCCTTCTGTCTCACTATGAATTATGAACCATTTTGATTAGGTAAAAAAGGGAACTGCTGCTTGGATAACCAAACAAGATAACCACATCTCTGGAGACTTTAAATAATTGGAAAGATTTCAGCAGGGCATCAACCTAGTTTAAAGGCCATTTAAGTGGTGGACCAGGCTAAGCATGGGAAGTTCCAGATCAGAGTATTCCAGATTAAGCAAAGCCCCTGAGAAAGAATCATTCTTGATCTGTGTGTCAGGGGAAGTAAGATGGAGAAGAGAATGTCTCCCCTCCAATGCCCATTAACCTTGTCCTTAGAAAGACTGAACTAATAGGTGACAATTATTGCTATAAAGAGCAATAGTCATCCAAATAAAGGCAGTTTCATGAAGCATGACTCGTCAATCCTAGAGAGTCATGCCATCTATGAATTCTAGGAAGGTACCAACTCTCAAAAGGTAGCAAAGTGCTACAATAAAGGGAAATTTCATGATGACTCTACAAAAGGAGAAAGGGATTTTCAGTGACCAAGGGTTGTATTTACCTTTTTGACACTTGCCTACCAGTAACATCTGTATTTTGTTCCTTCTTTCTCCAAGGTTCTGCAGCAAATAAAACATTTTGAGAGACAGATTTTCTGGCAAAATTATAATCATTGTTATCAACCACTGCTAGCTAGTAGGTTAACAAAAGGTCTAGTTTGTATTCTTGATGACCAAAGGGGACTAACTTGTGAAACCTTCAATACTTATAAAGCCTTTGGAAAAGGGCATGCAAATGAGGGTGGAAATCAACTCTGATTGGCTAATAAGTCATGACAAGAACAGATATTTTAATGTGAGGAAGGCTTACTTTAATGAAAGGCTGGGGGAACCTGATTCTGATAGCTCAGTTTTGGTCAAAGAGAATTATCTATATCAATATCAACTGTCTGACAAAAGGAAGAATTCATATCTTCCCAAACCTGTCTGAGTAAAACACAATGGACCAGAATCCCTTCACTTATACATTTTGAAGAGATCTGAGTTCTCCCTCTCTCAGTATCAGCCTGCACTTCAAAGGCTGCCTGAGTAACGTACAGGGACTACTTTCTGAATGAGGCAGTTGAGAAGGGGAAAAACCTTGGTCTTAATTAGTTAAATTAAATAAATAAATTAAATTAAATTAATAACTAGTTAATAAAAGAGAGAAATAATAATTTCAGCTCATTTGTGTATTTGTGGCATATTATGTACCATACATTTGAGGTGAATATTTTTGTATCAACTGTTTTTACTATATAATCTTAGTAAATAATGTCTTTGCTAAAAAAAGGAATGAAGTCTATCAGTAGAAAGTGCACTGGTGAAGGCTTGTCAGTGACAGTGCTAGGGACTCTACCCCCTAGTGATAGGACCCAGAGTCTTCCCGTGTCCTTAAAACAAGCATTGACTTTCTCTAAAAGGTAGCAAAGCTGACCCTAGGACTTGATTGACCCTTGCCTTCTTGATATAACTTCTTGTTTAGCTAGAAGTAAATAAGTACTACTCATGGATTCATGGCCCATCCAATTTGGTGAATATATGAAGACTACACAAATCACCACATCCTGTTCTACTGATCAAACATATTTCCACAAGAAGACAGGGAGACGGAGGCATCTAGGGAAACTGAATGCCACTGTATCCATATATACCATTTCTATAGTTAGGCAAAGTACACCTCCTTCTGTTAAAGGTTCAATGATTCTCAAGAGTATTATTTTATCCCAACATCAACCTTTTTTTGCCTTTTTGAAAAGGGGAAGGCAGGGCAATTGGGGTTAAGCGACTGGCCCAAAGTCACACAGCTAGTATGTGTTAGTGTCTGAAGTCATATTTGAACACAGGTTCTCCTTACTCCAAGGTTGGTGCTCTATTTGCTATGCCACTTAGCTGTCCCAATCAACATCAAATTTAAACTGGTTTTGGGGTTAGGCCTACTACTAACACCTCTGAGAACCCTGAGAGACAGGTATCAGTCACCCTTCTGGGGAACTCAACTTTTGAGTTTCTAATTAGGGGAGTAGCATCCCACGTCTATGCCCATAGTCAAGGAGATAGAGTGTGCTAAGACTGGGAAATGAGAGAGGAAAATGTTATTAGGGACACTAATTCACTGTTGGTAGAATTGTGAACTGATCCAGCCATTTTGGAGAGCAGTCTGGAATTATGCCCAAAGAATTATTAAACTGCCTATACCTTTCCAATCAGCAAGACCACTAATAGGCCTGTTTCCCAAGATGATTAGGAAAAAAAGAAAAGGAACCTGTATGTTCTAAAAATATTTATAGCAGCTCTTTTATGGTAGCAAAGAACTGGAAATCACAGGGATGCCAGCCAATTGAGGAATGATTGAACAAGTTGTGGTATATGGTTATGATGGGATACTACTGTGTTATAAGAAATTTTGAGCTTGATATTAGAAAAAAATGGGTAGACTTGCATGGAATAATGAAGAGAGAAATGAGTAGAACCAAGAGAACATTGTATACAGTAACAACAATAATGTTTTAAGAACAACTTGAATGACTAAGTCATTTTGACTATTATAAACACCCCGATAACCTACAAAGGACATACGAAGGAAGATGCTTTCTGCATCCAGAGAAAGAGCTAAGAGAAGTATGGATAGAATGGTTTTACATATATAAATATACATATTTGTGTATAATGATGCCTGTCTCTAGGGTGGGGGAAGGGAAAAAAGGAAAAAAAAGAGTTACATAATAACCTTATTATATATTTAAAATAGCAAGTAGGACATAATAGATTTGCAGTTTCATGTACAATCTTTTTTCCTCTATTCTATGTTATGGGCATGCCTGTGTTATTTCTTAAGTTAAGAATAAAATCAGCAAAATAAAAACCAAAAAATGAGAGAGAGCTTTATAAAATTGGGGTTTAATAAGTGACCCAGTTCATTACTTTTAAGTCAAATTTTTCATACATGGTATAGCTATTAAGTAATTCATCTTTTACTTGACCCCTCTACCTATTTCCAGTTAGTTGTGAAGATCTACAGATTTCCCTTCTACATTTCAAATTCCTCCCTTCTTTACATTCACACAAGGACCACATTAATTCAGGCCTTTACCATTTCTCAACTGGATTATTATCACCAACTGGTATTGCTGCCTTCAGCAATCTCTCTCCTCTTTAATTCATATGTCACACATATAATTCATTGACTTACCCCTTTCACTTTCATGCTCACTTACTTCCAGGAGCTCCTTGTTACTGATAAGATACAATACAAAACCATCCTGATATTGAAGGGCTTCCACAATCTGACTTGCATATAATTTTCTCATCTTATTTCATAAAACTACCTTCACAAAATCTATATTCCAGTCAAATTCATCTACTAGCTCTTCATTAAACTTAATACTGCACGTTATGCCTCCATTTCCAATAGCTGGAATGTTTTTCTTTATCCTGATCTTTCAGGAAAATTATGTTCCTTCAAGAGTTGTTTCAGTTGAGAATATCCTTGATTCTCCTCATTATAAATATTTTCTCTCCCATTGATCTTTCTTGTTTTATGCTTATTTGTGTATATGAGTATACGTGTATACTCCTAGAAATACAATATTGTGGAGGACCTTTAATGCCAGATGAAGATTACAAAAAAGTCAAAACCACAGACAAACCATGAAGTAAACTAAATTCCATCTTGGGTGCCTTCTCACTGGTCCTTTGAACACCTATGGTCTGAATCACCTGATGATGATAAGCCTTAGCTTATCAAAGCTCCAAGATATCATAGTTGATACCTAAAATTAAATCTTAAATGAAATATCCATACCCAGTAGCATTAAAACTATTATTTTTACTTTCTCTGTAATTTGCAGTAGACTTAGCATGAGTGAGTGGTGAAACACCAAAGAACTTGTCCTTTTGTAATAATGAAGGCTTACATTGTTGTAAAATGGGGTTTCAATGCCACTATTAAGCAGCATGTTTACTTGGCCTGTAATAATGAATTCATAAGAGACGGGGCTCTAGATGACTTGATATAACAAAGGCAGTTTTGGTAGTATGGGCTTATACCACTGCACTAATTGCTAGCTCTTCCCATAGGACATTGTACCTCCAGTTTTAGTACCTTTGTCCAGGATAGCCTTTGTTCTTGGGATGACCTCCCATCCCACCTTCATCTCTTGAATCCTTTAAAGCTAATATTAGTTTCCTTTAAAGTTCAAGTCAAATATCACCTCTTACATGAAACATTTCTTGATCTGTTAATTCTTCCCTCATGAAAACAACTTGTATATCTGTATGTGTATATCTATACCTAGATAGATAGATAGATAGATAGATAGATAGATAGATAGATAGATGGGTAGATGGATATATGGATGGGTATATATATATGCATACACACAGATATATATGTATATATATATTACACATCCTTATGTGTTTTTCCTCCAATAGAATGTAAACTCTCTGAGGTCGCAGACGATTTCATTTTATATTTGTATTTTTCAGTGACTAGCACATGGAACTCCTATAGTGAATGCTTATTAATTAATTGGTTGATTGCTTGTCATGGGTTTTTTATATATTACTGCAAACTCTGATTTGGATAATGGATGTAGCTATAGGAGTTTTTCTGCATTAGACCTCGGAGTGGTCTTTGAATACATCTAGCTTATCCTTGTCATTTTCTTAGCAACAGCCACAAAAATGAGGCTATGAGAATGGTGACACAACTTCCTCAAGGTCAAGAAGTTAGTGGCAATGAATGGTCTAATTTACAGGGGTGGGGAACCTGCAGCCTCCATGCTACATGTGACCCTCTAGGTCCTTAAGTGCATCCCTTTGACTGAATCCAAAATTCAGAGCCATTTAATGAAAGGGTTTGTTTTGTGAGTTTTGGATTCAAAGGGCCACACTTAAGAATCTCGATGGCCACACACTCCTGAATCTAGCTCTCAGTTCATAGTCTAGTATTTTTTTTTCATTAAACCACAAGAAGAATAGACCACAAAAAGAACTTCTCTGTATGTCAACACACAACTTTATCCATCTTTTCAAACTCTCAAAAGTGCAAGTTAGACACACATGATAAGTTACTAAATAATGTATTACACATTCATTCAATTTCTTATAATGAAGTAGTCAAATACTAAAATCTTCATCTTCTCCCTTTTTTCACAGCAGTATTTTATTTCATAGGGATTTTTCCACTGGTCTTACTTCCAGCTGAGTCCTTGGAGTTATCATCTGGGGAAGAAACTCCTGTGGAGAAGTAGCCCACTCACTATCCATAAACTGTCACTGCCCACAGGCCAGGCAACCTAATCTACTTGAAGTTAAGTTGTTCCAAAAGGGAGATATAGGAGGTAGTATGTACCTGGTAGGTCAGACCACCACCACATGACTGCTTTTCCCTCTAAAAGTTAGGTGGAAAAAGATCCCAGACCATGATCCTAGGAGCACTGAGAGTAACGGTGACTCATAGTCCAACCATAGTTCCATGACTACAATGTGTTATCATCTTCTCATGGCACCATACCACCACTCCATTGCTTTTTAGGGCTTCCTCAATGCCAATTCTTCTGAGTATTTATGTAAAGAACTAACTAATATTCAAAAAGACAATAAGATTTAAGGGACTTAAAATGTATCAGTGAAATAAATACCCATGTCCATGTCCATAGAATAAATCCTAACTTTACCAAAGTACCTGACTGGTAAAGTTACCATCTTGCTATTAAAAAAAAAGACAATAGCAAGATGGCGGAGTAGAAACAGCTCGTCCAAGCCTCTCTGCCCCCAGATTCTCCACAAACTATGTAGAAAAGGACTCTGAAAATCTTCTGGAGCCCCAGCACCCACAGAACGACACAGAGAAGCTAACCTCCCGCTGAGGACAGCCCAGCACCCTGCAGGAAGGACCAGCGCAGTGGTCTGGGAGCCGGCAGCTAGCAGAGCGCAGGAGCCGAGCCAAGCCCAGGTCCGCGTGAGCCGAGGTTTTAGCCCCAGGGCGGCAGGGCCAGCAGCCGGCTGGAGGAACCCCAGAACACCAGGAACTGTGGAGATGCCAGAATTATCAACATAGACTTGCCTAGGACAAAGTAAGAGGTTAGTGTCCTATGGACTTTGGGACCTATATTTGGGGAATGCGTCAGCTCCCTCCCCTGGGGGCTAGAAGCTGCTGAGGAGACACGCCATTTTGTAGTTTTCAGAGGCATTTCCGGCTCCCAGCCTACAAATCGTGGGGAGATCCAGCGATCAGTCTTGGGGGGTAATCGCTCTTGCTTTAACCTCCCTGGATCTGGATTGTGATCTAGGGTGGAAGTTGTGGGTGGGTTTACAGCTTGCCAGAAACGGAAGTTGCCCCCCACACGTTCGGGACGAAAATTCCTCTATCTGGCCTTAAAGCCATAGTGTGGCAACAAGCCCAAAAGTCAAGCAATTAAGTGGCAACATGCCAAGGCAAAGGAAACAGAAAAATGCAACCCTAGACTCCTATTTTGGGGGCATAGAGCGGGAAAAGGACTGTGAGGTCAGAAGTCCTGCTCCAAAAGCCCCAGGGGAAAACATGAGTGGGTTGCAGGCCATAGAGGACCTTAAGAAGGACTTTAAAAATCAAATAAGAGAAGTGGAGGAAAAATTGGAAAGAGAAATGAGAAGGATGCAGGAAAAGTATGAAATGAGGGTCAACAGCCTGACTGAGGAAAACAACACCTTAAAAAATAGACTAACTCAAATGGCAAAGGAGGCCCAAAAGGGCAATGAGGAGAAGAATGCCTTAAAAAGTCGAATTTGCCAGATGGAAAAAGAATCTCAAAAGTTCACTGAGGAGATTCATTCCTTCAGAGTTAGACTGGAGCAAATGGAAGCTAGTGACTTTATGAGAAATCAAGATGCTGTTAAGCAGATCCAAACAAACGAAAGATTAGAAGGCAATGTGAAATATCTCATGGGAAAAACCACTGACCTGGAGAATAGATCCAGGAGAGACAATTTAAAAATTATTGGACTACCTGAAAGCCATGATCAAGGAAAGAACCTAGAAATCACCCTTCAAGAAATTCTCAAGGAAAACTGCCCTGATGTTTTAGATCCAGAGGGCAAAATAGAGGTTGAAAGAATCCACCGATCACCTCCTGAAAAAGATCCCAAAAAGAAAACTCCCAGGAATATTATAGCCAGGTTCCAGAATCCCCAGATCAAGGAGAAAATACTACAAGCAGCCAGGAAGAAACAATTTCAATATTGTGGAAACACAATCAGAATAGCCCAGGACCTGGCAGCTTCTACACTGAGGGATCGAAGGGCATGGAATATGATATTCCAGAGGGCAAAAGAACTGGGAATGAACCCAAGGGTCACCTACCCAGCAAAACTGAGTATTTTGTTTCAGGGGAAAATATGGTCATTCAGTGGAATAGAGGACTTTCAAGCTATGAAAATAATGGAAGAAGGGGGTGTGGTCATACGAATACATATGTGAATGTGTGTGTATATGGTTACAGTTATATATGGATAGAGGGGATAGGTTGATTTTGTTGGGAAGGGAGAGTACTCAAGGGATGAAATTATGAGGTGAGAGAGGAAAGTGGCAAGAGGAGATGGGGAGAGACATGGTAGGGTAAACTATCTCATGTAGGGGAAGTGGGTACAAAGGAGGGGGAGAATAAGGAAGGCTAAAAAGGCAAAACCACATTCACATTGAATTTGGTTCAGGGAGAAAATGACATACATACTAAATGGGATATCTCAACCTGCAGCAGGATAGGGGAAGGGGGATGAGAGGAGGGATGATGGATGGGAGGGCATCCTTGGGGTGAGGGGAGGTTGGAAGTACCCACTATAGAAGAGGGACAGGATCATGTAGGGAATGGACCAGGTGGGGGGTGGGATGAGTGGGAGGGAATTATAAGCAGCCTTGTACAATATATCTACTATGATAATGTTTTGCATAGCTAGACATGTACAACATATACTGAATTACTTATCTCCCAAGAGGGAATGGGTGACAAGGGAGGAAGGAAATGGATCTGAAATTCGAGGTCTTAACATTAAATGTTTCAAATATATATAAATACTATTATTAATACTCTTTTGCTTGTAATAGGGAGATAAGATGTGCAGGCATTGGGACACAAAGATTCACCTTCCTCTAATGGAAAAGTCGATGGGGGTATAGGAGAAGGTATGGGAGAGAGCAGATTGGAGGAAGCGATATCTTGTGGGACTGCTATTCTGGGAGGCTGGGTAGGGGAATAATGGGGGGAAAATGATTGTAACTCAAAATCTGGTGGAAATGAATGATGTAAAACAGAAGTTAATAAAGTATTTGTTTAAAAAAAAAAAAGACAATATCTAGGACACTCTTTGGCTTCCAGGTCTTGGGGGACATTATTTTTAGCGAGCTCTACGTACGTGTTTCTGTAAAAATAAATGGCAAAAACACCTCTTTTTGGACCTGCATCAGTTAAAAAAATAAATGAGGGCATACCTCAGTGGGTCCAGATAATTCTAGAAGTGTCCTACAGATTTTGGGTAAATCTGAGGAGGAGTGTTTTAACATAGCATCTTTAACTACATTAAATAGATTTTCCCACGCAGCTTTCTGTGACAATGCCAACTGCCTTCCTTTCCCAGACGATATAATTTTAGGCAATCCTAAATGCTTCTTCTGTTGCTGATTCATCTTTTTTTTGCTTTCATTGAATGTAAAAGTTTGGGTAAATACCATTACTGTCTTATTTATCACAACTGAAAGAGTTTATGAAAATTAAGGTTCTTAATTGTAAACATATAATTTAGAGAGAATGGGATTACTAGCTTGTCAAGTACGTAAAAACTGTAGTTTTTATAATACATAAAATTATATGATATTTTATGCTTTAAAATGACTTTTTGAAAGATTTTTTCAGAACTCAGGTGACTAAACCATTCCTGGGCATATTATGGTATCTTCTATTTAAGAGGTATCAAACACATGGGTAGTCCACAACACTTTACTGAATGTAGGCCAAACCAGAGTACAATGTAATTTGGAAATAGTTTAACAAAATATATAAAAATAATATGAAACATAGTTAATATTAATATGCGGTTTTTCTAAGTCAATATGGAATCTTTAAGGATCCTCATATATATTTATATTTGGGTTTGATCCTGATGTTCTATTTGATTGATATTTGAGAGATAATCTGCAATAATATACCTAAATGTGTCCAGTTTCTTTGTTTTCTCATAAAAAATGTAGTTAAGTAAATTGCACTTAAACTTAGGAACACTAGGGGTGGCTAAGTGGTGTAGTGAATAGAGCACTGGCCCTGGAGTCATAAGGACCTGAGTTCAAATCCAGCCTCGGAAACTTAACACTTACTAGTTTTGTGACCTTGGCCAAGTTACTTAACCACAATTGCCCTGCCTTCCCCTTCCAAAAAGCAAAAAAAAAAAATCTCTTGGTTTAGGTAAGACTACAGTTAGACAATAATACACATACATATTTATATTATTTTCAAGCTCTCTGAGGAAGATGGTTTCACAATTTTTATTGACAATCATTTTGCTGGCCATAAGGATTTTTAAAAGTGGGAAGCTACTTTTTGTATATAACAAATCATTTCTTCTTCAAATTAATCTCATTTCTTTTGGCTCTGCTTTCATGAGACACAGGGGAAAATATTCACTATCATCCATGAGATAACTCTTTATGTATCTGAAAACAATTGGGTCAACATTCAACTTTCATCTAGGTGAACTAGCTTTAATTTATCATAAAATATTAGAATTTTATTAGCAGTTTGTTTAAGTTTCAATTAAGTTTCAACTCCAAATAACACTTAAACTCTTTGCATATTGATATAAATAACAATATATTCTAGTGAACATTTTAACAAAATAACAGAGTATTTCTTCTCTGTGACCTTCTGATCCTCTTCCTATTCATTTAGGTGTAAAGTGTTATGGCCCTTCTAAATTTCAGTTTCCTTAATCTCTTTCACTTCCATCATTTTTGTCTCCCTTGGAAGGGGAGGTTTCCTCTATATGAGGGATTCTTAACCTGAGGTCATGAACTTTTTAATAATTGAATTTCTATATAATTTGCTTCCTTTGTAATCCTTTATATGTTATTTCATGAAGTTTAAAACATTATTCTGAGACCAGGCATGGGAATGCATGTCTTGTAATCTCTGCTACTAGAGATAGTTGAGTCTGATGGATTGAGTTTGAGAGTTCTGAGCTGTAATAGAATTAAAGTTTATCTGGTAATTGTACTAAGTCTGGTATAAATGTGGTGAGTCTCCATGAGTAGGGAGCAAACAGGCTACCTAAAAAAGAATTAAATGTCCAGATCAGAAATGAAACAAGTAGACATTTCCATGTCAATTAGATTTGGGATTAATGAGTGAACTACTTCCAGTCCAGACAAGATAGGGAGATCTAAATTTAAATCAACCAACCAAATAACAAGCTAAAAATGAATCAATAAGCAGCAAAGTAAGTGAACAACAAATAAGTACATAAGAAAAAATAAAAACATTATTCTGAGAAGGGATCCATAGATTTTTCTAGCTTACCAAAAGGTTTCATGGCATATATCCAAAATGCATCACTTTTTCTATAATAAAAGGAAGTTTTATTCTGTTGCACTTTCTTCTGTAGTCAAGTGATTTGTCACGGATAGTATATTATAAAAAAATAAGCAACAAAGTACATGAAATCCAACATATCAACCACGAAACACAGTTTTGGACTTAACATATTGGTGTTTGAAATTGAGGTGAAAATCGTTGGATGCTAAGACCAGCCTAATATAGTAATACTTGGGGGGGGGGTGGGAACAGCAAGATTTTGCAGTTGTCTTGCATCTTTATTAGTGCAATGAATCACATTTATGAAGACATTACAAAATTATAAACAGTTATAACACTGCAGAGTGATCCAACCCAGATATTCAATATATAACAATTTTATTACTGCAGTGGCTTAACATTACAATTAATAAGGACAGGGGTTACACATACGTTATTTTGAGATAAAAAATGGTAACAGAAGGTCAAAATTCCATAGTATTTTAAATACATTTTTAAATGTCACATGTATTTATAACCCAAATAATCCAAAAGCTGGCTTCAGATCTTTAGAAGAACACTATAATTTGTAATATTGTACTTAAATACAACATAGAGTTCATCATTTCAATGATGAGGTGTTTTGGTATTAGCCCTAATTAATGTATTACATTATGAAAAAGGCACAGCAAATTTCACTTCCACTTCATGACAAGATCTCTGCACATCTTCCTATTTAACCATATATATGTATGCCATACATATATCCATCTTGGTCAATGATGCATTTGGACTTTCTGACAAACCCTCAGAAACTCTGATTCTGCCTGAATTTATCTCTGCCTGTGGATAACATATGGCTTATTTTTCACTTATCACTCTGTTCTGTACACTAAAAATGATTTTATCTTATTAGGTTAGACTATGATGATAAGTGATAAGACCATTATATCATCAAATTCAGTGCATTCTCCTGTAAAGTTTTATATATTGGGTCTCCCAGGAGAAGAGTCAAGATGGTGGAGAAGAGAAAACTGATATCTCCCAACATGATCCTCCAAACAACTTTAAAGTTATTCCTCAAATTGAATTCTGGAGTGGCAGAGACAACAAAAAGTCAAAGTGAGATTTTCTTCCAGTTAAAGACAGAATAAGAGATTAGAAAGTAAAATCTGAGATGAGGGAGAGGTGAGGGGAAGAAGACTGATTGAGACAAAACCCATGGAGATCAAAAACTGATGGTGGGATTAGGGGGTGATGACAGAAGCAGCAGCAGCTTCAGGAGCTCTTAAATGAGAGATGGTAAATAGACCTCACAATTAATCAGAAAGAAATTATTGTTACTCCTGTAATAGCACTAGATACAGAAAAAGATGCTGTTTGGCAACTCCATTGCCTATACTAACTTCTGGATTATAGTTCAAGGACAGGGAATAGCACTTTAGGAGATACTGGAAGCTTTGTGGGACAGTATCAATTCCTGCCCCAAGGAAATCAAGGACCCTGGAGAACAACAATGTAAACCGCCCAGATTAACAGAAGAGGAAATATAATATTTCAATAATAGTATGCTAGAAAAATAATTTGAATAAGCCATCAGCGAGCAATGAAAAAATATATAATGGAGTCCTTCCAAATCCCTTTCATGGAACAAATATGATTTTGATATCTAAACCAGAGAGAAGAAAAAATTGAGGAAAAATTATAGATAAATTTCCTTAATGAATATCACTCTAAAATGTTCAAATAAAACATTAGCAAGGAGATTACAACACTGTATCACAAAGGTTATACACTATGACCAGGTAGGATTAATAATAGAAAAGCAGGGCTGGTTCAATAGTAGGAGCACTATAACTATAATGGATCATATAAATAAGAATTGGAACAAAATGACATATCAATACATGCTAAAAAATCCTCTGACAAAATATAATTCCACTTCCTCTTAAAAATACTAGAAAGCATAGGAATCAATGGAGTATTTCTTAAAATACTAAGTAATAACTATCTAAAACCAATACCAAGCACTATTTGTAATGAGGATCAACTTGATGCCTTCTGAGGAAGATCAGGAGTGAAGCAAGGATATTCATTATCATCACTATTATTTAATATTACACTAGAATTTTTTGCTATAGAAGAAGTTGAAAGGATGAGAACAGGAAATGAGGAAACAAAACTGTCATTGTGCAAATGATATGAAAATCTCCTTAGAGAATCCTAGAGAATCAACTGAAAACCTCATTGAAACAATTAAGCACTTTTGGAAAGTTACAGGATATAAAACAAATTCACATAAACCATCGGCATTTCAACATATTACCGACAGAGTCCAGCAAGAAGAGATAGAAAGAGAAATTTGTCTTAAGATAAGTTCAGACAAAAGAAAATACATGAAAATCTATCTGTCAAGACAAACTCAGAGATTATATGAACACAATTTACAAAACAATTTTTCAAAGAAATAAAGACAGATCTAAACAACTGGAGAAATTTTCATTGGTCATAGATAGGCTGAAGAATTATAATTATGATGAAGTCTTCCTAAGTTAATTTACATAATTAATGCCATACAAGTCAAATTACCAAAGAATTATTTTATAGAACTAAAGAAAATTGTAACAAAATTCTTCTGGAAGAAGAAACAGTCAAGAATATCAAGGGAATCAAGGGAAAAATGATAAGGAAGTAGGAGTAGCATTTTCAGATTTCAAACTATATTATTTCAAAGTGCCAATCCTCAAAACATTCAGGTTCTGGTTAAGAAATAGCATGGTAGATCACTGGAATAGATTAGGTTTACAATACACAACAGTAAATAACCTTAGTAATGTAGTCTCTGATAAACCCAAAGATTCAAGCTTTTAAAGTAGGAACTCACCATTTGACAATAATTGCTGCAAAAACTGGAAAAGCAGTTTTACTAAAATATACTTTAGTGACCAACACCTCATAGTATATGTGAAGAAAAGGTTAACATGAATAAATAATTTAGACATAACAGGTGATGTCATAATTAAAATATGGGAATGTAGAAAAATGCATCTGTCAGATCTATGGAAAAGGGAAGAGTTTATAATAAAATAGAGGAGATTATGGGAAATAAAATATATAATTTTGATTACATGCAGATAAAAAGCTTTCATACAAATAAAACTATCTTAGCCAAAATTAGAAGGAACATGGATAACTAAGGGGGTGGAGATTTACAGGAAATTTCTCTGACAAAGACTTCATTTCTCAAATGTGTAGGGAACTAAGCCAAAGTTATTTTTAAAAAAATAGCCATCCCTAGTTGATAAAGAATCAAAGGATATAAACAGGCAGTTTTCAAAAGAAGTCATAGCTATAAATTATCACTATAATAAAATGCTTGAAATTGCTATTAATTAGAGAAATGCAAATGGTTCATACCTATCAGATGAGCTACAGTAACAAAAAAGGAAAATGACAAATTCTGGTAAGATGTGAATATATTGGGACACTAACGCACTGTTGGTGGAGTTGTGAACTTGTTCAACCATTCTGGAAATCAATGTGGACCATTTGATCCAGCAATACCACTATTAAGCCTATATCTCAAAGATATCAAAGAAAAGGAGAAAGGAGCCACATATATAAGCTATCTATAGCAGTTCTGTGGTGTCAACAAATTGAAAATTGAGAGGATGGCCCTCAGTTGGGGAATGGTTGAACAAGTTGTGGTATATGATTGTGATGAGATACTATTGTGCTAAAAGAACTCATGAGTAGAGTGGTTTCAGAAAAATCTTGGCATGACTTACATGAAAACATGAAAATTGAAGTAAGCAGACCTGGAAGAACATAATAGAGAATGAAAGCAAAATTGTAATGGTGATCACCTGTGAAAGATTTGGTTATTTTAATAAAGAAAAACATCTAAGGCATTTCCAAAACCCATGTTGAAAAATGTTATCTACCTCCAGAGAGAGAAATGATGAACTCTGAATGTAGATTGAAGCACACTTTTACAAAATTTCTTTTTCTTTATTGTTTTATTTTCTTTGTTTTTTCTTTTGCAACATGCTTCATATGCATGACATTTATAATTAAAATCAAATGGCTTGCCTGCTCAAGAAAGGAGACTGGCTGAGAGGGAAGGCAGGAATTTGAAATTAAAACTAAAAAAAGATTGTTAAAATTGTTTTACATGTAATTGGGGAATATTTTATGAATTAAATTTAAAAAAATAATTGAATAACATTGTGTATGTTGATTGTTCAAGATAGTTTCATGTTATAGCATTGTATTGAGTGTATTTTATGACATGACTATTTTTGGTATAGGAGAAGAGTGTCATAATTTGATAATTCTCAAAAACATTCAGCAGAGTATAGGTGATACCTGGAGTTAGAAAGACCTGGATTCAAATTTGTGGCATTTTTAGCAATAGGAACCCAGTCAAATCTCTTGAATTCCAAATGCCTTAGATAGACTTAAACTGCATTGACTTGACTGTGGGAGTCTCTCATCTCTCATCTGCTGGTGTGAAAACCAGAGATTCTTCATTTACAATCTTTCATTCGAATGTGATCAGCACAATTCAGATTTTTAGGTATTTACCTCTTATTTTGAAGGCCTTTTCAATGACCTGAAGAAACAACAAACAAATATGTGTTTTATTTAACACATTCCACACTTAATATGTACTATTTAACATAATACATTAAATAATAGTGCTGTTGTTGTTGTTGTTGTTGTTGTTTTGAATGGAGGGGGTACACTGTCTAGAGTATTTTTGCTTTCTTTTTTTATAAAATTTATTTCATCATCATTATTATTATTATTATTATTATTATTATTATTAAACAAATGCTTTATTAACTTCTGTTTTACATCATTCATTTCCGCCAGATTTTGAGTTACAATTTTTTCCCCCGTGTTTCCCCTACCCACCATCCCAGAATAGCAGTCCCACAAGATATCGATTCCTCCAATCTGCTCTCTCCCATATTTTCTCCCATATCCCCTTCAACTTTTCCATTAGAGCAAGGTGAATCTCTGTGCCCCAATGCCTGCACATCTTATCTCCCAATTACAAGAAAAAGAGTATTAATAATAGTATTTATATATATTTGAAACATTTAATTTTAAGACCTCGAATTTCAGATCCATTCACTTCCTCCCTTGTCACCCATTCCCTCTGGGAAGATAAGTAATTCAGTATATGTTGTAAATGTCTAGCTATGCAAAACATTACCATAGTAGATATATTGTATATGGCTGCTTATAATTCCCTCCTACCCATTCCACCCCCAACATGATCCATTCCCTACTTGATCCTGACCCTCTTCTATAGTGGGTACTTCTAACCTCCCCTACCCCAAGAATGCCCTCCCATCCATCATCCCTTCTCTCATCCACCTTCCCCCTATTCTGCTACAGGGTAAGATATCCCATTTAGTATGTATGTCATTCTCTCCCTGAACCAAATTCAATGAGAATGTGGTTTTGCCTTTTTTCCTTCCTATTCTTCCCCACCCCTGCAGCCACTTCTCCTTGCTTCTTCTACATAAGATAGTTTACCCTACCCTGTCTCTCCCCATCTCCTCTTGCCACTTGCCCCTCTCACCTCATGATTTCACCCCTTAAGTATCCTCCCTTCCCAACAAATTCAACCTATGCCCTCTATCCATGTATAACTGTAAACATATACACACCCATTCACATATGTATTCAAATTATCATACACCCTTCTTCCATTATTTTCATACTGAGAGGGGTTTCATCAGTCACCGTTATTGTTTTTCCATGTAGGAATGTAAATAGGTCAACTTTGATAAGTTCCTTTTGATTTCTTTTCCCTGATTAAGTTCTCAGGCATCTCTTGCTTCTTGTGTCTGGATGTCAAATTTTCTATTCAACTCTGGTTTTTTCCTCAAGAATGCTTGGAAGTCCTCTATTCAACTGAATGACCGTATTTTCCCCTGAAACAAAATACTCAGTTTTGCTGGGTAGTTGACCCTTGGGTTCATTCCCAGATCTTTTGCCCTCTGCAATATCATATTCCATGCCCTTCGATCCCTCAGTGTAGAAACTGACAGGTAATGTGCTATTCTGATTGTGTTTCCACAATATTGAAATTGTTTCTTCCTGGCTGCTTGGAGTATTTTCTCCTTGATCTGGGGATTCTGGAACCTGGCTATAATATTCCTGGGAGTTTTCTTTTTGGGATCTTTTTCAGGAGGTGATCTGTGGATTCTTTCAACCTCTATTTTGCCCTCTGGGTCTAAAACATCAGTGCAATTTTCCTTGAGAATTTCTTGAAGGATGATTTCTAGGTTCTTTCTTTGATCATGGCTTTCAGGTAGTCCAATAATTTTTAAATTGTCTCTCCTGGATCTATTTTCCAGGTCAGTGGTTTTTCCCATGAGATATTTCACATTGCCTTCTACTCTTTCATTTGTTTGGATCTGCTTAACAGCATCTTGATTTCTCATAATGTCATTAGCTTCCATTTGCTCCAGTCTAACTCTGAAGGAATGAATCTCCTCAGTAAGCTTTTGAGATTCTTTTTTCATCTGGCAAATTCGGCTTTTTAAAGCATTCTTCTCCTCATTGCCCTTTTGGGTCTCCTTTGCCATTTGAGTTAGTCTACTTTTTAAGGTGTTGTGTTCCTTAGTCAGGCCGTTGACCCTCATTCCATACTTTTCCTGCATCCTTCTCATTTCTCTTTCCAATTTTTCCTCCACTTCTCTTATTTGATTTTTAAAGTCCTTCTTAAGGTCCTCTATGGCCTGTAACCCACTCATATTGTCCTTTGTGACTTTTGGAGCAGGACTTCTGACCTCACAGTCCTCCTCCCATTCTATGCTTCGATCCTCTTTGCCCGGAAAATAGGAGTCTAATGTTGCATTTTTCTGTTTAATTTGTTTCCTTTGCCTTGGCATGTTGCCACTTAATTACTTGACTTTTGAGCTTGTTGCCACAGTATGTCTGTGCCACCAGACAGGGGAGCTTTCGTCCAGAATGTGTGGAGGGACAACTTCCATTTCTGGCAAGCTGGATATCCACCCCACAACCTCCCGCTCCCCCCCCGCCCAGACCATAATCCGGATCCAGGGAGGTTAAAGCAAGAGCTATTACCCCCCAAGACTGATTGCTGGATCTCTCGACAGTTCGCAGGCCAGGAGCTGGAGCTACCACTGAAAACTACAAAATGGTGTGTCTCCTCAGTGGCTTTTAGCCCCCAGGGGAGGAAGCCAACAAATTCCCCAGTTACTGGTCCCAAAGTCCAGAGGGCACTAACCTCTCACTTTGTCTTAGTCATGTCTGTGTCGATACTTCTGGAATAGCCATAGCAGCTGGTGTTCTGGGGTTCCTCCAGCCGGCTGCTGGCCTGGCCGCCCTGGGGCTAAAACTGTGACTCAGGAATACCTGGGCTCGGCTCTCCATGAGCTGCCAGTTTCCAGAGCGCTGCGCTGGTCCTTCCTGCAGGGCTGCTGGGCTGTCCTCAGAGGGAGGTTAGCTTCCCTGTCTTGTTCTGTGGGTGCTGGGGCTCCAGAAGTTGTTCAGAATCCCCTTTTACATAGTTTGGAGGTAATCTGGGGGAGAGTGCCTTGGATGCGCTGTTTCTACTCTGCCATCTTGGCTCCACCCTATTTTTGCTTTCTTAATAAAATTATTGCCTTTTTCGTACATTAGAAGTTCTTAATTTGATATATGTGATTTTGTTTCATATATGTGTGCACACATACATATATGGACTTGCACACACATATGTGCATATATGAAAATGTATGCACACATGTCTGCATTTTAATATAGTTTAATTTGTAATGCTCTGTATTTTATTTTATGCATTTAAAATTATTTTTCTGGTAATGGGTTCATAGGCTTCAACAACCTCTCAAAGAGATCCATGTCACAAAAACAGTTTAGAACCAATTTCCTAAGGGAACTTTAAAGTTTTTGTGATCCCATATGTACAATACTACCTATTTTAAATAGTCATTTTCTTCTCTTGTACAAAGTCCTATCCATAGAGTGATTTAGTTTTTTTTTTTTTTTTAATGTGCATGAGATTGTTACCTTATTTTTCTGTAATTTGTATAAGAAAGTATTGGGGGGGGCGGAGCCAAGATGGCGGAGTAGAAACAGCTCGTCCAAGCCTCTCTGCCCCCAGATTCTCCACAAACTATGTAAAAAAGGACTCTGAAAATCTTCTGGAGCCCCAGCACCCACAGAACGACACAGAGAAGCTAACCTCCCGCTGAGGACAGCCCAGCACCCTGCAGGAAGGACCAGCGCAGTGGTCTGGGAGCCGGCAGCTAGCAGAGCGCAGGAGCCGAGCCAAGCCCAGGTCCGCGTGAGCCGAGGTTTTAGCCCCAGGGCGGCAGGGCCAGCAGCCGGCTGGAGGAACCCCAGAACACCAGGAACTGTGGAGATTCCAGAATTATCAACATAGACATGCCTAGGACAAAGTAAGAGGTTAGTGTCCTATGGACTTGGGGACCTGTATTTGGGGAATGCGTCAGCTCCCTCCCCTGGGGGCTAGAAGCTGCTGAGGAGACACGCCACTGTGTAGTTTTCAGAGGCATTTCCGGCTCCCAGCCTACAAATCGTGGGGAGATCCAGCCATCAGTCTTGGGGGGGTAATCGCTCTTGCTTTAACCTCCCTGGATCTGGATTGTGATCTAGGGTGGAAGTTGTGGGTGGGTTTATAGCTTGCCAGAAACGGAAGTTGCCCCCCACACGTTCAGGACGAAAATTCCTCTATCTGGCCTTAAAGCCATAGTGTGGCAACAAGCCCAAAAGTCAAGCAATTAAGTGGCAACATGCCAAGGCAAAGGAAACAGAAAATGCAACCCTAGACTCCTATTTTGGGGGCATAGAGCGGGAAAAGGACTGTGAGGTCAGGAAGTCCTGCTCCAAAAGCCCCAGGGGAAAACATGAGTGGGTTGCAGGCCATAGAGGACCTTAAGAAGGACTTTAAAAATCAAATAAGAGAAGTGGAGGAAAAATTGGAAAGAGAAATGAGAAGGATGCAGGAAAAGTATGAAATGAGGGTCAACAGCCTGACTGAGGAAAACAACACCTTTAAAAAATAGACTAACTCAAATGGCAAAGGAAGCCCAAAAGGGCAATGAGGAGAAGAATGCCTTAAAAAGTCGAATTTGCCAGATGAAAAAGAATCTCAAAAGTTCACTGAGGAGATTCATTCCTTCAGAGTTAGACTGGAGCAAATGGAAGCTAATGACTTTATGAGAAATCAAGATGCTGTTAAGCAGATCCAAACAAATGAAAGATTAGAAGGCAATGTGAAATATCTCATGGGAAAAACCACTGACCTGGAAAATAGATCCAGGAGACAATTTAAAAATTATTGGACTACCTGAAAGCCATGATCAAGGAAAGAACCTAGAAATCACCCTTCAAGAAATTCTCAAGGAAAACTGCCCTGATGTTTTAGATCCAGAGGGCAAAATAGAGGTTGAAAGAATCCACCGATCACCTCCTGAAAAAGATCCCAAAAAGAAAACTCCCAGAAATATTATAGCCAGGTTCCAGAATCCCCAGATCAAGGAGAAAATAATACAAGCAGCCAGGAAGAAACAATTTCAATATTGTGGAAACACAATCAGAATAGCCCAGGACCTGGCAGCTTCTACACTGAGGGATCGAAGGGCATGGAATATGATATTCCAGAGGGCAAAAGAACTGGGAATGAACCCAAGGGTCACCTACCCAGCAAAACTGAGTATTTTGTTTCAGGGTAAAATATGGTCATTCAGTGGAATAGAGGACTTTCAAGCATTCTTGAGGAAAAAACCAGAGTTGAATAGAAAATTTGACATCCAGATGCAAGAAGTAAGAGATGCCTGAGAAGGTAATCAGGGAAAAGAAATCGAAAGGAACTTATCAAAGTTGAACTATTTACATTCCTATACGGAAAAGCAATATCTGTGACTGATGATATCTTTCCCACTATGAAAATAATGGAAGAAGGGGGTGTGGTCATACGAATACATATGTGAATGTGTGTGGTTACAGTTATATATGGATAGAGGGCATAGGTTGATTTTGTTGGGAAGGGAGAGTACTCAAGGGATGAAATTATGAGGTGAGAGAGGAAATTGGCAAGAGGAGATGGGGAGAGACATGGTAGGGTAAACTATCTCATGTAGGGAAGTGGGTGCAAAGGAGGGGGAGAATAAGGAAGGCTAAAAAGGCAAAACCACATTCACATTGAATTTGGTTCAGGGAGAAAATGACATACATACTAAATGGGATATCTCAACCTGCAGCAGGATAGGGGGAAGGGGGATGAGAGGAGGGATGATGGATGGGAGGGCATCCTTGGAGGGAGGGGAGGTTGGAAGTACCCACTATAGAAGAGGGACAGGATCATGTAGGGAATGGACCAGGTGGGGGTGGGATGAGTGGGAGGGAATTATAAGCAGCCTTGTACAATATATCTACTATGATAATGTTTTGCATAGCTAGACATGTACAACATATACTGAATTACTTATATACCAAGAAGGAATGGGTGACAAGGGAAGAAGGAAATGGATCTGAAATTCAAGATCGTAACATTAAATGTTTCAAATATATATATAAATACTATTATTAATACTCTTTTGCCTATAATTGGGAGATAAGATGTGCAGGCATTGGGACACAAAGATTCATCTTCCTCTAATGGAAAAGTCGATGGGGGTATGGGAGAAGGTAAGGGAGAGAGCAGATTGGAGGAAGCGATATCTTGTGGGACTGCTATTCTGGGAGGTTGGGTAGGGGAATAATGGGGGGAAAATGATTGTAACTCAAAATCTGGCGGAAATGAATGATGTAAAACAGAAGTTAATAAAGTATTTGTTTAAAAAAAAATTAAAAAAAAAAAAAGAAAGTATTGAAGTCAGAGTAGGTGAATCATGTCCTGGAAAAGTGGAATGCAGATAAAATCAGTAGTTGGGAGAATTTTAGCTCAAATGTCATATCAAACTTTGTTATTTATGTATCCTTTGAAACTTCAGTCTATGCAGGTTTATTTCCTTATCTATAAAAAAGAAGGGAAGTAGAAATTACAGTTTCTGAGATTCTTTTTGGCTCTAAAACTATGATCCTACGACCCTAGGATCCTTATAGCACATATGGCTATTATAGAATTAGTATAGATAAATATTAAGTATTTTGTGCCAATCTAATGTACAAGAATACTCTGAGAATCTTTTCCTGATGAGGGATCTCTTCTTTCTCTCAGCACTTCCAGGTTTACTGTCTATATTAGAGCATTCATTTGGAACTTAGTATATAATCCTTGAAGCAACCTCATATATATTTTAAGAAACAAAAATCGGGGGGCAGAGTCAAAACGGCTGAGTAGAAACAGCATTCCCATGCAGCTACACCTCCCACCACTTTTAATCCATATAAAAGGAGACTGAACAAATTCTGGAGCTACGGAACCAACAAAATGACCCAGAGAAGCTAACCTCCCACTGAGGACAGCCTGGCAGCCCAGCAAGGAGTAGTCAGCACAGTGCTCTGGGAGCTGAGCACAGACCCAAGTTGAGTCATGAGTCAAGAGGTTTTAGACCCAGGGCAGCCAGACCAACAACTGTGTGTAGGGACCAGCAGCTATGGCGTTTCCAGAATTACTAACATATAGATGCCAAGCAAAAAGTGAGAGGTAAGTGCAGTTTGGACTTTGGGACCAGTACTTGGGAGTGCTTGACTTTTACCTCCAGGGCAAGAAGCAGCTTGGATGCTTCAGCACAGCCGAAGTAACACTGCAGCTTCAGCACCTGGCCTGAAGGCTGTCCCCCATCACAGGGGGGACCAGTTGATGAGTCTGAGGGGTAAGCATTCTTTAACCTGCTTGAATCTGGATTGTGATCTGGGGTGTAGGTCCTAGGGTGTGTGACCAGCTTGCTAGAGCATGTGGAGGCTTCAGAGAGAGCACCCAACTAATACCTCCAGCAGCTGAGAAAACCTCAGCATTTGGGACAGAAGCTCCCCTGGCTGGTGGCAAAGTCTTACTATGGCAACAAGCCCCAAAGTCAAGAAATTGAATGGCAACATGCATAGGCAAATGAAACAAAATAAACAGAAAAATGCAACATTAGCCTCCTTTTTGGGGGGCAAAGTGGTTCAAAGCATGAAACAGGAGGAGAATGGTGAGGTCAAAATTCCTGCACAAAAAGCTCTAAATGAAAGTACGAGCTGGTTACAGTCCATAGAGGACCTTAAGAAGTAGATAAGAGAAGTGGGGGGAAAATTCAGAAGAGAAATGAGAAAGATGCAAGAAAAGTATGAAATGAGAGTCAATGAGGAAAATAACACCTTAAAAAATAGACTAACTCAAATGGAAAAAGAGGCTCAAAAAGGCAAGGAGGAGAAGAATGCCTTAAAAAGCTGAATTTGCCAGATGGAAAAAGACTCTCAAAAGCTCACTGAGGAGAATCATTCCTTCAGATTTAGACTGGAGCAAATAGAAGCTAGTGACTTTATGAGAAATCAAGATGCTGTTAAGCAGATCCAAACAAATGAAAGAATAGCAGGCAATGTGAAATATCTCATGGGAAAAACCACTGACCTACAAAAGAGATCCAGGAGAGATAATTTAAAAATTATTGGACTACTTGAAAACCCTGATCAAAGAAAGGACCTAAAATCATCCTTCAAGAAATTCTCAGGGAAAAATTGCCCTGATGTTTTAGAACCGGAGGGCAAAATAGAGGTTGAAAGAATCCACCAATCACCTCCTGAAAAAAATCCTAAAAAGAAAATTCCTAGAAATGTTATAGACGGGTTCCAGAATTCCCAGATCAGGTAGAGAATATTACAAGCAGCCAGGAAGAAACAATTTCAATATTGTGGAAACACAATCAGGATAGCACAGGGATCTGGCAGCTTCTACAGTGAGGGATGGAAGGGCTTGGAATATAATATTCCAGAGGGCAAAGGAGCTGGGATTAAAACCAAGAATCACCTACCCAGCAAAACTGAGTATCATGTTTCAGGGGAAAATATGGTCATTCAGTGGAATAGAGGATTTTCAAGCATTCTTTTTTTTTGCTTTTTTTTTTTTTTTTTGCTTTTTGGAGGGCAATTGGGGTTAAGTAAATTGCTGTAGCAGCAAGCACCCCAACATCCCCAGGGTGACTGCCAACACAGGTTCTTAGATCTGCTTTTCAAAAGGAAAGCAACTCAAAATGGGTTAACAAGCTTACTTTAATCAAACAAACATACATTACCTAGTTCAGGGGAAAAAGGTCAGCACCCCGAACTTCAGAGTTACAGCACTTACAGATCAAACAGACAGGCTTCCAAACTGTCCCAACATTACATGCATCAATACCAAATCAGTTACCAGAGAGGGAAGCATCAACATCTGGGTTTTCAAAGCCGGGGGGCTCTCAACAACGGCTTCCCAGTGTCTCATCTGGTCAAATCACACAACACTTCTCAAAGTGAGCCCCAAAGCAAAGCCTCTCATCAGGGTTTATATAGTCTTCTCCTAGCTCAGAGATTGTAACAACCTCCTTGACCCACTGCCCAATCACAAAGTATCAAGGTGTGGGCTTCCCTGAAAAACAAGCCTCCCACCACAGGCTCCAGGTGCACTTAAGCTAGGGGCAGGGAAGATCTTTAAATCTGCATTTCCATTACAATTGCCCACGGTCACATGGCTAGGTTTTGGTTTGTGTGTGCATTAAGTGTCCGAGGCCGGATCGGAACTCAGATCCTTCTGACTCCAGGGCCAACACTCTATTCACTCTGCCACCTAGCCGCCCTGGAAGCACCCACTTTTGAAAAGGGACAGATTCAAAATATGGAATAGACCAAGTGGGAGGTGGGATAGGAGGGAGGGAAATATAATCAGTCTTTTACCATATCTACTATGGTAATGTTTTGCATAGCTACACATGTACAACATATACTGTATTTCTTATCTTCCCAGTAAGGGTGGGTGACAAGGGAAGAAGGGAATGAATCTGTAATTCAAAGTTTTAAAATCAAATGTTTAAAAATATATAAAATACTATTATTAATAGTATTGTATATATATTTGGGAAATAATATATACAGGCATTGGGGCACAGCGTTTCACCTTGCCCTACTGAAAACGTCCAAGGGGTTATGGGAGAAGATATGGGAGAGAGCAGATTGGATGAGGGGATATCCTGTAGGACTACTATTTTGGGGTGGTAGGTGTGGAGAAAATGGGGAAAATTGTAACAAAATCTGGTGGAAATGAATGA
This sequence comes from Gymnobelideus leadbeateri, assembly GCA_011680675.1. NCBI lineage: Eukaryota > Metazoa > Chordata > Mammalia > Diprotodontia > Petauridae > Gymnobelideus > Gymnobelideus leadbeateri. The sequence goes on along the minus strand of WOXC01003808.1, from coordinate 35,421 downwards.
TATAAACCAGAAGTTAATAGGATTTGGAAAAAAAATAAAGGGGAAAAAAAGGCTACCAGGACCAGCCAATCACTACAAAAAAAAAAAAAATTAGTTATATGTTATCTTGTGTTGTTTTTGTATTAGAACATATAGAATACTCAAAAATAGTAAGAAAACTTCTTGTTAATTGATGTTTCCCCAACAACTGTACCTTTGTAACAACAATGTAATATTCACAACACCCAGGATGATTATAAATATGCTGGTGTAGTTGTAAATCACAAAATGTAACAGGCTCTCTACATAAAGAACAGGACCAAAGCATTTATTCAAATACCAGAAAACTGAGTCCCAAAACCAGAAAGTCATAGACATTACAGTACCCACGAATTTGGGAAAACATAGTTAATGCAGTGGATAGCCATGCTCCCAAAACAAATATTTTAGGAAATCTATCATTCCTTCGATCTTAAGTGTTCCCCTACCCCAAACACACATTGGGTTAAATATACTATTTTCTTAAATTGTTCTTCCATTATATAGTATTGAATTCTGTTTATCATCTTTTTTATTTATTAATTTTAACACCTATTTCTAGTGTTTTGAATAGGTGTTATATTTTGTCAGCAACCTTTTTTTTCCTACACTGAGTGATATAACCCTATGATTATACAGAAAACTGAATGTATTGCTCTAGATGTGGTCTAATTATAGCAGAATAAAACAAGATTAATACTAACTTTATAGTGGACATTTATACCTTTTAAGGCTGCCTAAGGTCTCTTTTTGGGGGTAATTGAGGGGACAGCTATGTTATATTGTGTACTTATATTGAGCTTATAATCAATTAATATTCCATGGTCCTTTACACTAGAACTACTTACTCTCCTAGCTAAGTTTTCCCTGGTTTCTGCACATTTACAGCTGATTTTTAAAGCTCAATTTCAAGACTTTACATTAGTGTCAATTAAGCTACATCTTGCTAGTCATGAACCACACTGTTCTAATTAGAGTTGTTTGGAAAGATGAGTAAATTGCCTTAGGAGGAGCACACTCTTCCCTCCCTCATGCTTACCCCTTTTGGGGTCTTCCACTGAAAGGTGCATCATTGAATGTTAGATATGTTGTGCAGTGAAGTCATTGCTACACATGTGAACTTGGTATTAGATGACAATTGAGGTCCATTCTAACCAATATCCAATGACTGCTCCTGTTGTTAAAATATTTCAAGATCCAGATCTTAAAAGTCCAAATGAATGGTCTTCTGAATATTTTTATCACTTTCTCTTTATGAGTTATTGATAGAGCTGTAAATATATTCACTAAAAAGTCTATATTCTATTTATATTTGTATCTACACATCTATATTTATCTTTGTAGCTATGCCTTTTTAAAGAGTATGCCTAAGATAAGCCTATCAAGGCCTCCTGGAATCCCTCTCAAGTCTCCCTGGTGATGGGTTAATCCTTTGACTAGGTTAGCTTTTAATGAAGACTGAACTTCCCTTTCCTTTTTAATTGCTGTATTAAGGATGGCTGATTGATTCTTCATCTGTTTTCACACCTGAGCTACCTCTTCAGACCTGACAAGAGGAGAAAAGGAATAGCTGTAGAATAGGAGAGCTGAAGGACTGGACAAATAAAATCTTAGAACGAAAAGATCTGTACCCAAAAAGCCAACTTTGTTTCCTGAAGGGGCAGTTATTTCTGTGTGACCCCTCTGAAGCATCACATAACCCATGGAGAGAAAGAACCACATGGTTACCTAATGAACAGTTTAGAAGGATTAAGATTTCCTAGTGTGAACCACAGAAACATAAACTGGCAACAATAGAGTGTCAGTAGTAGAGGGAATGAGATGTCCCTTAGTCAAAGCACCTGGACCCAGAAGATCAGTTTACGAACTAAAAAGGAATTAAAGTGACATTCTCAAAAGAAATGAGTGAGGAGCATGAGGCAAAAGATACGGTTATGTGAGAACCTCTGAAATGAACCTTGTCTGTGTAACCCACTTTCTTCAGCCATGGCTAACCCTTTAGGGGCTCATTCAGGATATTTTCAATCTTTTTTTTTAATGATGTATAGGTTGCCATCACTAGCAGCCAGGATACATGGGACACATTTTGCTGTATTTTATTTTCTCTAAATTCTAAACTTTCTGAACTAGCAGCAGTTGAGTTCAGATAGACTTTTGCAATGACAAGGCAGGCAAAAGTGTACAGGAATATTGGAGAATTGTGTTTTGTGACTCTACAATTATATACCAAAAGAACTTATTTAGTATAGATTTTGCATAGACTTTTATATTCATATGCCTGCTGACAGAATGTAAGATTTTCAATGATGGAGACTTTGTATTTGTGTCTTTTTATCCCTGGTATTTAAGAAAAATTGTTGATTGTTATATAGATGTTTGTATCTATAAAATATGTTTTTGCATATATCTATGTTATTCCGTAACAAAATTAAGGTGGGGAAATATGCCTTGTCTCTTTATATTCCCCATTGGGTCTCAGGAGTGGGAGGTATTGGATAAATGTTTATTGATCATAATCTTATTAAAATAAAAAATGTGATGTGGTGCTTTTACTTATGTAAGTAGTAGGAAAGACCCAATGAAAACTTGATTTTAAGGAATTGAAGTTCTCTCATCAGATTTAGTTTTCTTTCTACAATGAAACTATTGTATATAGTGAGACAACTAGGTGGTACAATGGATAAAATACTGTGCCTTGATTGAGGAAGACCTGACTTTAGATACTCACTAGTTTTTTGACTCTGGGTAAGTCTCTTAACCACTGTCTGCTTCAGTTTCCTCAAAAAGAAAATAGGGATAAAAATAGCAACTCCTATCTCTTCTGGCTGTTATTAGTATCAAACAAGATAATAGTAAAATATATTTAACATTATACCTGGCAAATTGTAGGCACTATTTAAATACTAGCTATTATTGTATAATGTGAAACCTCTTCAACCAAAGGATTTAAAAGACCTGGGGAATATGCTACTTGAAACAGAAATCTTTGGTTTCTTTTTATGTCCCTAACTAAAGAAATGGTATGCTTTAAAGACAGGGTATTGACTATCCTCTGTCCCTGGAGACATGTTACAAAAGGTAAATGTGTATGGGCACTGAGCTGAACTTGAATATTTACATGAAAGTTTTGAGAGACACTTAAACATTTATAGAGATATGAGTTGGTCTTAGAATTTGAGCAGCCACTAGAGCCACCTACTACTCCTTTTGCCTTTGGCTGTCATGGCCAGGAAATAAACTGAGACTGATAGGGCATGTGAGTCTGAGTGAATCAATCATTACTTAATTTTCATTTGGGAAAACTATCAGTTAGTGACTTTGCATATACCTCCTTCCTTGCTTTCTGTTCAGAGTAGCATGTGTTAAGTTGGAAGAATGTGAAATTTGTTTATAATTCAATTCAATCATTATTAAAAACAGGAAGATGAAGGTGCAGATGACCATGAAAAATTCTGATTTGTATTGGTTCATTAAAAGGAATGAGATTCAAGAAAGAGAGGTGGTGACTAGCATGAGATGGATATCTCTAAATTTATACATACCTACATATGGATAGCTATAGTTAAATAAAAAGGAGGAGGAGAAGGAGGAGGAGGTGGGGGAGGGAGGGAGGGAGAGAGAGAGAGAGAGAGAGAGAGAGAGAGAGAGAGAGAGAGAGAGAGAGAGAGAGAGATAACGAGGTAAAAGAAAAATAGAATTTGTCGTCAACTCCTGGGAATCTTCCCAAATAAAGCCTATTGAACTAAATGAAATGGGGATCTTGGATTTATATATCATAAATTACTGAAGTGAAGAAAAAGCATGAATCATTTTCCTCTAAGAATAAGGTTAACTAAAGAATAGTTCTTCTCTTATGGGTGCTTGGACAAGTGGTGGATCACCTTTTTTTTTTCTTTTTAACTCCTCATATGTTCAAGATCTTCCCTATGAGGAGATCACAGAGAGAAAGTCTCATAAAAAAGTGAAAGTCTGGAAAACACTGGTGATGTAAACAACTCAAGGATGGTAACAGGAGTAATGTGGGAGTGAGTAAGAATGCTTCTAACCCTTCCGCTCGCATGAACTCAGCAGAATTTTTTTCACTATATACAAATAATACATCTTGGAGACCCAGAAACAAATGAAGATCTAATCCTGGACTATTCATTTTAACTTTTAAAAAATTACTTTTTTCTCCCTTTCCTTTAAGAGCTTACTATTTCTTCCTAATTCTTTTAAAGCAGATTATTCCTGTATTGCTGTTAATAACATTGAAGATTACCTAGATTAAATTTTAAAATTATTTTTCCTTTATTTATTTGAGTTTAGAATTGAATTTAGCTCTGCAATCCTGCTATTTTGGGGATATTTCTTGCCTGATGAATTTTATAATTTTGGCTTGCTGCTTTTTAGATGTCATAATTAGAATGTGCAAAATTATTTCTTTTTGAAATATACCTTTTTCATTAATATTTTGTTTTCTTTTTTGAATATTTTGGTGTGCTTCTCCTTTTAAATTTATTACTTTTTGTTAGTTTTCTTTTGTATTTTTTTTGGCACAGTGTTTAGAGAACTAGTCTTAGAGTCAAGAAGACCTAATTTCGAATCTAGTCTAAGATACTTACTCATTATGTAACCTTAGTCAAGTCATTCAACCTCTGTTTGACTCCATTTCTTCATCTACAAAATGATCATACTACCTACACCTACTTTCCAAAGTTGTAAGATCAAATAAGATATTAAGATATATTTACACACACTCACACACACACACACAAACAAATACACACACACGATTTTATTTTTCCCCAAATACATGTTAAGGCAATATTTTAACATTTGTTATGTTTTTATGTTTTGAGTTCCAAATTATATCTTTCCTTTCCTCCCTACCATATCCCTTCTTGAGATGGTAAAAAGTCAAATGTAGGTTATACATGTGCAATTGTACAGGAAGACTTAAATAAAAGAAAAGAATGAAAGAAAGTGAAAACTGCATATTTAAGTCTGTATTTAGACAATATTCTTTTTCTTGATCTGAGAGTGTGTTTTATCATTAGTCATTTGGAATTATCTTGGATCATTTTATTGCTGAATATCACTTGGTCATTAACAATTCTTCATCATACAAAATTGTTGTCACTGGGTAAAACATTACCCTGGTTCAACTCACTTCACTTTGCATGAGTTCATGCAAGACTTTTCAGGGTTTTTCTGAAAGCATTCTGTTCATCATTTCTTATAGCCCAATAATATTCCATAACAATCATATACCACACGTTGGTAGCCATTTCCCAATTGATGGACATCTCTTTGATATCCAATTCTTAGAAACCACATAAAGAATTGTAATAAATATTTTGCACAGAAAGGTCCTCCTTATCCTCCTCCCCCATGAAATAATATTTGTAAAATATTCTTAGTACAGTGTCTGGTACATAAGTATTGTATAAATTTTGGCTTTTTAGTCTCTTTTCCTGTAACTACCCCATTTCACCTATTCTTTGACACTATTTCTTTGCCTTTGAAATTAAATTAAATAAAAGATTATTATTTAATTGCACTGAGATTTGTTGATTTACTTGCTGTTGGTGTGCCAAAAGAGAACTCTTAGTGTCCTACTTTGCATATTTGCTCTTGTTTTTTCTTTTTCTCAGTCAGTTGTTTGGACTATTCCTTTATAATGCCTTTGTGATATAGGACTATATAGTGAGGTTATTTTCATTGGAAAATTGATTGAATATGATCACTGTGACTCACTTTTTTAATGTGTATTTTATATAAACTGTATTGGCATTTAATAGGCATTGATGTTGATAGGAGCTACTGATATTTTAAGTATACCACATGCATAAGGACGAAGATATAACAAAATTATTGAAGGAGAAAATTGCAAATTTGGGGTGAAAATAGAACTGTTTACAATGGAGTGAGGCTAGGAGAATGTACAAAGGACATGTTCTTTGTATTACTATTCTCAATCAATGAGTCAAAATTTTCTGATATCCTTGAAGTCCTTGAGGATTGGCTTATAATCCTACACCTGATGTAGACAGTTCAGTAGCAGCAGCAGCAGCACCAGCACCAGGAGTACCAGCACCAGAACCAACACCAGCAGTAGTAATATTAAATAGTAATAGTAATAATAACAGTCAAGGAGATGATGCAGCCCAGGTTAGATCTGTAGAGGAGACAGAGACAAGATGCTTATCATCATAAAGACATCACAGGAAGTGATAGCTCACCTGTGGAAAGGACCAAACCTGGGTCTCTTATGGTATAAAGAGATGGTAATTTTTTTATCAGCCAATGTTTAAACATATAAGTGGCACAAAGAAACTTCATTTTGAGCAGGTCAAGACTTGCTGTCTCTTTAGGGGTGCCAATAGGAGCCTAAGCTAGAAACTTTCTCAAGAATCAGTTCTTACTGCCTTGGGAAAAGCAAGCAGAAGGGCAGAAGTTTGTCTCAGAGTCTAAAGTCATTGAGCATGACTTTACAAACATTTCAACTTATGTGATCCAATTGGAATCCTGGAACCTGACAAAGAGGTGATAATGAAGCTCATATATGTGTACTACTTTGCTTTTCTAGGCAGATATATATATATATATATATATATATATATATATATATATATATATATATGACACAACTTTATAGGCTCTTGTAGGATTTGGATTTTTAGGACCAAGTACCCCCCCAAAAAAAACCCAACCTATACTTGGAATACATTGAGTTGTCCAAAATTTACTAGGGAATTTGCTATCATTAACTGGGCACTGGATACCATTTCCACCGCCATCCTAACTCTGCTACATCCAACCTCATTTGTGTATCAACAAACTGTGAGCTTCAAGCTGTAGCAACTCAATTTTTTTTTCAATATGTTACAAGCATATTGTGAACAACATATTGCAACTAAAAGTGCATGCTTATAACATCATCTGTATAGGTATGACAATTGATCCCATGGGTGCTGATGAGATTACTAAGCAAAGCATCATAGAGGGAGAAAACTAGAGGGCCCAGGACAGGGCCTTGTGAGACATCTATGGTTTGGAAGCATTTCTTAGATAATGATCTTCTTATAAAGGAGATGAGAAAAAGATATCAGAAACGTAGGAAGAAAAAAAAAAAGGAAAGAATTCTCACAATATCCTGGAGGGAAGCAACTATCAGGAAGAGGGTGATCCTTGGTGTTGAGAATGTAGAGAAGGTAAAAAAAAGATTGAGGACTTAGAGAAGTTCATGAAATTTGGCAATTAAGAGATCAATGGTGACTTTTGGAGAGGACAATTTCAGTTGAATGATGAGATCAGAAATTAGACTGTAGAAAGTTAAGAGAGTAAGATGAAAGGAAGAAAAGGCATATATTGTATACCGTCTTTTCAAGAGATGTAGTGCCAAAAGTGATCAGGGATATAGGATTATAACTATCAGGGAAGAATAGGTGAAGTGATGATTTTTCCAGGATGGGAGAGACATGAATGCATTTGAAGGCAATGAGGAAATCACCAACAGAAAAAGAGAAATTTTCTTGATTAGCACATACAATTTAGCAGATTTCTAGAAATCTACTTCATACCTAATGGCTGAGAAATAGGCAAATTGCTTGTAGATATAATACTCCTAAAGACTAACTAGAGACTTGCAGGTACTTTATCAAAACCAATTATTACCTATAAGTGAGCTGGTTAGATTTCATGATGAGCAGATAGATAATAACGAAAGAATAAACATTTAGCTCAGCAAAATTTAAGGAAAAACCAGCAACAAGTAGTTCAAAGATTACCCAGACCAGGCAGTGACTCAGAGAAAGACGTTTCAAGTCAAGAAGACGACATACACTGTCATCCAACAATTATTTTATATAAGAAGAAAGAAATGAACTCAGAACCCACCTTTTTTTTGTCTAGATCTTTAACTGAATAGAATTCTAAGGGAGAGACACATATTCAAAGCATCATCAGTCTTTTTATGCATTCTGAACAAAACCAAAATGAAAGAGATAGAAAAATGAAATTCATTTCAAAATAGCAACAGAATGCATAAGATATCTGGGAGACTAGCCTCCAAGTCATACAGGAATTATATAAATATAATAACACACTTTACAGGAAAAAGAGACCAAAATAATTGGAGAAATAAAATGTTCATTGTTTGTAGTACAAATATTTTTAAAAGATAAAACTATCTAAATCAATTCATAAAGTATTACTATACAAATTATCAAAGAGTTACTTTATAGAACTAGAAAAATCACAAAAAAATTAATCTAGAAAAGAAAAGATTAAGAATCTCAAGGGGAATAATGAAACAAATTATGAAGGAAGGGGGCCAGGTAGTATCAAATCTCAAGCTAGAGTATCAAGCAGTAATCAGTAAAAAAAAAAAGCTTAAAAATAAATAAAACAGAAAAAAACAAAAACAAACAAAAAAAAAACCCCTGATATTTGATTAAAATAGAAAAAAATGTTCAATGGAATAGAAGAGACACAAGAAGCAATCACACACAGTAGTACAGTGTTCAACAAAACCTAGGATATTGTGGTAAGAACTCACTGCTCAACTAAGACTATTGAACAAATAAGATATTAAAATGATAGTAATTTCAAGCCATACATGAGCATAAGTCCTAGATAAAAAAATTAATACTAGAAGCAAATTGAGGAAGATATGATATCTCTTTCATAATAATAGCTAAAAGAATTATTTACCAAACAAAGGAAAAAGAGAATCACAAGATAGAAATAGACATTTTTGGTTTTGCTAAATTTGAAAAGTTTTTGCTCAGATTAACAAATACAATTAAAATGGGAATAAGTAGAGCAAGGATGAGGAAACTGTTACCTGGAGGCCACATGTAGCCCACTATGTCCTCTTCTATGACTCTTTCAATCCAAACTTCACAGAATAAATTCTATCAATAAAAGGATTTGTTGTGTAAAACATAGATTCATTCAAAAGACTCTACCCAAGGGCCTAGAAGGTTACATGTGGCCATGAGGCTGCAGGTTCCCAACCCTTGAAGTAGCAGTCCAAGGAAAATATTTTCAGCAAATTTCTGATAATGTTCTGCTATAATTTGATTTATTGGAAATTGGTAAACATAACAGACTCCCTAAACAATACATAAATAAAAGAAATCTAAAACAATGCAAAATATTTTCAATAACGATAAGAGAAATACTAATTGAGTCATCTCTGAAGTGCCACATCACATGTATTAGATTGGCCAAAATGACAAGAAAGGAAAATGATAAATATTGTAAGGACTCTGGGAGTACAGGCAAAGTAATGCACTATTGATTCAGCTTTGAAGTGGTCCAAATATTTGAAGATGTAATTTGAATCTGTACCCCTAAAGTCAGTAAACTATGCATATACTTAATATCTCTATGATCCTTGCAAAAAAAGTTCAAAGAAAGAAGAAAAGGACCCATAGGGACAAAAATATTCCTAGGAATATTTTAATAGTAATAAAAAACTGAAAATGAAGAGGGTGTTCATCAGCTAGGCCCTGAATGAAAATATTATAGTATATGAATACAATGGAATACAATTTCATTGGAAGAAAAGAAAGGGACAGATTAAGAGAAACCTGAGAGAATTTAAATGAAATGATACAGAATTGTATAAGTAGAATTAGGAGAACAATTAATGCAATTGACAGCCACATTGTATGGGAAAGCAATTATGAAACAGTCAAGAACAAAGAGCAATGACTAATCATGCCTTTAGAAGACTAATGAAGAATCATATATCCTGCTCTTGGGAGGCAGCTGATAGAGATTAGAAGTACAGATTGAAACATAGAGTTTAAGGCCAGGCCAGAGTGTGGGTTTCTTTTAGATATCTCTACAAAATTTATTAAAGTAGGGCTTTGTGGAGGGTGGAAGGTGGGGTCCTGGAATGGGGAAACTTAGGCAGGAAAAGTGTAGTGATAGTATTATATTTAAAAAAAAGAAAGAAAAATTAGTAATATCCTTAAGAATAACAGAAAAGAAGGGAGCACAGAAAGGGACAGGGATGTAGAACAGTGTTGGAAATGCACTTTCAATTATCATTGAAATATATAAGAAGGCTACTAATGTTAAGTTCATAATAAAATTATCTTAATGCCATTTGGACTCAATATGTATAAAATAATTGATATATGACAAAAATTAGAGAGACTGAAGGCTTCATATTTGAAAGTGGAGGTAGCAATGAACCAATAGAGTAATGCAATACCTTAAAACACCTTATTTTCCTCCAGGCCACACACATTAAGCCTAATGTAATAGAGGCGATGCTTGTACACATATATATTAAGAGAATCATTGATATACCAAAAGCAAAACATAATGGAAAGAGCACATACAATGCAATTAGCACATGTAACATCAGTCTTAATGTATACTTCCAAAGCTATTTAACAGACAATAACACATTCTAAAAATATATTAACAGAAACAATGCAATGTTAACAAAACACAAGGCCTTGTTTCATGTTTCCTCCATTTCCAGTAAGGATGGAGATGGATAGCTATCATTAGAGGATATAATAAATAAGTCTGAGTCCTACTTTAGATAAAAGTAATCATCTTTTTAATGGCCAGTAGTAAAGGCTGATAACAGGTTTGTTCTATTGAATTCTTTGATAATGAGAAAAAATTTCATTTAACCCAAGAAACAGCTAAAATACAAGAATGGAATTTAATGACTTTCCATGGATAATAACTTTGGGAACTAAAGTAACAATATGTTGACAACAAAGCACTAAGGAAATGGTTAAGTCAAGTAGTTGTGTTCACATAAAGAGTTTATGACGGTAATTCAACTAGACAATAACCTTAAGGAGTCCCAACTTGGTGATCAACATAGAATATGAAAAGAAATGATAAAAAGTATGTTACATGTCAGTATAAGTTGGAGATATTTACTACTTACCAAATACTTAGCAAAAAATATTCTGGTAGATAGAATTAGAAAATGGAAGATTATCTTTCATGGGCTAACAATTAATTATCCATCCTGCAAATATAAACCTCAAAATAACTTAGGGTTATTTTCTATTGCAATGAGACCATCATCATAGATCAAACTGTTGTTAGATTTGCCATTAGGCTTTAATTTTTTGGGAATATTAATGAAGTTATTGTACCATAATCCCCAAGCTATATGGCACAAAAAGCTTTTATTATGTAGGGACCAAAAAGAATAGGTAGCATAGCATAGAAGATAGCATACTGAACCTGCAGTCAGGAAGACTTGGCTTTTGTCTTTGCCTCAGATACTTACTAGCTGTTTGACTCACATCATTCAACCTCCCTCTGCTTCATCTATAGAATGAAGGAGTTAGACTACAAAGCTTTTAAGCTACATACCCTTTTCAACTCCACATCTATGATCCTTTTATGAAGTAAAACGAGATCAAAATCATGGGGGGAAAAGGATGGGGTGCATGTAATACTTGTCATCTGTATGCTACTGGACTTGTACTGAGGATATTTTCACTGAGCCTACAGAGAATGAACTCAAATTCTATTTCTTTTTAACTACAGAAGGGTTTATTTTATCCCCATTCAATAATGTAGAACATAAAATATATTAATAATAGTAGTAGGATAGTGACCAGTTCTATGATTTTCCTTATCTGAATATCAAGAAAAGATTAACTTAATGCTACAAGAAATATGATGATAATACTAATGGAATCCCAAGACTACTGAAACAATAATTACATTTCCTCATCCAAAAAGAAGAAAGAGGAAAGGTAGATATTCTCAGAGCATATGAAAAACAGTATTTTATAGAACTTATTTTCAAACAAAAAAATCTCACCCATGAAATAATAGCAACAATTGGCAATAGGTATATGCCACTGGATTTATTTCATGTAGTGGAAAGTGCTTGATCTTTGTACGGGAGACTAAGGTCTAGTAGTAAGTTGCCAGGGATCCAATAGTAGAGTTAAAAGGCATTTGATGGGTGACATCCACATGAAATTATATATGTGTGTGTATATATATATATGTACATATATTTATTTATTTCTATATTATATACATAATATATATATATATATATATAATAAAAAAGGCATTGAACAAAAGTCTTAGTAATGCAGTGATGCATATTGTTTATAAACAGAAGAGTTAAAGTAGTGATTCAGGAGTGTAATGGACATTTGAGACAAATACAGGATGGCATAGCCAATTAATATTTTTTGGGAGTGCTTTTATTAATTAAGCCGGTGACTGTTTCCCAAAAGGGAAGGCAGCCCGGAGCATTCTGTCCATCAAGCTTTTATACAGTAAAAAGTACTTCCTGAAACAAACAGTGGTCAGCAAGGCAACTGTTGCTACATAGGGATGTAAACTAAGAAGGGGGTGCTGCAAGCTAATGGGGCAGTTCTTTGTTTTAGTTATATCTTGGTTAAGAGGGAGGTACACAGTGAGGTTTCACAATGGTCATACCTCTATGCTAGGTTCTTGGGGCCCCCTGAGGGGCCTTGTGAGAGGCCTTGTGGAGGAGCTAGCACTATGGGAACCTAACTGCCACTTCAGGAGCAGTTCATTAAAACCAGAAGTCATTAAAAAAATATCCTAAGGAGGCTGAGCCTGTTTGATTCAGATTATTCATGAAATATTAGAGATTGTGGGATGTATTACTTCATGTTGGAAAAAGATAAGAAAAACAAAATAATAGTAATAACAAAACTAATCCTTGATATTTTCTATTATAATTACATTTTTAAAAGTTGAGGAATATAATAGCACAATCACCAATTGGTACTTTTATAATGCTTTAAAGCTTGCAAAGGGCTTTATATACATGATTTAATTTGAATTTCACAAGTGCTCTTACGAGGTTGGCCCTCCAGATATTATTATTCTCCTTTTATAGATGAGGAAAACAACTTTTGATTGATGTGGCTTTTCTGTGATCACACAGAAAATAGTGTCCAAACCAAACCAACCAAACAGGCAGGATTTGAAGCTTGACTCTACCTTCTCCTTTATTTATTCATCCACTATGCCTTATTTATAAATTGGTGGAGTCTAGTTTTAATAGTAACATCAAATTTATTATAGCTCTTTTTGTCTCTGTCTGTCTGTCTGTCTCTGAATATCCTTATTAAATGCCACCTTGATGGATACAGCAATACTGCCACACTCTTTCCATTTCCATGGATCAGCAGCAATTTCCAAAATTTCTTCAAAGAAAAGTGAAGAATGAGAAAGACACGCGTTTTATTATTAAAACAGAACAACTGTCCTGAAATAAGTTTTTAACTCCTAAAACAATTTTCACTGACCCCACACCTCCACTTTCAAAAATTAATTTTTTTTCATTTAAAATATATTTTATGTCCTCTCATGTCATTGGGAAAGATAGAGGAAACAAAAAACCACCTTATAAAAATATGTAGCCTATCAAAACAAATCCCTTCATTGGAACATGTCCTGCACACACACACACACACACACACACACAAATATATGCCATCACATTGATCACAGTTTTTAAGTTATTCAAATTTATTTGTCTTTACAATGTTCTTGTACAAATTATTCTCTTGATTCTGTTCACTTCATTCTGTATCTGATCACATTTTTCTAGATTTTCCCCCTTCAACATTTCTTATAGCACAACATATTCAGATACCATAATTTGGTGTGTGTGTCTGTGTCTGCATGTATCTTTTTCTTCTATCATTGATCTTGTTGGTAATATAGACCCACTTGTAGTAAAACTGGATCATTGGGTATGCACATTTTGGTTACTTTGTCATAATTGAAATATATTTTTTCAGAATGACTGAGCCAATTCATAGTTATAATACAAGTAAATTCATTTATATGTTTTTCTTTTACTTTTTCATGCATTTTGATACAATGATGGGTATGAAACAAAAACTCAGTGTTTCCCTAATTTACATTTCTCTAATCATCAGCAATTTGGAGCTCCTTTGTGTGGTTTATTGGTCATTTGAATTTCTTCCTCTTAAAAGTGTTGGATCAGGTTTTTTGAGCATTTACCAATTAGGTAATAGTTCTTCTTATAAATTTTAATCATTTCAATATACATCTTGGAATCATCAGAAATAAAGATACAGTAAAGATATTTTTACCATTTATTTGCTTCCCTTTTAACTTTATTCACATCAGCATGCATTTTTGAGAATGTAATCTTTTATAGCCACTCTGCTAAACACTGGAGATACAAATATAAGCAAAAAGAAAGACAATCCCTCATCTCATGGATATTACACACTGATAAGGGAAGGTAACACAAAACATAGAGCTGAAAAGTGGTGGGGGGAGGCAGAAGAGGACTCTGGAGAGTTACATGGTTGATCTGGGACCTTCCTCAATAAAGAGAAGTCAGGAGAAATTCTGCAGCAGAAATTGCATTGGTTTTGTTTGTGCCTTTTACATTTTATGTATTATGTATTATGTATTAAAATTGTCCATCTTACTAATTGAAATCCTTTCTATCACTTGGTAATGTATTCTTTCCCTAGCCATAGAGGTGATAGGGAGTTTCTTTCTTTCTTTTTTTTTTCTTTGCCTTTTCTTTAAAGGATTGTTGTGAAGATCAAGAGATAACACTTGTAAAGGATTTTGGAAAATTTTAAAGTGCCTTAAAATGCTAGTAATTTGTCATCATCCTCATCAAATCCTTAGCTACTGTGTTCTTTTGCTTTTGTATATTGCATATCTATTCTATTCCACTGACCAACCCCTTCATTTCTTTTTTTTCCCAATTGAGAAATTTATTTAAATCAAATACGTGTCTCATTGTCTCTAAACTTAGAAGAATGTGTTGGGCCTCTTGGTAGTAAAGATTGGCTTGTGCTGGTGACGTAGAACTCTGTGGGGCAGAGGGAACTTGATTTTGGAGTCGTGAAACTGCTTGACTGTGGGCCAGCGGCATTTGCTGGCAGGAATGTCTTCCACTTTCATGATCTGGATGGAGTGGGCCCAGGCACAGTGACAGGATCCACTATCTCGGTAGCACTGAGTGACGGCACCAGCAATGGTTAGGTTCCTGTACTCCCTGTACATGTTGTCGGTCCCACTCCTGGAATCATAATGCCGACAGATGCCAAGAGGAGACATTTCGAAGACCTGGCCTCAGTACACGATCTCTGCAGAAGACTTCTTCAACTTCTTCATCTGGGCCACGAAATACCAGAACTGGGACTTGGCCACAACATGATTAGAAGCAAAGATCCCCTTGGGAGTGGGCAGGCAACGCCCAACTACCTTATACTCTCTCAGGGTGCCCGAGGTCTTCGTGGTGCTGCCCCTTCATGCCCTGCCAACTCACAAAAGCACCCTCTTCATTTCTTAACCTGTCCCAAATCTCTCCAGTGATTAATACTTCTTGGTATATAGTTTGAAATATGGTACTCCTAGTTTCTATTCCTTCCTATTTTTTAAAAGCATTTTCACTTGGAATTCTCAACCATTTGTTTCTAAGTTTGAATTTTGTTATTTTTTTCTAGGTTTATATAGAAATCCTATGATAGTTCTATTGGAATTAGTTTAGATAGTGTGATGATTTTTTTTATCATATTTTTATTATATCAGCTTAGCCTAAACATGGGTAATAATACTTCTCAATTAATTTAGGTCTATGTTAGTGAAGAGAATGATTTCCATTTAGATTTATATATTTTCTTTATGTATCTTGGCAGGTCCCTCCTATACTTAACAGTATTAATAGAACCATAGCCACCTTGGTTAGGGTATTAGCACACTTAGATTTGCCTGTGTTCCATTTAGAGTCTTTCCTGTCTTCCTGAACCATCCTCTACTCTAGTCACATACATTATGGTGAGGGAGACAGGGAAACATTAAGCAGCAGTCTAAGAATTTAATAGTGTCTGTCTGCTATTGCCTGGGCATTTCTAGAAGCAGTAGAAAACAGTTTAACTCTTCAGACAGCCTGGGACATTGTTCTTATGCTAAATTAGTGGAGGAGAGAGGAGAGTTTCCCCAGCATCTTCTAGAGTTACTGAATTCCTTGTTACAGGCTAGTTGAGGCATTTGTAAGTTTGAAACCATGCACTGATAAAATTCTACACAATTAAATCATTCACTAACTGGCGTAGTGCTGGCTGATAGCTTAGCCAGCAAGTGACATTAGTAGAAAGAATGAGAATTCCTTTCAAGATATTTTTATGTATCCCATAACTATTCTTGGGACCTCATTAGTACATAATTCCTACAAATGGACCTGATTGATATTTTATTTTGTCTTAACCACATACGATTTTCTCATTACTTTCCATATTGCCTTACATAAATGTTTCCCTGAAGTACAGACTCCTCAGAAAACAGAAATCACAATTTGAACTAGTAATATAAAAAACAAGAGACAAATTTCAATTAAGCAAATCAAAAATGAAAACTATTCCTGTGCTCAAAAAGGACTTTACACTTTAGCTGGTAGAAATTATATATATATATATATATATATATATATATATATGTATATCCCTTATTTTCACATATCTCTTATCTAAAAGTGAGTCTGACGGCAAGAAGTTTGGGAAAGATATCAGAGATAGATCAGCTATGAATAGAATATAAGCTGTCACCTACAAAAGAAAGAGCTAACTTTTTAAAGTAAGATTTTATTGATGTGCTCTTTCTCTTTAATGATCATCATTCTCCCTGAGATACCTTCTCTCCTAAAGAGCAAACCCATTTAACAGTATTTTTAAATTAAAAAAAAAAGTACAGTTGATAGACATCCTAAAATATTACAAAACCATGTACTGTGTATAACTTCTTTTGGCCCCTTTCCTCCATCAGAGTGTGGGTTGAAGATGTCTTCTTAAATATCCACATTTGAATTCTATTTGGTATCTGTGTATTTGTAACATTACTTAAAATTTGGTATGTGATTATTCTATTTACATTGTTGTGCTATGTGTTTTAGAGTATACAGCCTTGGAATATATATATAATTTTCTGGAGGTGATCTATGAATTCTTTCAATTGCTTTTCAATTTCCTGCTTTCAGAAGTGCTAATGAGTACTATTGTATTAATTCTTAAATTGTTGTGTTCAGGTTTTTTGTTGTTGCTGTTGTTTTGTCTCTATCTTGTGATATGTTTCTATAAGACCTATGATTCTTAGATTGTTTTTATGCATCATGTCTTCCAGATTGATATGCATGCTTAAGTAATGAGCATATTTTCTTTTAGTGTTATTGGTTATTTTATGTTATTTTTATTTGTCTTTTTTCTACCTTTATTATTTTTATTATTCTCTCTATTGCTTATTTGGTAAGACCTGTTGTGGCAGATTCAAGTTTTTCTATTCTGCTTATTATATTTTTCTGTGAAGACCATAAACTCTAATGTCATAATTCTAATTTCTCTTTTAAAGTACTCAGAGTATGTTTTGGTCTCATTTTCTCCTCAAATTCCACGGGATTCTTTGTCTCATCTAGTACTTGACAGATTGATTTCCTGTGTTTTGCAGTATTTATTCATATATGTCTGAACTCATTTATTGGATCTGGAGGCCTTATTTCGTTTTGCAATGAATGTTTTTCCTGCTAATTTATCTGTTTATGTTCAGATTTTGAGATTTCTTCTTCTTGAGATCTTTGGTAATTTCAACCCATTTTCCCTGTGATTTTCCTCTATTCATTTTCTGTTTCCTGTGGGGTTTCCTTATGGGCTGAATATCAAAGCATGCCAGCTTCTGCACACACAATGCAATCAATGGTTCCCCAGTCTAGATCTCTGTTCAAGAAACATTTGAGGAGAAGGAACTAACCCGACTTAGATGCTGAGCTCATTCCCTCAAAATTAATGGAGAGGAAATTTCTGTTTTCCCAGTGATTTTCAGTCATATTCAACTCTTTATAACCCCATTTGAAGTTGTCTTGTCAGAGATACCAGTGTGGTTTGCCATTTCCTTCTCCAGCTCATTTTATTTTATTTTTTATTACTAATTTATTTATTTATAGTTTTCAACATTCATTTCCATAAGATTTTGGGTTTTTAAATTCCTTCCCCTCTTTCTCCTAGCCCCTCCCCAAGATAGCATGCAATCTGATATAGGCTCTACTTATACATTCATAATGAATATATATTTATATTAGTCATGATGTAAAGAAGAATTAGAACTAATGGAACAAACCAGGAGAAAGAAGAAACAAAACAAAACATACGAAAAGGAGATCAAATAGTTTGCTTCCATCTGCATTCAGACTCAAAAGATTTTTCTCCAGATGTGGATATCATTTTCTATTGTTAGTTGTTTAGAGTTGTCTTAGATCCTTGCATTGCTGAGATGAGCCAAGTCTATCAAAGTCAATTATCACACAATGTGGCTGTTACTGTGTATAATGTTCTCCTGGTTCTGCTCATTTCATTCAGCATCAGTTCATATAAATCTTTCCCGGTTTTTCTGTAGTCTGCCTGATCATCTTTTAACCCCAATTGCCCTCCAAAAAGCAAAAAAAAAAAAAAAAAGTAAGTTATGGGATTGAGCTCCATTTCAAGTCTACATACAGATCCTTTCCCTTTTGCTCTCTTTCTCCAATATCCTGCAGAGATCTATTGCAGCACAGAATACTGCCTCCATGGTGTTAGATGGCCATAGGAAACTTCTGCAGACTGTAGCCTGGAATTTGAGGGCCCTGGCAAGAGGGTGGGTGGAGTGGGTTATGAGATTGGGACTTTGATAAAGGTAATTGTGTTAGGTTCTTGAGTTTTATAAATTTGGATATGAGGTCCATGGGTCAAATTCACTGTATGGTGAATGGTGAGGGAGGGGTATTGAGTGATTTCAGAGTAGCTATCAATTCAAGGTTTTTAATTTTGTGCTGTCTTTTACATTGTAGATGTCCTAGTCCAGGGGCAATTGAAGTTGCCTTATCTTTGGGCATAATTCTGTTTTGGAGAGGTTTAAAATGTCATGGGGATCAGAGAAATTATCACTTTTTTCTGGGTAATAATATGTCTTCTTCATAGACTACTGTTTGAACAAACTTGCTCCCCACTCTTATGTTTCACAGAGTCCTTCTTCACAGTAGCCTTTTAAAAGGGCCTGGGACAGATGGCCTTCCCCTTCCCTCCCAGAACAGAGTCCCCTGGAAAGCAGAGAAAGTTCTCACTTAAACTACCCACACTGGTTTTAAGCACATGTGTTCAGCTCTGCAGGCAGTAATACACACGGAGTAACTGCCCAAGTGGTCAGATTGGACTGGAGTAAACCCCACTTTGCACAAGTCCTTCAGAACCCCAAACTCCTACTCCAAAATCACAGTGCCACCAGCTGCTACCAAGGCTACTTTAATCTTCTCTGCTTCTGATTTGGCAACATTGGCTTTGATTTCCTGGGGTAAGGACTCTACTGGCTTCTTTGCCTAGACAAGGTTTAAGCCTTGGGATGTAATTCTTTATTTCCTTGATTAATTCTACTTTATCCACAGGCTTGGCTTCTGTCAGCCGAACAGTGAAATGTGTTTGTTCCTTTTGTTTGGGTGCTTCTTCCTCATCTGCTGCCTCAGAGGCTGCCTTTGCAGTAGCAGCACTTGGTATCATGCCACCCATTGGTACCAGCTCCAAATACTGGATCTTCAGTGTTTTCTTCAATAACTCATAGAGATTAGAAATTTCCAGTAGAGTGAGGCTGGCAATGTCCTGTACTAACTGATGAATCTTAGGAGGGTACTGCTTGGGGGCATTGTCCAGAGTGCCTCCAGCCAGAGTTTCACTTCTTCTTTGATGACAGCTGCTTCTCATTAGCCTCAGGGCACAAATACCCAATAATGGCAGCCTGCTCTGGAGGAGGTCTGCATCCCAGAACCTCAAACAGAACCCCCTCAGGGGGCGAGCAGCCGCATCCAGCATCGCTATGGTCGCCAGAAGGTCATTCACCGAAATTATCACTTTCTTGTTGATCATATGATCCAGAAGTGAATTAATTTATATTATGAGAGACTAAAGTTAGCTATGTAGAGTTAAACAAAAAAGTAAGCCCCCGAGATAATTTGCATGCTTGCAAAGGATTCTAAAAATGGAGAACAGAGGCTTACTAATACTAAGTCATATAGTGTACAACCTAAAGAAGGGCATGAGGAAAGTCATAATATATTCTACGGTTGAAAAAAATTACAAAGGATTTGTGCAGAAATAATATTATTTTAATGAAAGACAAAATAAAGTCTTATGATATAAAATCACCACCAGCAAAAAATATCTTTTGAAGAATTATCTTTTGCAGCCACTATAACTTGGGTGGATATATGAGTGATGAATGATCTCATAAAACCCCCCAAAAACAAATCAGGGGTGTCTAGATGCACAATGATTAGAGCACCCTGGAGTCAGGAAGACCTGAGTTCAAATCTAGTGTCAGACACTTAAAATTTACTAGTTTGTAATCTTGTGCCAAGTCACTTAACCCCAATTGCCCTACCTTCCCCCCTCCAAAAAAAAAACATATTAGAGTTGACATATACAAAACTAAGATCTGAAGAACTGGCATTGGAAAAACAAGCAGGAATAAAAGTCATTCTGGATCCCCTAAACAGTAAGAATAACCCAATATCAATTAAATCATAGCTATGTGATGCAGGGGCACTACTATCAATCACTGAGACATTTTTCATTGTGTTCAACTTTTCATGACTCCATTTGGGGTATTCTTGGCAAAAATACAGGAGTGATTTCCATTTCCTTCTTCAGATCATTTTAAAGATGAGAAAACTGAAGTGAATAGGGTTAAGTGATTTACTCAGGATTGTACAACTAGTAAGTGTCTAGGACAAGAATTGAATTTGTGAAGATAAGTCTTTATGATTCCAAGCCCAGTACTCTATCCACTGTGCTACCGGGTTGCCTCCAAACTACTGTGAAGATATAATAATTGAAGCAGAGCTGTTTTCTGTTAGAAATGTGAACTATTAACAAATATGTGAAGTACACCCAAGAAGAAAATAACCATTGGATTCAGAAGAAGCTAATGCCCATGACTTTAATTTTAATTAAAACTAAAGAGACTTTAATTAAAAGAGATAAACAGGGTAACTAATTTTGATAGAAGATATAATAGCAAATGAAGTGTTTATGCTTATATTATATGTGTGCATATATAGTAAGCATGTATATGTACATATGTATGTATATATGTGTATATATTTACATACAAATATGTATATATGTATATGTGTATCTACATCTATCTATAATTCAAATATATAAGAATGAGTCATTCCCTAATGCTAAATCCTCACAGGATATAAACATGTAGTTTTCCAGTGAAGAAATCATAATAATTTATAACCATATAAAACTACTCTAAACCATTATTGTTTAGAAAAATGCAAATTAGAAAACACTGGAGAGCATAGGAATAAGCGGGACCTTCTTGAATATGATAAGTAGCATCTACATAAAGCCATCAGTAAGTAGTATATGTAATGGGGATAAGCTAGATGCATTTCTAGTCAGAAGGGGGGTGAAACAAGTATTCCATTATCACCACTGTTATTCAATATGGTACAAGAAATGTTTACTTTAGCAAGAAGAGAGGAAAAAGAAATTGAAGGAATTAGAATAGAAGAAACTAAGATATCACTCTTTGCAGATGATATGATGATATAGTAAGAGAATCTTGAAGAATCAAGTAAAAATCTACCAGGAATAAGAAACAACTTTAGCAAAATTGCAGAATAGAAAATAAACACACATAAATCATCTTCATTTTTATGCATTACTAACAAAGCCCAACATCAAGAGACAGAAAAGAGACATTCCATTTAAAGTTATTGAAGACATTATGAATATTTGGAAGCCTACCTGCAAAAACAAGGGGCTATATGAACATAATTACAGAACACTTTTTCTCACAAATAAAGTCAGGTCTAAATAATTAGAAAAAAACTATCAGTTTCTCATGGATAGGCTGAGTTGATATAATAAAACTGACAATTTTACCTAAATTGTTTTACTTATTTTGTGCCATAACAAACTACCAAAATTATTGTATAAAGCTAGAAAAATAATAAAAAATTCATCTGGGAGAGCAAAAGGTCCAGAATATCAAGGGGATTAATGAAAAGAAATGTTAGGGAAGGTGGCCTAGCCATACCAAATCTTAAATTATATTATAAAGCAGCTATTGTCAAAACCACTTGGTCCTGACTTAGGAATAGAGGGGTAGATTGGTGGAATAGGTCAGATGCATTATAAACAGTCATCAATCATAGAAATCTACTGTTTGTTAAACTCAAAGACACCAGTTTCTGGTATAAGAACTCACTGTTTGACAAAAAGTGCTGGGAAAGGGGCGGCTAGGTGGCGCAGTGAGTAAGAGCGCTGGCCTCGGAGTTTGGATGACCCGAGATCAGATCCGGCCTCAGAAAATGAGCACCCACGCATAAATCAAATGACTAGCCGTGTAACCTTGAGCAAGTTACTTAACCCCAATTGCTTTAAAAAAAAAAGTGCTGGGAAAACTGGAAAATAGTATGGTAGAAACTGGTCATAGACCGATGTGTGATACCATATACCAGAATAAAATTCACATGGGAACACAATCAAGTTATGAGGATTGATACTATAGACAAATTAGGGGAGCATGGCACAATTTGTCTATCAGATTTATGGAGAGTGGGAGAATTTATGACCAAACAAGAGATAGAGAGCATTATGAAAGGCAAAATGGCTAATTTTGATTGCATTAAATTGGAAAGGTTTTGCATAGACAAAGCCAATGCAACCAAGATTGGGAGGGAAGTAGAAAACTTAGAAAAATTTTTTACAACTAACCTCTCTGACAAAGGCCTCAATTTTAAAATATATAGAGAACCAAGTCAAATTTATAAGAATACAAGTTATTCCCCAATTGATAAAGGATCAAAGAACATGAACAGCCAGTTTTCAGAGGAAGAAATTAAAGATATCTATAGTCATATGAAAAAATGCTCTAAATCACTATTGATTAAAGAGATATATATCAAAACAACTCTGAGGTACATCACACTTATCAGATAGGCTAACATGGCAAAATAAAAAAAATGATAAATGTTTGAGAATATGTGGGAAAGTTGGTACATTAATTCATTGTTGGTGGAGCTATGAACTGATCTAATCATTCTGGAAAATAATTTGGAACTATTAGCAAAGGGCTATAAAAATGTGTGTTCCCTATAACCAAGCAATACCACTTTTAGGACTGTATCCCAAAGATATTATAAAAATGAGTAAATGACCTATATGTACAAAAATATTTATAGCAGCTCTTTTTGTATTGGCCAAGAATTCGGAGTTGAGGACATAACCCTCAGTTGGGGAATGGCTAAAAAATTTGTGGTATAAGAATGTAATGTAATACTATTGTGCTATAAGAAATGATGAACAAGAAGACTTCAGAGAAAGCTGGAAAGACTTACATTAATTGATTCTGAGTGAGGGGAGCAGAACCAGGAGAACATTGTACATAGTAAGAGCCACAATGTGTGAGGACTGATTTTGATAGACTTAACCCTTCTCAGCAATGCGAGGACCTAAAAAAATTCCAAAGGACACATAATGGAAAATACCAGCCACATCCAGAGAAGGAACTATGGAGCCAGAATGCTGAACAAAGTAGACTATTTTCTTTTTAGTTTAGTTTTATGTTTTTTCTAATGATTTTTCTCATTCATTATAATTCTTCTATGCAACATGACTAATGTGAAAATATGTTTCATAGGAATGCATGTGTACAGTTCATATTAGATTAGGAGCTGTGTTGGGGAATGAGGGAAGGGGGGAAATTTAAAATTTATGGAAGTGAATGTTGCAAACTAAAAATAAATAATTTAATGAAAAATTGAAATAAAATAAAAATACGACATCAAAAAAAAAAAAGAAAAAAGAAAGATGCAGATTAAAACAGCTTTGCAATATCTAGGTACACAAGTAGACATTTTTGCAAACTTTGTCCTGGATCATACCACTTTAGGAACACTGAAAGCTTTTAGATCTCTACTTTTTTCCCAACCTACTGGAATAACATAACATTTAATACTACCAAGAAAACAGCAACAGGATCACTCAGACTTTCTCTCTCTAAATGCTGCAGAGCTCAAACTTAACATCATGTGTAGATGCAGGAAGTACTACATTTAATGAAATAGAGAAGTTTCAAGTATTCATCAAGCAAATTGGCAAAAAAAAAAAAAGTTCCAACAAAACTTGAAAAGAGAAAAGTAAACATAAATGACATCAGAAGACTAAACAAAGATAAACTACTTAAATCTAAATATGAAGAGATTATGGATGTGTCCTGCTGATCCCTGTCATCATCATGGTTCATAGAGGTAATCCAAATAGATGAGACCCAGCAGTAGTTGAGTTGTGTTTTGATTCTGTTAAGAAAAGATAATCAGAGTGGTTTGCCATTTCCTTCTCAAGCTCATTTTTAAAAATCACGAACAGAAGCAAACATGCTTAAGTGACTTTTCCATAGTCACACAGTTGAGTATATGGGTGTTGAAGGAGAATGAGTACCTCTAGTGTGAGTGCTTGCTGAACCCTTTTCAGGCTCGTCCACTTTTGTTGTCTACCTGCCACTCAATTTTTACTTGTAGCTCTAAGAAAATGTAGCATATGAATCAGCCACACCCAAGTAAACTGTCTCAGTAGATGGGCTAAATCAGGTTGAGGGGAATTTATGGGCCACAGAACTGTTATGGTAATGGTAATCTGAAGATCTTCCCTGCCCTTTGTATTTGCAATCAAACAGGTAAGTAGCACCTTGTTCCAAGTTCATGATTGTGTCAGGTGTTAAGACCCAGAACTTGTGAATCCCACAATGAGATGGACTTGTTGACATGATAGGAAGGGGCAGAATAGGGAGGAGCTAATACCATATATAAGGAAAAGCCCAAGCTGAGAGAGGCCAGTACTTCTGGGAGTGAGCATCTGGAGGCTGGGCTGCTACTGCTAGAGAGAATGAAGAGAACTGAGAACTGAGAAGAACTGAGAAAGGAAAAGAGAGAACTGGGAAGAGGTATGGCTATGCTGTCAGTACTTTGTCTATCTGCTTGGATGTTACTTTGTCATATTTGTCTACTAATAGAGAATAGTGCTGTTATTGTAGAAGCCTTGGACCTTACTGATGGTTCAGAAGCCCTAAAAGAGGATTTTCTTCTATGGTTCCAGAAATCCTGGAGGAGGGTCTTGCTGATGATTTCAGAGGTCCTAGGACTATACTGATGATTTGTATTGATTCCTCTGACCTTGTTGGTGGGTCTATGTTGTTTTCACAGGAAGAAAGTGAATTGATAAGGGTGCCATCAATGTGCATGAATGTTAGTGTAGCTTTGTTAAGCTTTGTCTTCCCAGGAACAGAAACTGTGAAGGACTTGAGGTGGACCAGACTTCAATATGGAACAGGAACTGCACAAGAAGCTGGACAAAGAACTGAGAGCTGTCTGCCTTTGAACCGAGGTGGCAGTTGGATAGATTTGGGCAGGAGCTGGGACCATGGGAAAGGAACCATGGAAGCTGCGAGCCTGCCTCCAGTCAAGATGAAAAGACCTTTCCTTGGGTATTCAACTCTGACCTTTATTTTCAGTTGATTGAGTTAAGGACTTCTCCACATAAGAAGAAAGAAGACTTTTTGTCTGAAGAGTTTAAAACAGTGTGATCTAGGGGTAGAGAACTTTGACCTTTATACTTTGTGTCAATTAAGGAGGCTTGCCTCCTTAAGGATGATTGTGTTACTAAATGAATCTTATCTTTTGCTTAAAACCATGTGATCACTTTGGTGAAAACTATGTGGTCATTTTAGTGATAAGGTGTTATGCCATAACATAGTGATTGCTGTACTTTGATTTCTGTGAATATTTTGCCCTAATTTGTTACTAAATAAATGGAGAGTTCACTATACTGTGTAATCAGAACCTTGAAAGCTGTTCATAGCAGCAATCCTCTGCAAAGATGCTTGTGTTTGGCTTTACAGCACCTATAGGTCACTTAGTCAGGTGTATACTCCAAGGATATGAAGACTTCCCCTAGTGGAATGGGAAGAGGAGAACGATTTGTTCCAATTGTTATAAAGGTGGCTGTAGCAGGTGATGTGGAGTGCTTAATGCTTGATCAGACACCAAATCCTGGTCCATTACTAGTTGTCCTCACTTTTGTCTTGCCACTGGATTTCAGTGACTCTGGGAGCAAAAGTAAGTAAGGGCTCACTTTATAAGCAACCACAATTCCTAAGGACTCAAGATGAATATTCTGCTCACCTCCTGACAGACAGGCGATAGCCTCAGAGTTCAAATTGAGGCACATGTTTGTACGCATACCCAACCAACCACACACACATGCATACATATGTACACACATATACAGACCTATGTATGTGTGTATCTATGTGTGTGTGTGTGTGTGTGTGTGTGTGTGTGTGTGTGTGTATTTTAGATGTGGCCAGTGAGAAATTTTGTTTTTGCTTGACCATACATGTTTTTAAAGGGGTTTATTTTTTCTGGCTTTCTCAATAAGAACCAGGGTGAGGAAAACAAAAAGTAAAAATAAAATACAAATGTATTTTAAAAAAGAATTAAAGTGATAGCACAAAGTTATTCAAGAAATCTTTGGTGTTCAGAGAATATTAAAGAAATTATTCAATTGAAATGTTTAAATGTCAAGTATTAAAGGTAAGAAGAAATGATGATATATAAAATAGAAGTACAAAGAAAGCAAAAACATGCATTTAAATGAAATGCAATAAGATATCTGTTTAATAGAAAAAAAAACTGTTAAAATTACTCCAAAATAAATTTATATTGGATCCACATCCTAAGAGAGTTGGAACATAGCTTGTTTGCAAATCAGCATAGCAGTTTGCTGAAAGAGTGTTGCTTGAGCAAACCAGAAACCACAACTATAAATTCAACAAATTATGGAGAATTTCCTAGGGCATACAGGAAAGAATATATAATATCAAAGATAAGATTTAGGGCTGTAGTCCAGCCACATTCATTTTTAGTTTGCCCAATTTCAGTCTTTCCCTTAACATGGCATGATATATTTAATTTATTAATAACAAGCACTAAAGCAGTCTGAAGTTATTTATATTTTATAATTTATTTTTCATTAATGAATTGACTCATGAAATAACTAAATAATTTGATCCCCCATGTAATGAACATGGTCAGATATCAGACCTTGTTTATATCTGCTACATGGGAAGCAGGGTATGAAAGATGGAAATAAGAATGGAGTAAAATCAAGACATGGGAACAGCTAAGAGAGTTATGGAAACAGGAAATGGAATTTGATGTAGCAGGAACATTAGGAAAGAAAGTGTGGAAGAGGCGGAGCCATGATGGTGGAGAAAAAGTAGGGACATGCTTGAGCTCTCCCCCAAACCTCTCCAAATACCTGTAAAAATATCTCTAAACAAATTCTAGAGCTGAAGAACCCACAAAATGATGGAGTGAAACAAATCTCCTGCCCAAGATTGCCTAGAAGGTCAATAGGAAGAGGATATCACACTGGGTTTAGAGTGGAACATAGTCCAGCATAAGCCATGCCAGCAAAGACAGGGCTAGAGCAGGCCTCAGGGGATTAAATCACTGGTGGCTGTGGCAGTTTCCAGACTTTCTGACCCAAAACACCGAAAATAGTACAAAAGGTCAATGGTAAAGCTCTTTTGGACCTAAGTGAAAGAAGACTGTGGCCTGGCTGGGATTTCAGCCCCAGGCCTAGGGTGATAGAGGTGGTGGCAGTGGCTACAGTGGAAGCTGCAGTAGCAGAAACTACTTGCAGGGCTGTTGGCCCAAAGGCAGTAAGGGATTGAACAACTGAAACAAAATGCTGAAAAGCTGGGTCAGCACAAGCACCTCCCACACCCACACCCACCACTATCTTTAGAAGCAGAATACTACCTTGACAAAGAGTTAGAAAATCAAGCATTTGGCTTGGAAGATGAGAAAGGAGCTTAGAAAATTTCAGACTATAGAATCTTATTTTGGTGGCAAAGAAGATCAACATATACAACTAGAAGACACCAAATTCAAAGCTCCTATATGAAAAGACTCCAAGAAAAATATGAATTGGTTGCAGTCCATGGGAGAGCTCAAAAATGATTTTGAAAATCAAGTAAGAGAAGTGTAGGAAAAATTGGGAAGAAAAATGAGAGTGCTGCAAGAAAATCATGAAAAAT
Organism: Gymnobelideus leadbeateri; assembly: GCA_011680675.1. Taxonomy (NCBI): domain Eukaryota; kingdom Metazoa; phylum Chordata; class Mammalia; order Diprotodontia; family Petauridae; genus Gymnobelideus; species Gymnobelideus leadbeateri. The sequence goes on along the minus strand of WOXC01003808.1, from coordinate 7,242 downwards.
TAGTCAACAGAAGAAGCACAATGAGACCATAGAATCCTTTTGGGGGGACAAAAAGATCAAAACAGGGAACCAGAGGAGTCACAACTCCCACATCAAAAGCTTCTAAGAAAAATATGAACTGGTCATAGGCCATGGAAAACTCAAGAAGAGTTGAAATTCAAGTAAGAGAAGTGGAGGAAAAATTGGGAAGAGAAATGAGAATGATGCAAGAAAATCATGAAAAAGGATTTAACAACCTTATAAAGGAACACAGAAAAATACTGAAGGAAATAACACCTTAAAGAATAGGCTAACTCAAGTGGCAAAAGAGGCCCAAAAATCCAATGAGGAGAAGAATGTCTTAAAAAGTGAAATTTTCCAGATGGCAAAGGAATTTCAAAAACTCACTGAAGAGAATAATTCATTCAAAATTAGGTTGGGGCAAATGGAAGCTAATGACTCTACGAGAAATCAAGATAGTACAAAACAAATTAAAAAATAGAAAGCAATGTGAAATATCCCATTGGAAAAACAGCTGACCTGGAACATGGATCCAGGAGAGATAATTTAAAAACTATTGGACAACCTGAAAGCCATAATCAAAAATAGAGCCTAGAAATCATCCTTCAAAATATTCTCAAGTAAAATTGCCCTGGTACTCTAGAGCCAGAGGGCCAAATAGAAAACTTCTTCAAATTTATAAAAAAGAGACATTCCCAAATTGATAAATTATCAAAATATATGATCAGTTTTAAGATGAAGTACTCATAGCTATCTTATAGCCATAAAATATATTCTAACTCAGGATAGATTGCCTAAAAATGCAAATAACACATTTTGGAAGGGGATGGGAAAAAATGAGGTATTAATGCATTGTTGGTGGAGTTGTGAAATGTTTCAACCATTCTGTATAACAATTTGAAAATATGCTCAAAGGGTCATAAAATCATATATACTCTATGACCATTATTGGTTCTGTGTCCCCAAAAGCATAAAAAACAAAAAAGGAAAAAAGACATATATCCAGAAACATTTATAACAACTCTTTTCTGGGGGTAAAGATTTAGATATGATGGAATACTATTATACTATAAGAAATGATGAGCAGGATGCTCTCATATAAACCTAGAAAGACTTGAATGGGCTGATGGAAAATAAAATGTACTGTATACAAAGTAACAACAATATTGCGAAATGGTCATCTTTGAATGACAACTATTCTCAGTAAAACAACAATCCAAGACAACTCCAAAAAACTTAATAATGAAAAATGCTACCCATTCCCGGGGAAAGAAATGGGTGGTGTTTGAATACAAATTGTAGCATTTCTTTACCATAGTTTTCTTTTCTTTTTTTTCAAACTTTTGTTTATTTTTACTTTTCAAAATTCAAATCCAGAAGATGTTGAGTAACAAATTTTATCCCTGTCTTTCCCCTAACCCCACCCCAAGATATCAAGCCTACTGAATACCCCTTCCCCCAATCTGCTCTCTCATATCCCCCCTTATCCCCCATAACTTTCTAGTTGGGCAGGATGGATTTCTATACCTTATTTCCCAGTTCCATGTAAAGAAAAACAAAAGAAATCAATTTTAACATTTCTTTTTAAAACTTTGGTTTCCAGATAGATTGCCCTTTTTCCCTCTTCACCCACCCCCACTGGGAAGACAAGCAATTCAATATAGTTTGTACATGTATAGTTATGCAAAATGTTTCCATAGTACTTATATTGTGAGAGAATAACTGTATTTCCCTTCATCCTATTCCACCCCCCACTTATACTATTTTCTACTTTGACCATTTTCCTTTTCAAAAGTGTATGCTTCTAACTACCCTCTCCCCCAATCTGCCCTCCCTTCTATCATCCTCTCTCTTATTCCCTCCCCCCCGACTTTCCTGTAGGGTAAAATACCTACTTGATTGTGTACGTTATTCCCTCCATAAGCCAAATTCAATGAGAGTAAGTAGACCCATTTCTTTTCACCTTCCTGCTCTTCCTCTCCACTGTAAATTTTCTCTTGCTTCTTTTATATGAGATAATTTACCCTATTCTACCTCTCCCTTTCTCCTCTCATTATATTCCTCTCTCACCTCTTAATTTTATTTTTTAGATATCTTCCCTTCATATTCAACTGTTCCTGTGCCCTATGTCTATATATACATGTACAGACATATACACACACTCACATGTGTATTCATACACATTTATACCCTGCCATACATGCATTTATATGAATGTATACATATATACATATATATGTTCTTCAACTATCCTCATAATGAGAAAAGTCTCGTGAGTTACAATTATTGTTTTTCCATGTAGGATTGAAAATAGTTCAACTTTAATATGTTCCTTATGATTTCTTTTTCCTGTTTACCTTCTCAAACTTCCCTGCTTCTTGTATTTGAAAGTCAAATATTGTGTTCAGTCCTGGCTTTTTTTCAACAAGAATACTTGAAAGAACTGTATTTCATTGAATGACCATATTTTTCCCTGAAGTATTGTACTCGGTCTTGCTGGCTAGGTGATTCTTGGTTTTAATACTAGTTCCTTTGACCTATGGAAAATCATACCCCAAGACCTTTGATCCCTTACTGTTGAAGCTGCTAGATCTTGTGTTAACCTGATTGTGTTTCCTCAATACTCAAATTGTTTCTTCCTGATAGCTTGTAATATTTTCTCCTTGACCTGGGAAATCTGGAATTTGGCTATAATATCCCTAAGAGTTTTCTTTTTGGTATCTCTTTCAAGAGGTGATCAGTGAATTCTTTCCTATACGTTTAAGAAATGAGGCCTTTAGGGGCGGCTAGGTGGGGCAGTGAGTAAGAGTGCTGGCCTCGGAGTTGGGATGACCTGGGATCGAATCCGGCCTCAGAAAATGAGCACCCACACATAAATAATGAGTAGCCATGTAACCTTGAGCAAGTTACTTAACCCCAATTGCTTAAAAAAAAAAAAAAAGAAATGATACCTTTAGCAGAGAAACTCATTTCAATTTTTTTTTCATAGTTACTATTGCTAACTGAATTTCCCTCCATACTAATCTACCCATTTATTCCATTCTCTCTCTCCTTTCACCCTGTCCCTTGACAAAAGTGTTTTGCTTCTTACTAACACCTCCCCCAATCTGTCCTGCCTCCTATCACCCCCACCTTTCTCTTGTCCTGTTCTCTAATGAAGTTTGAGAATTAACTCCTAATATAAAACATACTTTGAAGTCTTTCATCACTTAAAATAAATGTTCATTTTAGACAACATATACATATACGCCCATACATACACACAATCTTAATTCATAGGAATTGTATGATCTAGTTGTCATGGGCTGCTCAGTGTCCAACACTAAGTATGGACAGAGATGTGAATAAAAAATGACCAGATCATGTGGGTAGTTAGAGGAAGAACTCTGAACTCCATTTATTAATTCTTAGAACAAAGTTTTTATAGAGCAATGAGACAAATGAACTTGACTCAAGTTTTCTTATCATTATCTTAGTCTGTTATATCAGGGAAGTAGCACAGAAGAGATAATTTGATAAGGCTTTGTTATCTAGGCCCCTAAAGTCTTAGGAAAAATATTTGATCTAGTAGTCAGTTAACTCCTTTCACATACAGTCACATAACAAAGGACTCTCTGGAGAACAGACTTCAAAGCAGAAGCCAAAGCCTTGATCATCAAGGACATCTACATTGGAGCTGACCACCCAAGAGTCATCTGCATATTTTGTCTCTCACTATCTAGTGATTTTTTTTTTTTTATGATGGGAGAGTCTTTATTATTTTTGTAGGCAGCAGAGAAGGAACAAGTAGATGAGGAAAAAGTGAAGATAAACAGAGATGATTATGATTGTGGGAATCAGTTTTCTATAGAAGGTATGAGGGACTGTACTCCATGGTATAAGAAGAGGAGCCAAATTTGGCTAAGAGAAGGTCCACCTGGTCCACTTCTTTGTTAGTGAATAGGCTAAAGAAAAGAGAATAGGGAATGAAGGTAAGGGATTATAAGATGATGTAAAGCAGGGGACAGGGAACTCAGAGAAAATGGGCAAATATTGGGTGATGGAGGTTATAATAATAGGCTTAAGAAGAGAAAATTGGAAATATCTGTTGTGGGAAGTATGGTAAATAATTAAGTGAGAGCAAATGTATGCCTTGCTTCAGTGAGAGCCTAATTGGGAGTAGAGTATACAAAACTTTGAAAGATGATGAGAGGGGCGGAGCCAAGATGGCGGAGTAGAAACAGCATTTCCAATGTGCTCTGCCCCACACAAATTTCAAACAATGTGAAAGGGAGCTCCGAACAACTTCTGGAGCCACAGCACCCACAGAACCGCACAGAGAAGCTAACCTCCTGCTGAGAACAGCCCAGCAGCCCCACAGGGAGCGGCCAGGACAGCGCTCTGAGAGCAGGCAGCACAGCTCGCCAGGAACCTACAGCGCAGCCCGCAGAGCTGATCCCAGGTCAGCGGTTTTAGCCCCAGGGCGGCCGGGCCTTCAGCTGGCTGGTGGAACCCCAGAACACCAGCAATTGTGGCGATTCCAAAATTGTCAGCACAGATATGCCTAGGACAAAGTGAGAGGTTAGTGCCCTATGGACTTTGGGACCAGTATTTGGGGAACACGTGGCTTCCTCCCCTGGGGGCCAAAAGCTGCTGAAGAAACAGCTGCACAGAAGCCATTTTGCAGCATCAGCAGTGGCTCTAGCTCCTGGTCTTCGAACTGTAGGAAGATCCAGCAATCAGTCTGGGGGTTAATCGCTTTTGCTTTAAACTGCCTGGATCTGGATTGTGGTCTGGGGGGAAGTTTGGGGTGGGTATCCAACTTGACAGAGTGGGTGGAGGCTTTACAGAGGCCACCCAACTGGCGGAAGTTGTGAAGACCCCACGTTTGGGCGGAAGCTCCCCTGTCTGGTGGCAGAGTCCTACTGTGGCAACAAGCCCCAAAATCAAGTAATTAAGTGGCAATATGCCTAGGAAATGAAACAAAATAAACAGAAAAGTTCAACATTGGACTCCTATTTTAGGGGTAAAGAGTATCAAAGCATGGAGGAGGACTGTGAGGTCAGAACTCCTGCACCAAAAGCCCCAAATGAAAATACAAGCTGGCTACAGGCCATAGAGGACCTTAAGAAGCAGATAAGAGAAGTGGGGGAAAATTTGGGAAGAGAAATGAAAAAGATGCAAGAAAGTATGAAATGACAGTCAACAGTCTGACTGAGGAAAATAACACCTTAAAAAATAGACTAACTCAAATGGCAAAAGAGGTTCAGAAAGGCAATGAGGAGAAGAATGCCTTAAAAAGTCGAATTTGCCAGATGGAAAAGAATCTCAAAAGCTCACTGAGGAGATTCATTCCTTCAGAGTTAGACTGGAGCAAATGGAAGCTAGTGACTTTATGAGAAATCAAGATGCTGTTAAGCAGATCCAAACAAATGAAAGATTAGAAGGCAATGTGAAATATCTCGTGGGAAAACCACTGACCTGGAGAATAGATCCAGGAGAGACAATTTAAAAATTATTGGACTACCTGAAAGCCATGATGAAGGAAAGAACCTAGAAATCACCCTTCAAGAAATTCTCAAGGAAAATTGCCCTGATGTTTTAGATCCAGAGGCAAAATAGAGGTTGAAAGAATCCACAGATCACCTTCTGAAAAAGATCCCAAAAAGAAAACTCCCAGGAATATTATAGCCAGGTTCCAGAATCCCCAGATCAAGGAGAAAATACTACAAGCAGCCAGGAAGAAACAATTTCAATATTGTGGAAACACAATCAGAATAGCCCAGGACCTGGCAGCTTCTGCACTGAGGGATCGGAGGGCATGGAATATGATATTCCAGAGGGCAAAAGAGCTGGGAATGAACCCAAGGGTCACCTACCCAGCAAAACTGAGTATTTTGTTTCAGGGGAAAATATGGTCATTCAGTGGAATAGAGGACTTTCAAGCATTGTTGATGAAAAAACCAGAGTTGAATAGAAAATTTGACATTCAGATGCAAGAAGCAAGAGATGCTTGAGAAGGTAATCAAGGAAAAGAAATCAAAAGGAATTTATCAAAGTTGGACTATTTACAGTCCTACATGGAAAAACAATAACTGTGTTTGATGAAACCTTTCTCATTATGAAAATAATTGAAGAAGGGTACATGGCATATGTTCACAGATATACATGGATAGAGGTTACAGGTTGAATTTGATGGGAAGGGATGATTATTTTTTTTTGGAGGGCAATTGGGGTTGGGTGACTTGCCCAGGTTCACGAGGCTGGGTTTTTGTTTGTGTGTTGGGTGTCTGGGGCAGGATCTGAGCTCGGGTCCTTCTGGCTCCAGGGCTGGCTCTCTGCTCGCTGTACCACCTAGCCACCCCAACGAAGGGATGATTCTTAAGGGGTGAAGTCAAGAGGTGAGAGAGGAAAGTGGCAAGAGGAGATGGAGAGAGACAGGGTAGGGCAAACTATCTCATGTAGAAGAGGCAAGGGGAAGTAGTTGCAGGGGAGGGGAAGAACAGGAAGGCAAAAAGGCAAAAGCATATTCTCATTGAAGTTGACTCAAGGAGAGAATCACATACATACTAAATGGAATATCTTACCCTCACTCACTCTCCTGAGTAGGGGAAAGGGGGATGATGGAGGGGAGGGCATTCTGGGGAGAGGGGAGGTTAGAAGTACCCACTATCAAAGAGGGACAGGATCAAAATAGGGAATGGACCAGGTGGGAGGTGAGACAGGTGGAAGGCAAATATAAGCAGTCTTTTACAATATATCTACTATGGTAATGTTTTGCATAGTATACATGTACAACACATACTGAATTGCTTATCTTCTCAGAGGGAGTGGGTGACAAGGGAGAAAGGGAATGGATCTGAAAATCGAAGTTTTAAAATTAAATGTTTCATAAGATGTCCAGGCAGTGGGGCTCAGAGATTCACCTTGCCCTAATGGCAAAGTCGAAGGGGGTATGGGAGAAGATATGGGAGAGACCAGATTGGATGAGGGGATATCTAGTGGGACTGCTATTTGGGGGTGGTGGGTAGGGAAAAAATGGGGGAAAATGTAACTCATAATCTGGTGGAAATGAATGATGTAAACCAGAAGTTAATAAAACATTTGTTTAATTTAAAAAAAAAAGAAAGATTATGAGATAAAGGGTGGAGAGGAGGAATGGTTCATGATATTTCTGTATATTAAGAATTGGGAGGCAAATATGTTTTAGAAAACATTACCATTGCATTTCTCTTGAATAGATAATTTCAAAATATTTTGGCT